>CAMXCT020001326.1:0-87500 GCA_947184155.2 Cladocopium goreaui
TTACTCCATTTAGACTTGAAAACTGCCTTCCTTCAGGGGGAAACATACGACTTAGACCGCCGCGTTATCCATGTTCAGTTGCCTACTGACATTGGTTTGCCTCCTTACTTGGTTGGTTTGTGCACTCTTTCCGTCTATGGACTTGCGGACGCACCACGTAGATGGTGGAACCGCCTTGACAAATTTCTGATTTCGCTTGGTATTCAACCTACAAGAGCTGACAGGTGTACATATGTATGCTATGATGGTGCTTTCAAGGAGCCAAAACAGGTTAGCTTTGCTGACTCTGAGGCAACAGAACCAGCACCTGTGACATACTACGTAAGCTCACAAGACAGTGAGGAAACGCGTGATGAATCCTCAGACATTGCTGAGGAAGTTCATAAGTCTCTTTTGGTTGAAGAAAGATTGTTTTCAGCTTGCTATCAACAAACCCAAACATGGAAACAGAGGAAAGAGTTCAAGGAGAAGAAGGTTGAAGATTGTGCTTGGACTCCTGTTGTTGATGAAACTTTGTTGAAGTTTTTGGAATCTGTTGAACACAAGTCTGGTCGGTATCCTTTTGAAAATGGTCATGCTCAAGTTGCCTATCGTGCAAAAGCTTTGAGAACTCCTGATTCACATTATGATCGAAAGAAGTTTCACTTGAGAACTTCTATTGTGAAGAGGAAAGGAGTTTGGTGGTTGCTTGAGATGAATCATGACATGAACAAGGACAATGTTTCCATAAGTTTGGAAGAAGAAGCTGAAGTACTTGTTTCAGTCTTCTTACCTTCAGAGCGTACTTATCTTGCCACGACACCACAGTTGACACCAGAGATTGTTGAACAACTCTTGGAACACTTCATGGACCCTGTGAATGGCAGTAATGCCAAGGGAAGAAAACCTATTGGCATGTGTTGTTTGCATGTTGACGACTTGTTCATTACAGGAACTCCAGAGTTTCTGGAGAAGTTCAAGAAGGTTGTCAAGTCACAATTCAAGATTGGTCATGAAGATGTGAATGATTTGATGTTCACTGGTCAACGTGTGAAATGGATCATTGATGAGAAGACCAAGAAGAAATCACACATCACTGTTGAACAATCACTTTGCGTCAGTGAACTTACTGAGGTTGTCATACCAAAAGGGTTGAAGGATGAAGACAAATGTGACAAGGATCTCCACACTGCCTATAGATCACTCTTAGGTAGTATCAATTGGTTACAATCAAGAACTCAATTTCAGTCATGTTATCAGTTTTCACGTTGTGCTTCTGCTGCTGCTTCCCCCACCATAGGTGATTGCAAAACGCTGAACAAACTTTGCAGGCAAATTGTAGGTGACCCGATGGAACTTATGTTCTGGCCACTGCAAGGTGATCCTAGATTAGTTGCAATGCCAGATGCAGCGTTTAGGAACAACAGCGACAAATCCTCACAGCGCGCAATGGTTATTTTCATGGCTGAACCGAGAAAGGAAAAGAGCAAAAACACCAGAGGTTCTCTTATTTTCTTTGAATCAACCAAAATCAAACGTACCACGTTGAGCACAACTGTTGCAGAGTTGTGTGCACTCATGAAGTGTTATGGTACATGTCAAATGTTGAGAGGACTGATCAAGGACATCACTGGACTTTCAAGTGAGATTCATATGAGGACTGATGCAAACAATCTTGTGACTACTGCCAGCACTACTCATGTTCCTGAACAACAAGAGACTATTCATATGATTCAGATGCTTAGGAAAGAAGCATGTTCAGGGTCCATTGCTGACTTGTCACATATCAGAACTCAATGGTGTTTAGCCGATTGTTTGACCAAGAAGTCTGCCAATCCTCAGAATCTTATCGATGCTGTTCGACAAGGTGTTCTTCAAGAAGTTGATGCTCATCCACCATTCAGATCATTACTGGAACACAAGGCTTACCTCAGGTCATGGTTGCCAACAGTTTGCAGTCATGTTGATTTCAGACATGATGTATTTCTGTTAGGTGACACCTTGAGGGATTCTTGACTATTTTTTGAATTTGTGCCTGCGGCTCAAGAGGCAGAGTCTCGAGGATCGCACTGTTTCTTCAACATGTCGAGCTCTAGCCGGTGGAACAGGGCCTCAGCCGCATCATCTAGTAATCAGGCACAATCGAACACTCGAGGTCAAGAATATCAAAGCTATGATTTTAGCAGAAGACATTCAGCTGATGGATATGCTCTGAGAAGATCAGAGGAAATCCCAGCTGACAAATTTCGAACACCATCGACATTGCCCAACGAGGATCATTTATCATTTTGCTATGATTACAGGCGCCAAACCGATTGGTTTCAGGCTCACGAGAAAGTGAGGAAGAAGAGAGAGCGCAATTTACATACATTGATGGGTCCACACAACATGAGACCAACTGACAGACATGAAATGTTCATGGACGCAATAGCTTGGATTTTGCACTGGGGAACTAGTCATGGAGAATTTGATGAATCTTTGAAATGGACTTCAAGTTTTCTGAAGTATCTCTGTGGCTTTACAACTCAGGCAGAAGAAAACTGGTTTGATGAACGATGCAATGATTTCCACGTGGACATGACTAGCTCATCAAGGAGAAGTTATTATATGTCATGTAGCAAGAGGCTATCTAATGTGTTGAGACATTGCAGAGACAAAACGTTATTCACTGCCAGTGGAGCTATGAACATTTCCTTACTGTTTGATCAGATGCAAGGAGACAATCCAAAGGAATATCACATGTCTGGAGCAGATTTTGCTGCTATGTTACTGTGTAATCCAAAACAACGTTTCTTTGTTGAGATCTCCATGAGATGGCAGTGGTACCCATATAGCTCAATGGCAGAGTATCCATTCGACGTTCGTCTTGGTGCTTTTCAAGGACATAGCAACCAGGTTGTCGATCCCACTGTGGCACACCACCAACTGACATATGATGAGGCTATGAGTTTGGGCTGGATTTTTCATGTCACTGATTACATGAATTTAGATTCCATTCAGCAATCAGGCCTGAAGACCTTTGTGAAAGGAAGTGGAAAAGGCAGAAGGGATGCAGTTCACTTCATGTACCACAATGACAATGGTCAGGGCTACATAAGGATGGCAGAGGGCACGAAGCCTCCAAGAAACTATAGGCGACCAGTGTACCTCGTGTTGGATCCAAGTTTTATTGTGGACAACCAACTCTATCTGACAAAGAATGGTGTCATTTTATTTCATGGTGACATTCCTTTCCAGTACCTCCATGTCAAGGAACAACTCCCTACCATTGCATGTAACGTTGTTCATCAAGGACGTGGCCATTCTCTACCTCCATCGGTCACAGGTGGTTCATGGCACACCAACACAACATGGAACCATGTCATGAAGGAGAAAGGTACAACATTTATTCCTGGACAAGACATTCCTGAGGAAGTCAGAATCACAGCATGGGAGTTCATGGGTCAGCAAGTTCCACAAAACTATGGAAGATTAGTTTTTGGTACACCACTATGCAACGAGAATGACTTTGACCCGATTGTGGAATCAATCTATGGTGCAAGAGCAGAAGGCTCTCGAGAAAGAGAGGTATCTGCAGCAGAAGGCTCTCAAGAAAGAGAGGTATCTGCGCAGGCTGATGAACCCATGGAAAATCCATATGAACAGCCATCAAGAAGAGGACGCTCTCAAGAAAGAGAGGAACCTCAAGATGCATGGGAGCAACAACGCTCCTCATCAGGAAGTCCAGAATCACCACAACATGATGATCCTCAACAAGATGCTCAAGACAATCAACAAGAGGAGCCATCAGTGGACGTCCATGACGACCCAATGGGTGAAGAGGCTGTCAATCTCTGGAAGGCAGAAGATCCACCAGATGATATTGAAGACCCTGTGGTAGAACAGGCTACCAAAAGTTCAATTTCTGCATCGAATCCCTGGGTCCTGTATGAGGCAGGAATTGTCTGTGCAAGAGAAGAGAGCGGTGAACTCATCAAGAACTCCTCAGGAGAAAAAGTGATAGTTCTGCGTGAATGGAACCTACTACTCTCTTCACAAAAGATAGCACTTCGTAGACAATCAATCACTCGCTCCGATTGGGAAAAATTACCATGGACAGGACATCAATGCCTACTCTTCACAAGAGCTTGGGAAATTGGACGCATGTTGGCACACTTCCATAAGGAGCAAAATATTGAAGCCATGGAAGGTTATTTGAACTCTTGTCGACAATATTGGACAGACTGGATGCGAGGTCAAACTGCCCCAACAGGTTGGGAAGACAGACACAGTATCAACAGAGACGGATGGAGAGAGAAGTTCTTGCTATACGAAAGAGACTTAGCAATACAGAAGGACATGGAGTATCTCTCAGAAGCAGTCTTTGTCTTTTACACTAAGCATCTTGATCAGTTCATTATAGAGAACAACAAACTCTGGGGAGATTTCTGCAGGAGAAAGAAGGACCGTGATGGTAACATTTTGGATGCACTGGAGTTGAACACACATGGGTATGACATGACTATTCAAGGAATTACAGTTCCCATGAACAAGAGAACAGTCATCCCAGAACCTGAACGGCATTTCTCGTTTTCCACAAAAATGATGATCATGGCAATCGATCTGTATGAAGATGAAGCACCTGCTAGCTTTAGCCATTTCACAGTTTTTGCTTTGAACAAGCTTCGACAATTTGTGGATAGCAGGAAGGAATTGACAGCTCAATCGTACAGATTCTTTGTTGAACATGCCTACAATCAATTCTTTCAGCATGAAGCATTCCATCAATCTGCAAGAGCAAGGACAAAGGTCAGGGAATGCGGTTCAGGTGACTTCCACACCTCTACAAAGCTCGATGGCTACATCTGGGTAGCTGGAAAGGACAAGATCGCTCACATCCCAGGATCAGAGCAACAGAATGTGGACATGGAAGGTCACGATGATGATGATGCTGAAGATGATTTGGAGTTTTGCCAAGACTACAAGTTTTTGTCAGGAAAGAGGAGGAAAAGGCATCAGGCTCTCAGGAAAGAGAGGAAGAAGGTGTATGCTCTCAAGAAAGAGAGGTAACACAACCACAACAAGAAAGTGAGGTATTACCTGATGCAAATCCTCGAAGAAATATGGAAGATCGACAGGGACTGTTCTTAGTCAGGCAACTCAAACCAGAGCACAGACAGATCCTCCATGATATTACACTCCAAGGCCAAACAATCCTCACAGAAGATGATCTTGAAGGAAGTCGACCCCTTGAACGTGGTGACATAAGCTTCTTCTCATTATGGTTGATGATGTCAGCATTATCAGATGCTTCTTTTTCAACATTTATGGAGCAGTATGCACCTATGATGGGTTATGAGATCTCTTACGACAAGTACTATGAGTTCAAACTGGATATTGACAAGGTTCTCAAGGACAATGAACACCTTGGCGCAGAAAATTTCTTTGGAGCAGAGGATCCTCAGATGGTGGACGATGATCCAGACACTCCACTTCCAGATCTTCAAAGACCAGGCGCAGGTGATCCTGAGTACAAGCATACCATGAAAGTTTGAACATTGAGGACAAACATATCATTTTGGAAACTGATGATGACAAATTGGTTGAGTGTACATTGAAATGGATCAGTATGTGCAATCAGAATGTTCAACGAAAGATCAAGGAAAGTTTTGTCAAACCAGAAGAACGACAAGAGGAAGAAGAGAAAGAAGAGGATGAAGATGAGGAGATTGCTGTCGAAGAAAAAGAAGAAGAAAAAGACACACAGGAGCCACATGTCCCAGCTGAAGGCTCTTCAGAGAAAGAGGAATCAGCTCCACCTGAACGCTCCTCAGAAAAGGAGGAATCAGGGGAGAAGAAAACAGACATTCAAGATGATGAGACAGCTCCTGAAGTGAAACCTGCAATTCGACTTTACTATGGTCAAGATATCACTGGAAACGAAGATGATTCAGTTTTTCGAAAATTGAAGGATTGTTTTTCAGATGGTTACCATGGTGAATGGGCAGGATTTTACAACAAAGGTTATCCAGCGTCTTCGAAGCATCGACATATGTTTTGGCATGTTAAGTACAGGAAGACCATGTCTCCACATCATGATTTTTGGTACCATCTTACAGATGACCAGTTGAGGGTTGAGTACATTGCCAGACACAAGAATCAGGATCCACAACTAGAATTACAAGAACTTAATCAGCGCATTGAATATGGTTGTAGTGATCCAAGGATGCATCCTCTTCATCAAGACAAAGCAGAAAGATCCTCAAAAGAAGCAGAACAGAGGATTGATGACGATTTTTGGAAATCTCACAAAGGTACTCCAAGATTACGTTGAGGAACACAAGGTCTTGCCTTACTGTATGATCTTGCATAGCTTGGCTTACAGGTACTTAGGTGGAGGCCTATCAGACCCAACGTACAAGGATGCTGAATTTCCATACAGATCCTCTCCACAGATAACAGCAATGTTTTGGAATTTGGGAAACTGGTGCAGAAACAGATTTGAAAAATGCCCGGTTCCAGAAAGATTTCAACAATTCATTCCACACATTGACTACACTATCGATGAGGATCATGAAAAATTTGATGAAACCAAATCACAGTTCAACAATTACTTCATCAATGTCATCAAGAACTTTGGAGGACATCTTTTCATGAATTGCAAGGCTGGTTCGTTGTATCCTCACAGAGAAAGACTCAACGAGGTGGACTTCAAAACTTGCTTCAATGACTATCATGACTTGATGGTGGCCGCTCGCCTTGGAAAGGATGGCTATATCAAGCAAATTGCTGGATATCACACAGATGACAACGACACACGAGTTCGACAAGTCTCATGGGCAATCTTTGAAGTATCTTGGGGAAGACAAAGGATCGAGATACAGATGAGATTGTTGACTTGACAAGAGCTAGGATGAGAATGACACGTGTGTGCGTTTATCACGTCGGACAGAAGTATGCATCAGACTCTGCTGGGATTGTTGGTGAGAGCTTAGCTGTTATGGCTTTTGAGTGTGCCAGATATCAAGTTGACTTCATCGCAGGTGATGGAAACAAGGCATGCTATTACAGCACACCAAAATCTCCAGGTGTCCCTACATATCAACACAGCCTTATCCAATTCTGGATTAACAGAATGGTAGGTGTTGCAACACAAGCCGTGCGCAAGAATTTTGATCCAACTTGCCCTCCAATCAGGGTCAAGCATTTCATTTCTTGCAGTTATCGTGACTTGGATTTTCTTGCAACGCACTTGGATGGCATTACAACAGCAACATACACCGACGAGCTCATGAACAAGACAAATGGTAAAGGTGATTGTTGTATGTTAACAGCTGTTGAGTGGGGTCATTCACGTTTGATGTGTGAGGAACACCAAGAAGACTTTGAGGATGAAGATCACATGAACTATGTGGGTGAATTTTACTTCAAGGTAAATGAAACTTGCTTACATGGTGATCACAACATCTTCATGGTTGCTCCAAATGATCGCGATGCTCATAATCCAATTCTTATCCATCTTGATCCTTCTGATATGTCATGGAATGAACGACATCATTACAAACAGGCCTACAAGAAGAAGCAGTATGCTGATTCAAGAAAGGAAAGACAGAAGGAGAAAAAGAGAAAGGCATATGAAGATCAAGCATCGACGTATCAGGGCAACACAGAGTGGGGTGGATCCTCCTCTTCAGCGTCCAAACCATGGAGATCAAGTGAGTGGCGATGAGTGAGTGTACACTTCTTTAATTGAAGATAACACAGCATGAGAAGCCGTGTACAGTTTTTCTGTGCGTTCAACTTATTTCACACAGATGGCATATACTCTTTTAGATAGAGATAATGCCACAAGTGTCTGAACTTCAATTTAATGTAAAATAGAGACTTTTGTAAATAGAGATACTATATACATTTATCTCCATGAATCATCCGGCGAGCAGACCACTCCGAATGGAGCGAACTTCAAAAATTTACCAACTTCGATTTCAGTCCATTGTTTGCTTGAATGGGCAACTTTGGAGATCCGCTATTTCCGTTTATTTCGTGATTTGGTCAATTGTTTTCGTATGACCTGAATTTCTGAATCTTGCGAACCCGAACTTTTCAATTCGAACTTTCACCGGTAGAGCGAGGCATTTTGCCTGTGGAGAGACCGTGCGCGAAGCACCATTGGTCACTACTGGAAAAATTAGCGAATCCGCTGTTCTTTTCGACATGTCCTTAGGACATTCGCTGCTTTCACGTGTTTTTCAATTCGAAGCCACTGCGTAACTCCGGTTTCTTTTGCTATTTGCCATTGTGTAGAGAAGTCAGGAAGATACTCTTAATACCAATTGGGTACGGCAAGGCGTAGTGCTCTACTCATTGCTTTTGAATTTGTGCCTGGGTTTTTGTTTCGACCTAATACCTACATAGGTACATGCATGAGTATTGAGCACATTTATATGCGCCCTTCAAGGCTCAAGAGGTATATAGAGTAACCCTGTAGACAAGCACAGACCGGCAACAGGCTGAGTAAAAGAGTGCTGTCATTGGGGAAGACGCCTTAGCTGATCTTGAAGTAGACGCTAGGGCCCCTCTTCCCCCCCCCCCCACCCTTCGATTCCCCCCAGGTCCGCCTCTAAAGCCGGGTTTGCAACATAGGCGGACTACAAGGAAACGCCAACAGCCGCACATGCACTTTCATCCACCACGTTTACATACATCCCCACCCCAACCGAAGTCAAGACCCGCACTGAAACTCGACAATGTCAGATTGCTCAAGAACTTTGTTTCGTTCACCCTAACAACCGCGATGAACAATGTCGTAGCAAGAACGTTGCGACGGACTGCGTTGCAGTAGTCTCAAAAATCGTACATGATATACCAGTAGTACCGCACAAGGCGGTGGCGGAAGTTTCAAAAATAGGAAACCTATAGGAGAGGATGGCAGAGCGAAGCCACTGCTGGACTGAAAGGCGATTGATCTCTCTCACTCTTGTCTACCTGTCTATCTATCTATCATATCTATCTAACTATCTATCTATCTATCTATCCATCTATCCATCTATCCATCTATCCATCTATCCATCTATCCATCTATCCATCTATCCATCTATCCATCTATCCATCTATCCATCTATCCATCTATCCATCGATCCATCTATCCATCTATCCATCTATCCATCTATCCATCTATCCATCTATCCATCTATCCATCTATCCATCTATCCATCTATCCATCTATTTCTCCCTCTATCTATCTATCTATCGATCTATCGATCTATCGATCTATCGATCTATCGATCTATCGATCTATCGATCTATCCCTCTATCCCTCTATCCCTCTATCCCTCTATCCCTCTATCCCTCTATCTATCTATCTATCTAACTATCTATCTATCTATCTATCTATCCTATCTATCCTATCTATCCTATCTATCCTATCTATCCTATCTATCCTATCTATCCTATCTATCCTATCTATCCTATCTATCCTATCTATCCTATCTATCCTATCTATCCTTTCTATCCTATCTATCCTATCTATCCTATCTATCCTATCTATCCTATCTATCCTATCTATCCTATCTACCCTATCTACCCTATCTATCCTATCTATCCTATCTATCCTATCTATCCTATCTATCCTATCTATCCTATCTATCCTATCTATCCTGTCATATCCTATCTATCCTATCTATCCTATCTATCCTATCATATCCTATCTATCCTATCTATCGTATCTATCCTATCTATCCTATCTATCGTATCTATCCTATCTATCCTATCTATCCTATCTATCCTATCTATCCTATCTATCCTATCTATCCCATCTATCCCATCTATCCCATCTATCCTATCTATCCTATCTATCCTATCTATCCTATCTATCCTATCTATCCTATCTATCCTATCTATCCTATCTATCCTATCTATCATCTCTATCATCTCTATCATCTCTATCATATCTATCATATCTATCATATCTATCATATCTATCATATCGATCATATCATATCTATCATATCATATCTATCATATCATATCTATCTTATCATATCTATCTTATCTATCTTATCTATCTTATCTATCTTATCTATCTTATCTATCTATCTATCTATCTATCCATCTATCCATCTATCCATCTATCCATCTATCTCTATCTATCTATCAATCTATCATATCTATCTATCAATCTATCAATCTATCTATCAATCTATCTATCAATCTATCTATCAATCTATCTATCTATCTATCTATCTATCTATCTATCTATCTATCTATCTTATCTATCTGTCTAGCTGTCTACCTGTCTATCTTTTGTGCAGTGTCATTCAGTGTAATGCAGTGTAGTGTAATGTAGTGTAATGTAGTGGAGTGTAGTTGTAGTTGTAGGTGGTAGTGGAGTGTAGTGTAGAGTAGTGTCGTGAAGTGTAGCGGCAGGTAGTGTAGCGTAGTGTAATGTAGTGTAGTGTAGTGGAGTCTAGTGTAGTGTAATGTAGTGTAGTGTAAGGTAGTGTAGTGTAGTGGAGTGTAGTTGTGTAGTTTTAGTTGTAGTGTTGTGGAGTGTAGTGTATTGTAAGGTAGTGTAGTGTAGTTTAATGTTGTGTAGTGGAGTGTAGTGGAGTGTAGTTGGGTAGGTGTAGTTGTATTTGTAGTGTAGTGGAGTGTAGTGTAGTGTAATGTAGTGAAGTGTAGTGTAGAGAGTGTAGTGCAGTGTAATTTCGTGTAGTGGACTGTAGTGGACTGTAGTTGTGTAGTTGTAGTTGTAACCTGTAGTGTTGTGAAGTGTAGTGTAATGTAATGTAGTGTAATGTAGTGTAGTGCAGCAAAGTGTAGTGTCATGTAGTGTAGTCGAGTTAAGCGAAGCAACATCTGAACCGCCAAAAGTGGTCCGAAACCCTAGTGTTTTTAACATGTTAACTTCCAAATCTGCTTCGCGCCACAACGGCGTGCACTTTTTCGAAACTCGACATCTCAGCCTCCAAAAGTGGTCCGAACATGGTGTGGTTTGTACATTTTGACTTCGAAATGTGCTTCGCGCCACAGCGGCGTGCACTTTTTCGAAACTCGACCTCTGAGCCTCCAAAAGTGGTTCGAACCCCTGGTGTTTTGCACATTTTGACTTCGAAATGTGCTTCGTGCCACAACGGCGTGCACTTTTTCGAAACTCGACCTCTGAGCCTCCAAAAGTGGTCCGAACCCCTAGTGTTTTTAACATTTTGACTTGGAAATGTGCTTCGCGCCACAACGGCGTGCACTTTTTCGACATCTTAAGTGCCAAAAGTGGTCCGCACTTGGTGTGTTTTCTACATTTTGACTTGGACATGTGCTTCGCGCCACAACGGTGTGCACTTTTTCGACATCGCAACTTCCAAAAGTGGTCAGACCCTGGTGTGTTTTGTACATTTTGACTTGGGGTGCTTCGCGCCATGCACTTTTTCGACATTCGCCAAAAGTGGTCCACATTTTGACTTGGGGATGTGCGCGCCACAACGGCGTGCACTTTTTCGACATCTGAAGCGCCAAAAGTGGTCCGATCCTCTGGTGTTTTGCGCATTTTGACTTGGAAATGTGCTTCGCGCCACAACGGCGTGCAATTTTTCATGTCTCATCTCCCCATATGTCTCCGCACCCGCCGCTTTAGCGAGCCTACTTTTCGACCCTCCGGAACCACAAATCATTGGAAAAACACAGTGAATCGCGACTTTCCTACCTTTTCGCGCATCTGCATCTTCTTTCTTCTGACTCTTTCTCTTCTGAACTTTCTCTTCTCTCTGCCTCTGCCCTGCTCTGCTTTTCATCTGTCCATATTGTCGGAAGTTTAGCTTCTCAACTTCCTTCGACAATATAGTTAAAGATATGTATCTATATATATATACACATAATAATTCCATGATATATATTTATACTAAATAATCTCAATATACATATAGATTCGTATATATATATATATATGCATACTCTACCCAGCAATTGTGGGATATTGCGCTTTGGCTAGTGGTTGCCGAAGCATAATCGCTGCCCCTTGCTCAGCATATCTAGATCATTTGGTGGATTTTCCGCAAGGGTTCCTCCAAGATATTCTCTTCAACCAAAAGACTTCGCTAATGACATTTCAATATATTTCATATATATGTATATTCGTATATATATAGTTATCATGTATAATAACTAGAACACCTATAATGACTAGAATTACTATAATAACTAGAACATAATTATCACAACTATATTGAACCCCCCCCTTCGATTCCCCCAAGGTCCGCCTCTAAAGCCGCGTTTGCAAGAAGTCACCCCGCGGGCCCACTTTTCGCACCAAGATTCCAGCACCAGGATAGCCCTAAGTCAGTTGCTTTGGGTACATGCTGGGGTCAAAACACCACGTTTGTGAATCCCACACTGTTCTACACATGTGCACACCAGAATCAACCCCATCCGCGTTGCAACAATGTGCTGCCCCCAGTTACACGTTGCCTCGCAAACCCCATAACCTGATATTTATACATATATCTAACTATATGTATGTATTTATATATATATATGTCTGTGTGTCTGTGTGTGTGTGTCGTGTCCCCCCTCCCTGAAACCTACCTTTTTGGTACCCGCCCTCGAGTCCAAGCCCAGAAGACTTTTTTCGATATCCGCCCCAACTCCACCCACGTCCGTCCGCAGCGGATATGCCTCGTTCCCTTGCTCTCTTCTCCTGTTCCAACCCACGCCTACCTTTCGATCTTTCACCCTTCCCTCTCAAGTACACTTCGTGGAAACGGTTTTTTTTTGGCAACTTTCCTTTGACACGCTTTCCGGGCCCCTAGACGCTCACATTTAGCGTTGCCCGATACTTGCATAGTTACAATAGTTGCAGAGACATGCAAAGAAGTCTCGGGCCAAGAGCTGCCAAGGCAATGTTCCAAGTCAAGGTTTGGAAGGCTCAGGAGGTTCAAGTTCTGGCTCTGAGGAAGCATTCAGAAACCTTCAGCACAAACCCATGTATCCGATCATGTCCAAGTTCGCCTCTTCGGGGTTTGATTTTTTTGCCCATCTATTGTAGCAACAGTTCTGCAAGGTACCTGGGGGCCCCACCTAAAGGTTCAAAAGCGGCAGTCAGAAGAGTTTCAGACCAAATGTTCGCATGTTTTTGCATTTTCTGCCAAAATTGGATTCATCATACAACTAAGAAATTATAAAACAAACGCACTAATCTTTAGTGTTGAAACATGTTGCTCTTTTGCTCGCATGTGTGTTGGCATGGAAGCTTGGGAACTTGAGTTGTTGTGGTTCCGATTTCACGCATCGTTGGTCTTTGGTTCGGAACTCGCTTCAATGGATTGCATGCCTGAACGGGTGCATGTGGCAGGAGCTGGCAAGGTTGAAGGATGAGACGATAGGGTTGCTTCCGCAGCAGCTTGAGAAGCCAGCTGAATACGCAGAAAAATTAGTAACGAAAGATGCAGATTATTCCGTGCGAGGGGCTGTTGTGGCTTGACAATGTTATTTTTTCTTTCGCGGAGAAGTGCTTCCCAACCTTCATGAAATTTTAACTAATATGTAATCTCTTCCCAGTTGTTGCATGCAGTCAGCCATGTAGTTCAGCCAGCTCCAAGGAAGCTCACTGTGGAGTCCCCTCGGCGCGCTGATTGCCGTGGTGATGACTCCTGCGAATTGCGGGAGGCATTGGCACAGAGTCAAGGTCAACTCATGGATTTGCAGGTCCCGGGCTCTGGATGATGGTTAACCCAATCTGTAGAGAGGTAGGAAAGCAATTCTATTGAATGAAGGCAAGGAAATTGGCACTGGGAAAGAAAGAATTGAAAAATGGAGGACCCTGACAGACGAGACAGCTACTCTCTGTGTGCGACAGCTGTAACAATTCTGATTTCGTCGCCTGGCAGAGTAACAGGTGCACCCGGGCCACACTTGGAATGATAAGGGACCTGCACTGAGCCGATACGTTTCATGTAGGGATGCATAAAGGAGGGATGTAAGTTAAGGTGAATGGGATGTGCTGTTTGGGAGATTTCCTTTGGGAATCTCGGAAAATTTTGTCGATAGGAGGCTCTTCTAGCAGCTTGCCGGGAGACCAAGAGGGTGGTTGTTACTCCACACTTGGGGCAGCTCTTGGTGCAGGGCGGCTCTTGGTGTTGGGGCAGGGTGTCAAGTCCTTGGCTGCTTGAACATGATTATATAATTATAATATGATATTATATGAACCAAGTGTGCCGGCTAAGATCATGAAGTATGTCCAGGATTTAGCTTATCAAAGGCTTCGATCCACAAGGTGTTGGAATCTAAAGGATCCAAGCCAAAAAAGGCACTTTCGGCGCGCGCGCACGCACACACACACACACACACATTGGAATGATCCTTGATGATCCTTGATGATCCTTGATGATCCTTGATCATCCCTGATTGCAAATGGAGGTCCAGGAGGCTCACCTTCTGCCAGCCCCAAGTCAGTGGAGTTGCCGGAGAACCAGCTTCACTCAGAACTTTTTGGAATGAAGTGCCTCAGCTTGTGCAGGGAGTTGGAAACTCTGGTTTTGCATGTGGGCACAACAAGAGATGTAATTCATGGCAGGATGTCAGGTCAGAGTGGAAACGGTTGCAATTTGCAAGATGCCAGGTGGTCATTTTGTGTTTCGGAGCCTGTGTAGATAACACGGGTGCAGTTTGTTTTGAGATTACTAAGCTATGCATCCAGGCCGGGGTGCGCTCCCTGAAAAGTTGCATGGTACGTGCAGCATTTACAGAAAGTGCGTGCTTGTGTTCAAGGACTTAGTTTGGTAGATGTTGATGGGGCAGCAAAAGCAAGAATGTTGGTCCAGTTTCTCCCAAGAACCTCGTTGTGCTCGATGTCAAGGCAATCTTTGTCCAAGCAGGACGCTGTCATAGCTGACTTGCAAACTCAAATCACGGCTTTGCGAGCTCAGAGCAGGCGCGGATTTCATGTTCCATGCGCAATGGCGTGGAAGGATGCTACAGCTTTGCAGGATGAGGGACGTTTGGGTTGTTTCACCCTGTCAAGATGCTCGCTGCGCTGCCAGCCGCAAGCGTTTTGGTTGAGCGTCCTGTTGAGGTTGTGAGGTTCCTCAGGTATTTTGTGTGGGGCTAACCAACCAGCCGAAGGGTTCAATCTGTGGTAGTGTCGCGAACAGCATAGGCTTGACGCATGTTGCTTTTGACGACTGAGAGTTCCATGGACTATTTTTGAAGGGTTTCATGTCAGAAATAGGCTGCCAACAGCTCAGTTTTTTGTATCTTTGTGATGTTCCCCCAAAGAGTTGCTGAGCATGACGGGGCTCCGATCTTCTTCGATCTCCCCAGCAAATGCACTGGCCAGCTACCTGAACCAGCTGTCGGAGCTACGAGAACAACGTCGCCTTGAGACTCAGGAACAAAGACTGGCCTGGTTGCCAACATACAGGGCTATGCACCCCGTATGCTGGGCATTGCTGGGCATATTCTTCCCAGGCTGTAGGTTGCCATGTTACAAGGCTATGGACGCCATATGGTGATACGGTGCATATGATGCGCCCTGATGGGCATTTTGGAGCTTCCCAGGCTCCAGGTTGGCAAAATACATGATCATCATCATCATCGTCATGACAGTAAACATGCTATCCCGTCCAGATAATGTAAATAGAGCACTTCCGGGTTGATCCTTCAGATGCTCAATTGTGTTGCTCTGGCCCGAATTCCTTTTTTGTTTGCGAATTTGCTGCACAACTCGCAGGATGAAGTGTTACGCTTAAAGGGGGAGGCGCAGCGGCTGGGTGAAAGTGTGCAACTGCAACCAACCTTGGTGAAATGGCTTCCCAAACTCACAGAGTCCCAAGTCCAAGGGTCATTCAAGTCGGCATGAAGTCACGCAAACCATGCGGGCCATATGCCTTTGAGATCTTGCCTTGGGCAAAGAATATGCTCGGAAAAGGAAATATTTAATGATGAATCACCGCAAACGAACCCCCAAGAAGTTCCATTCATTTTGATCCAACACCCCTGTGCAGCTCGTAAGCATTGAGCGCCGGAACTTTGTCGGGTCGGAATTGGAGCGTGCTGCAGAGGAGGCGACACAGGAGGCGGAGACAGCGGATAGGGGTGAAGTGTTTCGAGCTTGTGTGCTCGGAAGTTCCCAAGAGCATCTGTATAGCTATATGCAGGGCACGGTATAATCCACAGATATTCACAGCATCCCAGGCTGAGCGTTTGGAACAAGAATTGCGGAAAAAGGACCAAAGTCTCAAGCAGCTGGTGTCTGGGCGTCATTGGCTTCGGGCGCCATGATTGGAGCCATGTTTCTGGCTTTGTTTGATTCCAGTCGTCCAATGGGCCAAATGTTTTGACTTTGATCTTTGATATTTTGCATCTTCAACTCGCAGAAGCTGACGTGTGATTACGGTTGAAATCCTCCCATGCCTTGAGGTTGAAATAAAGATGGGCATGGAATTGCACGGTGCAGAAGCACTAGATGTAGTGCAGTCGGAGGCGCAATATGATTTCCTGAATCACTTGCCCGCTGGCGCTCCGTAGCATCCCACCTGGTCTCCCGAAGACAAAGGGCCCTCGCGACCAACACAAAACTTCATTTTGTGATGCTTGACTTGTAGTAGAAGTCCTGGCAATTTGGCAGGTACCGGCTTTGCTTGAGCAGGCGTGCCAGTTCAGTGCAATTTGATTCCACTTGTTTGGGTTGGGCACAGCCGTGGTTCCGGCTTCCATTTGGGGTGTAGATGCTTTTGATAGCGAGGTGAACATGGAAAAAACAAAAGTCGGGGCCTTGCAGGTGGGAAGTCTTCAACAGCACCTTAAAGATCGAGGGGAGCTCTTGTCTTCCTTGGTCTCTTGTCTTCAACAGCTCCTCTCTTATGTGTATATACATATATATATGTGTGTGTGTATACGTATATTTATTAATTTTTAGATAAATAGATATAAAAACGATCAAACATGATTTCGATAAAACATTGATTTCCACTGGGCGGCTGGGAGTCAGGCCACGACCTCCAATCATGATGACCTGTCCCGATCGCACCAAGGCTTCTGCAATGGGATCCACAGAAAACTTGCAAGACTCTGATGCCCGCAATTTTTTAATGGCGAAGGCCTGGGTGATCCAAGCGTTCCCAGATTCTTCCCAGGTCAGCTAGCAGGGCCCTCGTCATGCTCCGTTTTGTCATGATTCAGTGCGCCTCCGTGGCCCTACCTTTCCCAACTTTACATCAAACCTCCATTGTGGAAACACCGGCCAGGTGCGTCAGATGAAGGCTCGTGCGGAGCAACTATTCAACTTAGCAGCTTGGCGGCAATTCGGCTGTTTCAAACCTCCTTGGGCACAAAACAAACATGTAGGCTATGCTTCCCATTGGTCTTCATTGTCAAGTCTTGTGGCAAGATGTGGCAAGGCAAGTGCCCTTGGATCTGCAGATTTGCACGAGTCTGAAGTGGTGGACTTTATACAGACGAAGGCGCCAGCCTTCAAACGTGCATGGTGGATATGTTGATTATGTTTGGTGCGTTTGCGATCACCAAGTGGAAAGTTACTTGGCTTGGCATGCCTAGGTGACTCAAGCTATATATTTCAAAAGAATGCGCTTGGCATGTCTTGGCATGTATTTTCCCCGCATTTATTTTCCCGTCTTCCAGTTGCTGGGATTCATCTCTGATTCTTGTTGCCTATTGCAGGTGCAAACTCTCCAAAAGCAGTTGAAAGCCCGAGACGGCCTACTGTCCGAAGTGGCTTTTGCTGTTGCTGCTCGGTGGAAGCAAATCGCAGTTCCTCCTTCATCTAACTGTGCATACACGGTGTGTCATGCACGATTTGTGAGTATCAACAGGAGTAGGGTTTCAGATCTCCCCTGTCTTGTTGAAAGGGGTGGAACTTCCAAGTGAGAGCATTTCTTGGTCACCTTTTTTTCGGAGCGGACTTGGAAGGGATAAAATAAGGAGGGCCATTTATTTAGGGATTATTTTTTTTAGTTTAGGGATTTTTTTTTGGATTTCTTCCTGCTTACTCTATTGCCTCCTGCAGTGCTTCTCTGCTTCTTTGCTTCTATTCCTTTTTTTGCTTTTCTTGCTTTTCTTTGCTTTTTTGCTTTTTTGCTTCCCTTGCTTTTCTTTGCTTTTTTGCTTTTCTCGCTTTTCTGCTTTTCTTTGCTTTTCTTGCTTTTCTTTGCTTTTTTGCTTTTTTGCTTTCCTTGCTTTTTTTTGCTTTTTTGCTTTTCTCGCTTTTCTGCTTTTCTTTGCTTTTTTGCTTTTCTTGCTTTTCTTTGCTTTTTTGCTTTTTTGCTTTTCTTTGCTTTTTTGCTTTTCCATGAGGTGTGGAGCAACATCTTCTATCCATCTATATCCATCTATATCCATCTATATCCATCTATATCTATCTATATCTATCTATATCTACGTATCTATATCTATCTATGTCTATCTATATCTGTATCTATATCTACATCTATGGCTGTATCTATATATCTATATATCTATATATATCATATATCTATATAATTATCTATATATCTATATCTCTATATCTCTATATATATATATATCTATATATATATATATCTATATATATATATCTATATATATATATATCTATCTATATATATATATATCTCTATATATCTCTATATATATCTATATATATATATCTATTTATTTCTATATATCTCTATATATATCTATATATATATATATATCTATTTATTTCTATATATCTCTATATATATCTATATCTAGATATCTATATACATATATATCTATCTATCTATATATCTATCTACCTATCTATCTATCTATCTATCTATCTAATTATCTATCTATCTATCTATCTATCTATATCTACATCTATGGCTGTATCTATATATCTATATATCTATATATATCATATATCTATATAATTATCTATATATCTATATATCTATATCTCTATATATATATATATATATATCTATATCTCTATATATATATCTATATATATATATCTATATATATATCTATATATATATCTATATATATATCTCTATATATCTATATATATATCTATATATATTTCTATATATTTCTATATATCTCTATATATATCTATATCTAGATATCTATATACATATATATCTATCTATCTATATATCTATCTACCTATCTATCTATCTATCTATCTAATTATCTATCTATCTATCTATCTATCTATCTATATATCTATATCTCTCTATATATATACTATATATCTATATATCTATATAAATATCTCTATATATCTATATCTCTCTCTCTATATATATATTTATACCACCATATATCTATATATCTGTATATATCTATCTATATTTCTATATGTATATATACATATATCTTTATATCTATATATCTTTAAATATATATATATCTATTTATCTATATATCTATATCTATATATATATATATATCTGCATATATATATATATATCTACCTAAAAGGTTTGCATTATCATGCGGATGATATTCAAACCCCAAGCCAACCCTGAACCAAACCTTATATAAATAGATCTTAAACCAACTCGATGATAACATCAAATGAAACTATTGTGCATCGTTGTGCCTTAAACCTACATTCCACATGTTTCCAAGGTGCATGTCGTGTAGTATATACACCTTGAGTATCACATTCAACCTAGCACCTTGCATGTGAAAATAGGTGTTTCCAATCTGCTTTGGGGGGGAGGCGCTGCGCCCTCCCCCCAATCCCCCCCTCCCGTTTTTTTTAATTTAAATTCAAGCTTGCACACATTTCAATACACTACTTTGGTTAGAATATATATATATATACATTGTATATATATATATATTGTATATATATATATTGTATATATATATATATATTGTATATATATATATATTGTATATATATATATTGTATATATATATATATTTATATATTGTATATATATATATTGTATATATATATATATTGTATATATATATATATTGTATATATATAACAACACTAACAACACTAACAACACTAACACTAGCAACACTAACAACACTAACAACACTAACGGTAACAACAACAACAACACCAACAACAACACCACCAACACCAACACCAACAACAGTAACAGTAACAACAAACAACTGTTGGAATGTCAGCCTTCAGCTCCAAAATCCTGCAAGTACTGTGAGGAATGTAGCTGTAAAATGTTGCACATACGGTGGAAATGCAGATTCCAGCTCAAAAATGCTGCAAAGAGCATGGAAAATGGACAGAACATGCTGCAAACTGTTGCAAATACCGTGGAAAATACAATGGAAAATGAGAGGTTCGAACTCAAAACCGTTGCACATACCGTGGAAATGGCAGTTTCCAGCTCCAAAATGCTGCAAATAGCATGGAAAATGGTGAGAACCGGAAATCCAAAAAAAAATCCCCAAACTTTAAAAAAAAAATCCCCAAACAATTTCCTACCCATAAAATAATAGCTCCAAGCATTGGCATATATATATATATAGAACATATTTTGCCAATAGCCAGTAGTAGTAGTAGTAGTAGTAGTAGTAGTAGTTGTAGTTGTAGTTGTAGTAGTAGTAGTAGTTGTTGTTGTAGTAGTTGTAGTAGTTGTAGTAGTTGTAGTAGTAGTAGTAGGAGTAGGTGATAGCCAACCAGATATATAATCATTCGATTGGGATGGAAAGAAAGCACAAGAAAGCGAGAGAGGGAGAGAAGGAGAAGGAGAGACACAGAATCTGAAAGCAACATCCAATCCATTGATTGAAGGGAAAATCTACATCAGGAAACCATAGATCTTCCATTATTTTCCTATTAAATATTGGGTTTTCCTGTAATTGTCCCTTAAACTAAACCAATCCATTGAAACATTGATTGATTGATTGATCAACTGTAGCCAGGAGAGTGCCGGATTCACGCACCGGCTCAAAACCTTCGGTGCACATACTGATTCAAGGCATCCCTAGCTGCGCTTCCAGGCAGACTTCCTGGATACTTTGGGCTTGGCAGACTTGGAGCCACCCAGTGATGATCCAATGCAGGCGCCGGGCGCATGGATGTCACGGGGGCTCAACTAGTGCGGGTGTATAAATGATCCAATGTCATCCAGCAACTCTGCTTTCTCATTCGGTTGCACCAGGTGAAATTCTTGGTGTTCTTGGGCCGTTTATGTTGACAGGCGGCTCAGAGCATGATCAAGGCCATGCAGGAGAAGGAAAAAGTGGTAGGAAGCTTGAGCGAAATGACGTTTGCCAAACATGAGTGTGCTTGTTCGTTTGCCATAACTTGCCGTAAGAGACACCACAAGTGAAATCTTCCATCAAAACTTGCCTGAAACTAAGTTTGTTGTTCTGGACCTGAGTTGTGCACCAACGCCTTTGGGGTGACCAACGTCACACCGCATAAGGCTTTGCAATTAAAAAGGGTCGCGCAAGCGAAGGCCACGGTCAAAGCCAAGACCTCTACTAGGCCGGAGCCGTGGGGGTTTCATGTCCGACCATACTTTACCTCATGAGCCTCATGACCCTTTTCTTATCTCTTACTCTAGCGGTCTTAGCAGGACATCCCCGCTTTTTGGATGCTTTTTAGCGGCTTGGGCCCGTTTGCTACCTTTCCAGTGTACAGATGTCTCACCAAAAGCAGGCTAATTCATGAGAAAATCACATAGAGGACATCATAGAACGTCTGCACAAAACACACTTGTCGTGATCATGGTGGGCTGCTTTCTAGATAAGTGTGGCCGTAGCAATGGTTTTCAGGAGCAAAGATGTGGCCATGACCTTGAAGGGATTGGTTGGGAGATTTGAGGGTGACACTCGCCTTCGGCTGCTAGTGAATTTTCACATATTTTTTCGTTTTTAGTATATTTTGTGTGTGTGTGCTCTATTTTGGGGGTTGGTATTAGTTCAGCACAGGGATGCCAAGGGAATTGGTTGAGTGCTGAACCTTCCCTCACCCTCAGATGTTAACGCTGATATTCCCAGACCTGAATAGAAAAGAAGTCTGCATGGGGTCAACAGTGTCTTAGCTGAGGCCTCGGATTCAGATTCGCAGGGGCCACAGAACTTGAAATTCTTGAATCAGAAGGTCATTCTGGGTGAAGGGTTGCTGGTCTAACGCTGGAGGTTGGGTAAGCAGTCCTTCCAGTCTTGGATCAGGGTGCTGTGATGTGCTGCGTGAAAACAATTCTGTTCATCGCAAGCTCTCAAGGAAACGGCAGGTGTGCTGATTCAGACAAGTTCTCGACACATCTCAACACATTCCACCTGCCACCGAGTCACCGAGGTCCTCATCCGAACAAAGTGCCAAAAAGTTGCCGTTTGCTGTGTGCAAGTTGTTCTTCACCTCTCTTCCTTGTGAGCGGCGATGAAACGTTTACTGTAGTAGCCATTTGAACTTTATAAGATTTAACCTTCACATACCCTCACCATTTTAGATCAAGATTCCGATATGATGACTACTTAGACTTACTAACGGTCCTATGGGTTAGGAAGGAGCTGACTGCAACGAACAAACGACAAACTTTGCAGGTCCAAACAGGTCAGTTTGCCCTTGTCATTGTAATGAATGGCCGAATGAGGAACGAACCCTCAACAGTTTGAAAAGCTGTTCGTGGTGCCTTGAACCTGAGGATTCTTCGGCTCGGGAATGAACAAAGTTAGAGTGCACCAGCTATCAGCAGCTATCAACACAGGGCATATTTCGCCATTACTCACTCCATGGACATGACGTATAAGTATAACATAGCATCGTATAACTACCACAATTGCGTTCCCACGAAAGAAAGCTTGACCAGCAAAGACGCAATTCGATTGAGGTTCGATCAGCCATCGCCTCAACCTGACTCGCCATCATCACCATGGCGATGGAGTCTGCTGCATCGACTACTGCCAGGGCGAGACGGATCCTGAATGGAGCACCTTGGATTCTGATGACGTTGTTAATCACGGACCATGAGTGAAGCAGGGTCCACCAATTCTTGATGTTTCAGATTAAGGGAGCTGGCCCTGCTTGGTCATTTGACATATTTGACTTACTCTTACGCAATATGTTTTTACCTGATACACCAACCGTGAAAGTGTGGCCGAGGCGAAGGCGAAGCAGAAGGAGCCACAAGAGTGACAGGGCTGTGTTTCAGGCTGAAATGTTTGCCTTGACAAACGATGACGAACCAATGTGTCCAAGGCTGTTTTGTCGTGCCACCTGAGCTTAGCTTGGCATTGGCCAAGCCACCCCTGCTGCAGGAGACTTGGGACGAACTCTTTCAGTCAGCTGACAAGGACGCGGCCTCTTATCACAGCTTCTCACTTTCTCACGAGAAGCGGTGCAAGGCAATTGAATAGCGTATGCCGCTGTATGCCAAACCTGCAGGGGTCTAGGGGTTGTGCATGGTTGTGCTTTTGGATCCTGTGGTTCTGGAAGGACAGATCAAAAATGCTGGACATCAAGGAGCTCAAAACAGCGGCTTTGCTTGAGAAGCTTCACACTTGAATCGCCAATTTTATCACCAAATAAGCAGCGGTGTGAAGCATGTGGGGAAGACTCGTGGAATATTCTTGGATCATGCAGTCTTTTCTCCTTCTGGATTTGTGTGGGTTATTGAACTCAAGACAGTTTTTGCCCCACTCTTTTGACATATGCCTGGGGACAGTTCCTTGCACATTTTACACCGCCCGAATTCTTGGAAGTGTTTGGGCTCATTGTTCGCATGAGCTGCATGACTAGCCTGTTGATGTTGGAGAGGCGCGGGGGCTGCAGACAGCTGCAGATGGCACTGTCGAAGTGGTTTGTGTGTGTGTGTGTGTGTTTATGTAGATGCTTGTTGTATGCCAGTTGTTTGAGGAATTTCAGCCTGCAGCCAGTGCATGCTGTCAAGATGCTACTGTTCCTTTTCTGCGTAGAATGGTTCCTTTAGCGTTCACCAGTCACGAAAGGTAGCATCAGCTACTGTACCTGAGAGAATGTGAGTTAACACTGGGGTGGTCCATTCCCACTCGTAGTCATCTTTGGAGAAAGAAGGACAGTTTCACCACCGGGGTAGGGGGGCCAATGTAGAGAGTCGAGAGTGCCTGAGACGGGTTTGTTTCATGGCAGCGACAACGGCTCAATTGACACCGTTTTGTTGTTTGCTCATTTTAGATTGGTTTGTCCACATAGAAGGCCTCAAGGTCCCATTGTTCATCCATTTTTCATCGATCCCTTTTCAATGATCCTTTCTCAATATACCGCATCTCAATGAATTTCCTGCAACAGGTTCTTGTACTACTGGTGACACCCACTCTACCTTTCGTCCACCCCTTCTCAAGTCTTGTGGATGAACCATGTTTGTCCTTGTGCCGTAGTTTCGGTGAGTGCTAGGTCCTTGACGTGGCTGGCAACTCTTTGCTTTGGAGGCCAGACTGCGGGCCTGCAGGTCGGAGCTTCTACTCATTTCTCAGCATGCTTAGCCCAGACCTGAGGCTCTGCAGTGGCCTTCGTGTGTAGCCCGGATTGGCCAGATGACTACTGTTCCCCGAACGGTTCCTCCCGGGATGGCTGCAGTCCCCAAGGAGATCAGTGAGGGTGCTGGGTGCTGGGACTGCAACGGGGTTGGGCGTGTTTGATCGGGAGAGGTAAGAGTTGAAAGCGATTTATTGAAGATACAAGGGCAGGGCATACAGAATCATACAGATGAATATGGTATGATATGATAATAATCAAGTACGAAACACCTTGCCCACTAGTTTGGCAGGTTGCAGTTCAATGGGCCGACGTGTGGTTGTACGATTTGCTTCCCGAGCAACCCAGCTGAATGTGATGGGAGCATTCCCAGGATACAAGCTCCTTCCCAAGAATCCAGACTGGATCGACATTCGAAAGAGGCTTGTGCAAGAGAGCCTCGACTTTTAGTTTTTTCATCGATGCCACACCATCAACCATCACCCGGATTTAAATGGTACGCCAAACTCTAAACGTGTGTATCTAAGTTGAACCATGTTGAACCACCCCGGGACTGAACAAGGCGTTGTTTCTAGGCAACCTACAGGTCTTATGGGGCCTATTGGACTGAGCTTGGAGCCGTTTGTCGGCAAACTACAGGTCTTGTGGGGAATTGCTTGGCGCTGTATGTGGGCAACCTACAGGTGTTAGCCCGTGTTGGATCAAGCTTCGGGCTGTTTGTAGGCAACCTGCACGCGTGCACCTAGAGGTCTTATCAGGCCTGTTGGACCCCTGGCAGCTGTTTGTTGGCACCCCAGGGCCCTAGGGGCCAGTTGGAGTTGCTTGGGGCTGTACATTGGCAACCTACCTACAGGTCTAGGGGGCCTCCTAAACTGAGTTTGGGGCCGTGTGTGAGCGTATGTCGGCAACCTACAGGTCTGATGGAGCCTGTTGGACCAAGCTGGCTGCATGTAGTAGGCAACCTACAGGTCTTATAGGGCGTGTTGGGCTGAGCATGACTGAGCTTGAAGCTGTCTGTCGGCAAACTACAAGTCTTTTGGGACTTGCTTGGGGCTGTATGTCGGCAACCTACAGGTGTTATAGGCCCTGCAGGTCTGATTGGGCCAGCATGCACCGCCAAACTTGTGCAACAGGGTCTATAAGCTTTCAAGGCCTGCAGGTTGCCAACACGCATAGACGCAAATGTTGTGTGAATTTGAAGTCTTGCATGCAACCCTTGGAACATGTGCAAACGGCAGTGGTTTTCAACTTCATCTTACATATTGGAGCCTACGCGTGTCAGCGAGACTTTTTTGAGATACCTTGAAACGCAATGAGAATTATCATGCATCTTTTTGGGCACAGGCGTGCAAAATGCTAACACTTTCAGACTTTCAGGTCCGAAAGCTTAAAATGTTAGTTGCATTCGGCTGGGGTCCCTGCTGGGTGGGGGGTTCAGAGAACGGGTATTGCAAGGACCCCATCATTTGATGGCCAGGTTCCGCTCCATACATAGCATCTTGAGCACAACAGCGCACATAATAGACAATGCACAAAAGCTGGAGATTATCGCGCTGATTGTCGTGTTTGCTATCTTGGTTCACTGGCAGTCCCGGCACTGTCTTGAGGATATGTTCATACAACTGCCTAGGTGAATTTTGTGCCTCGTTTTTTGTCAAATGACATGAGGTAGCGGGATAATCGATCATGTTCCAACGTGCCCCAAAGAAGCAGCGTTGCCACGAGGATGTTTGGTCAAGATCAGCTTCCGAGTGACGAAAGGCGTAGACTGGAATTGGCGGTTCATGCCTCACAAGAATGACAAGACTTCATAGAATTCATGACTGGTGCCAGCCACACAGTCGATATCTATGTCTGGGTGTGAGGCAGCATAGAGGTGTCAATGGACTACCGATTGGAGATGTTCTAAGCTATTTGAACAGGTTGAGGCAGCGAACCTTAGTGTTCAAACTTTCCCATCAGCTGAAGTTTGGGAGGCCGCAGCGTTTAACTACATTCACGGCGAAGCATCGCTTCCCAGACGTCAGGGCAGCATTACTTACTGGGTAATTTGATTGCCTCTCACAGAGATGCCGGTGCGCTGTAGCAATCTGACAGAGAAGCTCGTGCGCTGTTGCAACCTGAGGATTGTCTATCTTCCATTTGGGGAGCTGCTCAGTCAAGTGCTTGCGAGAAGCCGGTACCGATCATGGAGCTTTTGTGGGAGATGCCAGCAGCTTTGAATGTGCCTCGTGCTGATGGTCACCCACGGGCGGTGCGCCAGGAATGGCGAGGAGCCAAGCCATGCCAAGCGAGGAGCCATTGATGACCCAAACGGGCACAGGAAAGCTAGTAAAGGCAGTAAAGGCGATCAGACAGAATAGGAAACCAATTGCAGAAGTGGGCAGAGTCGACCAAGATTTAGCAGAGCCGAATCGCTGCTGCTGCTGCTGCTGCTGATGATGATGATGATGATGATGATGATGATGAGGCCTGTAGCTTTCATCAATTTCCAGCTGGTGCCAATGTAATTTGCCATCGTTGAGGCCACTTTCTCCAAGACGATCACCTCAAAGGTGTTTCTTACATTGAACACTTCTGGATGGGCGCCTGGAAACGCAATTTGGGGAGACTTGGAATTTTGAATGAGTTGGATGGCTTTACAATGCTTTGCACTTGTTTAAAAGAGAATGATCAGCGCAATTGCTCTCAACCTATGTTTAAAACAAAACGGATTTGCAAACTAGCCAGCTCGACCAAAAGGACTCAACATGATGGAATTTAAGTGACCCTTATGCTGTCAAGGAGTTCTTGCATGTGGTCAAGGTGTTGTATTCCCTTGATGTATTTAGATGTATTTACTTACCACTTATGCGTTGGGTCCGCTCCAGTCCGGGTGCAAGTGGGGCCATACTGTCATCCCAAATCCGTGACTTCGCCGGAATTATGAAGAATTTAACCCATTGGAGATGGAGCAGCATCCGCGGTTATTGTGTTCCTGGGCAAGCTTGTCTCCACCTTTCTGCTGATCTCATGTCTTTGGTTTATCGCGTTTGCGTGCTTTTGCATACTTTAAGATACTTTAAGTATCTTATATAGTATTTTTAAGTGTACTTTCGTGACTTTCGTACACAATCGATGTGCTTGAGGAGCTGACCAACCCCAAGCCCCTGTGCCTCCTGGCTGCAGCTGGATGCCTGGCACTTTCGGACTTTTTCCGATATTCAAGGACTTCCTCGGTATTATATATTAATCAATATATAATAATAATATATATGAATAATTAGCAATAATAAGAGAAACAAAAGAGAGAGAGAGAGAGAGAGATATATACATAATATAATAATATGATGGAATATGTTTTGCAGATGTTTTTGTAAGGTTTTGCGTCCTCAAGTTGTTTGTACCATTCATCAAGTCGTTTTAGTAAAACGGCCGCATAAATGTCGGCCACATAGAGATACAATTTGGAACTTGCAGGATTCAGCACGACAGCATGGAAATTAATGTGATGACCAGTGCTGTCATTCTTCACCCAAAACCAGAATCAGGTTATCATTATCATATCCATAAAGATCCAGAACGTATTCGAGGGTCAGGTTCTCAATGGTTCTCAAATGCAACTGGCGTACAGCTGAATCTTGGCCATTTGGGTCAACAACAACTACCCCGCCCATAATGTGATACATATATGCTGTGTATATTTTAAATTTGTGATATTTAAAGTTAACTGCTGCCGACCCCAATTATTTACAGCCAAAGGCTTAAATCACCATAGACTTGATGATGAATTCCCATCCATCTATATATATATATATTAATATATATATATATATATATAATTGTGCAATATCCCCATTTATGCCATAGCCATATTGAGGAATGGTTATCAATGCATAGTGCTTTGTTGCGCATCCTGTTTGGATTGCCACGACATGGATGAGCAGGGCTACACTCAGTGTGAAATTATAATTTTGTACATACACACACACACACATACGCATCACATTTATTAAAATATAATCCCTGCACATGTTTTGCATTGACCATGAAACTTCACAACCTCCCTCCCAACACGTGCACCCAACTCTACGCAAAGATGTGTGACAAGGCCGCCGCATCGAGGGAAGACGCTGGTGATTTTCCATCATGGCCACGGGGAGTCCAAAGGCTGCCCTACATACGGACCGGGTGGCGATGGGTGCATCAGGGTGCTCAGGAAGCATCATAACCTGAACATTTGCAGAATCAGGTTGCGGAAAGTTTTTCATCGTTTGGATTTGTTCGGTATTTTTTTGGACGTTTGAGCCCTAGTGGTGCTATGATTTGAAGATTGCCTTGAGTGTGAAAGGTAGGCCCAGCTGTTACTACGACGAGAGGTTTGTTACCACGACCCTTAGAGTCGTTACCACGACGGAAGAAGGATGTTGCCACAACGGGAGGGGGATGTTATCATAACGGACTAGTATTTTTAAAGGACATCTCTCTAGCCGGGAGCTCCGTTCCACTGGATTATACAGTGCCAACTGACACTGTATAATACAGTGGAATAGACTAGAGGAATGTCCTTCAAAGGTGCTACTCCGTCGTGATAACCCTTCTTCCGTCGTGGGAACAGGTTGCAACCCGTCGTCCAAACTTAGCCACCAAGCGTCGTAGTAACATGAAGGCATGGTCGCCAGCAGGCACTGCCTTAAAGTAAGCAGGTGGCGCAGGCGGCCCCTTGATCACTTTTTTGAGGAGCAAGGTTTTGAGATGTCTTGAGTTTTGAGCGCCCCTCGATGTCCGACGCGGTCACGGCGACGGGAGGAGACACTGAAGGAACCACCGATTGGTTGAACGAGATGGGTTTGGACGTGGCGACAATGATGAGACTTAGAATTCAGCAGGGGGAATCACCAGGGGTTGGTTGCAAAATCCCACTTGTGACATCGAAGGATATTCCCGTGCAAATGAGAGGTTTCTGCTCGTGCAGAGTAGACGTAGAATTTTGGCCCAAGGATGCCCTTTGTGGATTGCAACATCATCAAGGACCAGCCACCAAGCCGCCACGTGCCCCAGACGCCCGGGGGGCGGGGGGTTGTGCATTCGGCTTGCCCGGGGCTGGCTTCTCAAACGCGGTCAGGTAGGTTGCACGGGCAAACCTGAACTGGCAATGTCATGTCATGATACGTCATGCTGCGTCTCATCACCCACTGCCACCATCTGCCAGCCCTGCCTGGGTCCAAGGGTTGGTTCCAGAACTTTGAGGATGAGGGTTTGCCATGGGTGCGGTTCTTTGTCGAACCAGCTACATGGCTGGTAATCATGCCGTTGAGGAATGGGCTCTGTAGGTCGCATCACCTTCCGCCTTCCCAGACATGTCTTGATGAACCTCTTGCTGATTAGTAGGGACGAATACTTAGCGATCATGTTTCGATGGTGGTCTCCTGTTCCCAGCCAATGAAGTTGAGAGTGGCTGCCCGCATAGTCTCTTGGAACAAGTAAAAACAACGGCCAGCAGCTTGTGCAAATTTGAGTATTTTGAGTCAGCAAATCAAAACAAGGTTCTGCAGCCGTTGGTAGCTTTTTCCAGGGTCTGTGGAGTGAAGTGTTGCTGGAAATCATCGTGGAGTTGAACAGCAATGTGTGCAGACATGTGCGGACAGCTGCGGAGCTGCTGAGGTGATCAAAACCATCAACTTCGCCAAGAACCAACTGGGCTATGATGCTTGGCCAAAGGAGGAGGAGGAGATTGCTCTTCTTTGCTGAGCTCAGTGTTTGTTTCTACGCTTCTTGGGCCCAGTGACCAAATTCCTTTGCGCGTGACCGTGTATCCTCAGTTTCTGCACCCATTTTGAATGAGACCCATGCACTAGCTCTTAGTGAACATGCAAAGGATCTCAGAGAGCATTTCGAGAACCTCTGCAGGATGCTGCAGTCAGTTTCGGGCAACTTCTGCCAAGGAGCACATCATCATGGCCGGTTTGAGTGGAGGCGGATGGACCACAACAGTAGCGGCAGCGGTGGATCCCCGTATCGTGCCACGGCTATCTCGGTGTGCCCCCGAATCGCCCAACAAACGGCAACAACACTACATAAACTGATGAAGTAGTCACCTTTTTCCCCACCTGCCAGGTGAGGGTTGTTAGATTTTATGTCAGTTGCCTCCTCGTCCTCCTCCTCCTCCTGCTCCTCCTCCTCCTCCTCCGCCTCCTCCTGCCTCGTCCTCCTCCTCCTCGTCCTCCTTGTCATCCTTGTCGTCCTTGCTCAACTGCGACCCGCGATCCACAGTGTTCTCTGCCGGACCTCAACCACGACCACCCACGCCCAGCGTTCCCTGCCGGACCTCAACCACGACCACCCACGCCCAGTGTTCCCTGCCGGACCTCAACCACGACCATCCGCGCCCAGTGTTCCCTGCCGGACCTCAACCACGACCATCCGCGCCCAGTGTTCCCTGCCGGACCTCAACCACGACCATCCGCGCCCAGTGTTCCCTGCCGGACCTCAACCGGGAGTATCCATGCCAACTGTTCCCTGCCGGACCTCATGTAGGAAGATTTGCCAGATAGAATGCCAGAAAATCTGCCAGAAGATATGCCAGATAGATATGCCAGAAGATATGCCAGATAGAATGCCAAATAGAATGCCAGATAGAATGCCAGATAGAATGCCAGAAGATATGTCAGATAGAATGCCAGAAAATATGCCAGAAGATATGCCAGATAGATATGCCAGAAGATATGCCAGATAGAATGCCAAATAGAATGCCAGATAGGATGCCAGATAGAATGCCAGAAGATATGTCAGAATATATGCCAGAAGATATGCCAGATAGAATGCCAGAGAATATACCAGAAGATATGCCAGATACAATGCCAGATAGAATGCCAGAAGATTTGCCGGATAGAATGCCAGAACATATGCCAGAAGATATGCCAGATAGATATGCCAGAAGATATGCCAGAAGATATGCCAGAAGATATGCCAGAAGATATGTCAGAATATATGCCAGAAGATATGTCAGATAGAATGCCAGAAGATATGTCAGAATATATGCCAGAAGATATGCCAAATAGAATGCCAGATTGAATGCCAGAAGATATGTCAGATAGAGTGCCAGAAGATATGCCAGATAGAATGCCAGAAGATTTGCCAGATAGAATGCCAGAAAATATGCCAGAAGATATGCCATATAGATATGCCAGAAGATATGCCAGATAGAATGCCAAATAGAATGCCAGATAGGATGCCAGATAGAATGCCAGAAAATATGTCAGAATATATGCCAGAATATATGCCAGATAGAATGCCAGATAGAATGCTAGAAGATATGTCAGATAGAATGCCAGAAGATATGCCAGATAGAATGCCAGATAGAATGCCAGAAGATTTGCCAGAAGATATGCCAGAACATATGCCAGAAGATATGCCAGATAGAATGCCAAATAGATTGTCAGAAGATATGTCAGATAGAATGCCAGAAGATTTGTCAGTAAGAAAATGTATAAATGTCATGGTGGGGATCACACGAAGTAAAGTAATTTTCCTCCTCCGTGGGGTCTCATCGCAATATTTGGGGCCTGAAGCATCTCTGTAATTGTTGCAGGTTAATTAATTGGTAATTTTTGATGTGTTGGAGACACGATGCCTCTAAGAAACCATGTGAATTCCATTTGAAGCATAGGTTTTGCGGATTTTGTGTCCGAGTGCAGGATTGCTGAAGCATCATGGCATGCGCCTCCCTGCCTCCAAGGAGTTGTCAATGCCCATTGCTGGAAGTATACCCTGCGACTTCAGGTGCAAACTGAACTGGTGGCATGGCACTGGGTCGGCAGTTTGGGGCGGGTGGGCGATTCTTTGATACCTTGGCAGCAATGAATGCATTGGAAGTGTAGCTGTTTGTAGCTGTGCAGGATTATGGTAGGCTTTGATTCAAGAGCTCGCGCGATTAAATCATGTGACATCATGTAACATAAGTCCCCGTGTAGGTCTTTGGTTTAACAAAGCTGTGGGAGTCTCACTTCTGCACATGGAGGCACACGTCTTGGGATTTTGAGCAGTACTGTGGCGACCGCTGGGCCAACATTGGTGACTGGGCTGGAGGAGAAGCAAAGCGTGTTAGATCCGCATTTGATTTAGACTTGCATCGAGATTTTGTTTCTCTGTGTGTGTGTTTGCCTGCTTTACTTGATGTCGGTTGAAACCTGGAAATTACTATTCAGTTAGGGTTTGAGTCGGCTTGGGCAATCCTGACTTTTGGACATAGTGAGCTTTAATGTACCACTTGGGTGAAAACATCGCAAAACATCTATGGGACAAGAATAAGAGGAGACGGAATGCATGTGAGCCTCCCAATCCCAAGCCTAAAATGAAAGGAAACCGAGAAACAGATGGCAATGCCGCAATGCCCTTTGAAACTCGGGTGGCAGAAGAGACCTGCGATCGAAACATCTCGTACACATCAAGTGACTGACGCCATTCAAAGCAGGAAGCCCCAGAAAGAATGACGAAACCAATATTCCCTAGCTACACTTCTTTGCCAGGCTGCCTGCTCCAGTATATTCCAATAATTTCCAATATATTATATCATATTATATCTATATATATATCATTCGCTATATCCAATACAATAGGCGCAATAGGCCCTAGATGCAGGCAGACTTCCTCCCCTGAGCGGCAATCACTTATTGCTTATCCTTTAGCAGCTTTAGCAGCCACCCTGAACTGAGGCAATTACACTGCGCTATATGTCCTCGCTGCTCTGGAGGAAAACCGAACAAGCTACTTGGACACTTTGAAGACATGATTCAATGATACATGAGCCATCAGCAACTACAAGCTATCCTGTGTTATATACTGTGCATGAGTTTGCGCCTCGCTACCACACTGCCTTGTATTGATGCATAGACTGCGGAGGGCTGTGTTGCGGATGTTTCAACAGCCTGTCTCCAAACTCTGCCATTGCCCAGGCATTCAGCTACTTCATGAAGAGGATCCTTGCTGTTTCCATGGCTGTGGGCGCCATCAAAGAATCCAGGACGATGAGCAGATGCCACGAAAGTGGAGCGCAGGTCACGAATTGTAGCATGTAGCTTGCTGGAGTCTTGTTAGGAGTACAACCGCTTCGTTCAGAAGGAAGCGGGAGGCCTGTTTCGGACCATTGTCACGGAAGGGAACCAACACGAGGTGAATCCGAAGCTTGTTTTGCAATGGAGAAACCTAATGTTACTGTAACTCATATTTTGACATGCGCGGCTATTTTTTTTGAGAATGGCCCGAGGAGAGAGAAGATAATAGCAGGCGCGACCGACAGATTGAATCGAGAACGCTCCAGCACATTTCATTTTGTAGTTGGATGATGTTAGATGTTCCGCTTGTGCAGATTTTGGCAGGGTATCTCTCCTACAAGATTGCTCGCGGTCAGGCAGGAATTCCAGGGTACATATTTAGCTCCTAAAATTCAAGGAAGTTAACAGCAACAACCAGCACAACAGTCATGACGCCACATGACGCCACCATACCAGCCCACCTTTGAAATGTTTGTAGAGGCGATCAGCGTGGCGGATGTGCATTCCCCCTTTGACCTACTGAGTGAGACGCTGAGCATTCACACCTGAGTTTTTTATTTTGGATCACAGACACGATCACGATCGCTGTCAGATCCATCAATCAAGCACAATCAAGCACAACCCTGTGATGGTGCTCGTATACCTCCTGATTTCCTGACAATACTGCAGCACCAAGCGCTAGATCCAGGATGAAGACGGATGAAGGCTGATCGAGGTAAAAAGTCATGGAAAGGTGGCACCCCGTGATTGAACAGAAATGGCTGCTTGCACCGCTTCGTGCCCTGTTGAGATGTTCGGAAGTGCTTTGATTGATTCTGATTGGTTTTGATTGCCTCATTTATTTATCCGATGGTTTGTATGGACATTATCATGAAGAAATTCATGCACAAGCTTGCACATGGGGAAGGCAATGCGTCGTAAGATGTCGTAAGTATACTGCAGAATCTGCAGATGATTTTTTGCATCACTTCCAGCCATTGGGCAAGAATACGGGCCCCAAATCAACGAATCATTTCGTGATATTCCCCGGTTAGTTGCCATTATATATATCTCCTTGGGTCATCCCCGAACCAGCAGCCATACCAGTACCAGTGAATAAACCACATGACTCATGACAACAAGCAGATCTTTTGGGCGATGCCTCAGGTTCTTCGAGAGAAACTGAACATTTGCGAGGCAGCGTGACTTGTCCTGCATGGACCTGCATGGTGTGGGAGCCCCTCACTCACTGGTACGAAGGAAATGCCACAGAGACTTTTTGATCAGCCTGGCTTAGCTTTGCCCAGGATGGCATGGTTTCAAAGCAGTTCACAGGCTGTTAGTTGATGAGTTAAGTGCGGAGCTTGTATATGACCGTAACTATTCGGAAACTACAGGGATGTTGCTTACTCCATCGTTCAGATACCGTTCAGCTTTGGATCGAAATGAGGCTTTCGGACTTTGAGGTACAGACCATTCATAGCGAAATTGACTCAGATCAGCATCGCGGCTGCAGCTGGTAAGTTCATATGAAGACCGAGTAATAAAAATTGCAACCCCCATGGCTCCAAGAATCAATGCCATTGAGGCACAAGCAAAACCCCTAAGTGCTGGAGGCAGTAAGGGCCGCGGGTCAGCAAAAACCTTGCGTAAATTCGTTTTGGCCCTAGCTACTCCTGCCCGAAAGCTAAAATACTCTGGGCGCATAAGCAACGCCTAAGCGGAAGCATTCCTTTGCCGCCTTGACATCCACAAAATCCTTTTCACAGTACTGTAGTGGCCATATAGCCAGGGTGATGCGCCACTAAGGAGTGGGGTGGTTGACTGGCAAGAGTTTTTGCAGCACCTTGGCCGGCAACCCTGGAAGTGCAAGAAGTGACCTGCAAAATCCATCAAAATCCTGCAAATGCATGGGTGCCACGTTGCAAAGTTGTTCTCGGAGGGCACCATCTGCAAAATAAATTGAAATATCTAGGACATGTCAGCTGCATTTTGGACTGCGGTTATCACCTCAAGATACCTCGAGTCAGGTTTGTTGCACGCGGCCCAAAGCGCCCAGAAGATGAAGCCAAGCTTTTTGCGCTTCGAACAAAGCGAGTTCATCGTCGCCTGGTGGCACTGCGGACCGGGGCCTTCCGTCTCAGGAGGTGAAATCATGTCTTGGGTTCTGTTGGATCGAGAGCATGGTGGATGCAGTTGCCCATGAGGCAACATGCGCCTGGCGTTCAACAAGTTCCAGCAACTTGGACTCACACACTATTGACATGCGCCTTTTGTACCATGTTTGGTTGAATCCAGGCAGCCTTATGCATCCTTATGCCATGAGCACTTGTGGCCAAGCCTTGCCAAGCAGCCCAGAAACTAGATAGACATCCCTAGTTCAGTTTTGATAACTAGACTGGAACAGGATGTTGTTTTTCATGGCATTCATTGCATTTCATTGCCATGGACGACGGAGCCTGCTTCAGCCAAGTGAAATACAATCAGACACGGCCTAGACGGAGCATGGTACTGTAGGGCATTTGTGGAACCCCGCAGTGACAATTTGTGCCAACCTGCTAGGACAGACCAGTCAGAGACTTGTATGCAGTCAGTGGATGTCAGGGACCGAAGGTGCTTGTGCAGCCGTGGGCCACATGGGCATATCGTATCGTCACGCACCGTCATCTATCAACATCGTATCAGCAAAGTTTGATCACGAAAGCTAGCGGTAGCTAGCTGGAGTTACTCTTGCTTCAGCAAGGGGAGGGGCAGGTCTGCGTCCAACACAGTGATTTTTCACTTGAACCCCCCCTCCCCACCCCCCAAAAGCACCCGGAGCATTTTGAAGCGGTGTTGGAAGCAGATGGTCACGGGCTCAAATCCTGCCAGGTCTCTAGGCAAACTGTATTCATCACATCAAAATACAGTCAAAATCCCATCATGTTGCCAGGCTCATATGAACCTTAGCTTACGTTCACCCCCCCCTTGGGCCTCGAGTAAAGTTTGCATTTGTCCCACTTGCCGAGCTCCACCGAACTTGTGCTCTGGGCGTTGGTCAGAGCAATCCAGCTGAACCGTTTAAAACAGTTTGCCACGGGCCACACTAGAAAAACAACTGCGCAAACTGCCAAAAGAAACAGATGAACCATGATGAAACAGCACTTACTATGAGGGCGAGAAGATTCTTAAGATACAACTAATCAACGCGGACAAGACATAAAACAGGCACACGCGACGATGACGACGACGACTACTACTGCAACTACAGCAACACAGGAAACAATCACACGCTAGTACTACTACAGCACTTGCATTTAGATTTGAATCACCACACAGTAGCGCTTCACAGTTTGCGTCCAAGAGGACTGTGATAATAGCATGCAAGATGGATCAAGATGGTAGATCCCCAGACATGTTTCTAGGCCTTTTTTCCAGTTTCCTCCAACACACCGGAACAAACCCACAGGATCCTACAGGTTTTGATCAGGTTTGGGGGTCTAAGGTGACAGCAAGAAACGATATTTTCCAGCACGTTCGGCCTGTTTGTTTGGGCTGCTCCCGTGCATATTTGCCCCTATCCATTTCAGCGGCACAGCCCTCAGGCTGTGCAAAAGCTTTTCGAAAAGATCGACAAGGGCTGTGACCGCAGCTTGGGCCAAGCTCGGATGTTTCTAATATGTTATAATCGAATTGCCAGTTGAACAACTGATACACACATGTTCTTGTCAGGGGAGCTAAGCTGATCTAAGCTGTAATTATATTGTGATAAGTGATAACATGTGACAACTAAACTGATTTCCCCAAATCCCAGAGCTCGAATGTTTGCATCCTGTATGACGCTGTCATCATTAAAACATTTGGAATTCACGGCATTGATACAAAAGACTGCGTCAGCAGCGTAGTACATTATTTATGATATATGTAGAGTTGGCTAGGACATTGTGGGTCCTATAGGTCCACTATAGGTACGGTTAAGTTAAGTTATGAGGTCAGAGGCTGTCTCACCCTCAGCACTCCATGTCTCCCAAACGAGGAAAGATCTCAATCCATGAGCTCCTCACTTTCGTCCGCTCGGACCTGCACCTCGATGTTCGGATGATGTAGACTCACAGCATTTCAAACGGCCTTGGATATCTTGGATGGCCCAGGGCCGAAGGTATACCATCTATGACACCTAATATTATAGATGCACGTGATTAGAAATTATGGTGTTTGTTTATACATTTTGAAATAATATGATGGATCAAGTACCGGGCACAGACACTGAAAGACATGTTTCACACAACAGAATCTTGGCTTGCAACACGGATAAGAAACACAGCTTGTTGCAGCTCTGCATAGTGCCTTCGGACAAATTAAGGATCGTTTTCCAAACTCCAAAATGTATGGGATCACCAGGGCAAAGGCTAGAAGTGGTGGGCAACCTGGTTGAAGGTGCTGCAGACCCAGACGAATCATTAGAGCACTTCTACAATCGGACCAAGGAAGCTCACCCAATGGGACGTGTTTGAATCAGACACTCAGCTGCAAGTGAACATTTCATAGCTGGTGCCCTTGGGTTGCTAAGGGCAAATTAAGGTTGCCAGGGCACAACTGTTCCGCTGTTTGCTGGATTTTGTTTTCTCATTCCTGGGGTGAGACCCAGGAAGGAGGTGGAAACGGTGCAAAGATCATGAAAGGTATTGACAACTTGAGATTTTTGTGCTGAATGCTAGGACTGGACTGGTAGTTTCTGCATTTGTCAGGCACCCCAGGCATCAACAGTCTCGAGCAGCGTCCTAAGGAGTTGAAAGCATTCTACAAGACCATGGACACCAATGGAGATGGCGGCCAAGTCGCAGTCATCATCAGTCGCATTCAGTCGCTCAAAACCATCCAGCGGGCATGGTTTGATTTTGTGATGGGGTGACCTCCCCAAAGTTGTTTCACAGGGTCTCCAGACAGGTGAGGTAACCGTTGCAGGTGGATGTGCTAGTGGAACCTGTTCCCATGACACTTGACCATAAAAAACCGCTCGGATTTGAGGACTTGATGTTGATGAGCTGTTGTTGTTCATTCGCAAGACACGATCCACTTTTCAGAAAGGAAAGCCAGGACCTCGGCTTCACAACATGATGCAGGACAGAATTCGGCGGTCGATTGAGCTTTGTGCCAGGAGTGCTGCACCATGTATTCAATCAGGCTGCATGTGCCCAACAGCCGCGTTTTCTCACAAGGTGGCCAGCAAATGCTACCAATATTATTGGCAGGTCAAAATCACAAGCTGCTTTGGACATCCCCATTGCAACAAAGTCTATACACCTGCCCAGCAGCGAACCCAATCAACTCGCCATTCCGCATACCGCGAAGAAGACGACAGAAAAAGAGCAGCTCCCACCCACACAGCGGACATGCAACTGGTGCTGCAGCCCTCTTTCCAGCAAGCGCCATGGCAGCTGGTCAGGAATGACGATACAAAAGCATGCCAGCAGCGGCAAGGGCAAGCATTGCACCACTTGGGTTGGCGGATTTCACCATGGGAGGCATGAATATCACCAATGTCATTAAGTCATTAAGTTTCGCTATGTTTCGCTCATAAGTTTCATTTGGTTGCCACGTTCATCCTGAGATTCCTTGATTGCCCCCCATGCACTATGAAGGTGGCCTGGCCCCCGAGATCATGAGACAAGAGCTGCGTGTTGGTCCCGGGTGCTGCGGAAAGTCGAACGATGCTTAGAGGCCTAGTGGGGGGGATAGCATTTGATCTTCAAATTCCATCACCCATGCTCGTGCTTCAAACCTACGGTGCTGGTTTCCCTCTTGGCCAAACATGTCCTTTGGAGCCAAACATGTCCTTTGGAGCCTTCACTTCCCGGGCTTTCCAAATTTGGTACCAGAACCAGAACAACTTTGTAATTTTTGCTCCAGTTCTCATTTCTCCATGGGCCACCTGGGTATGCGAGGACGCCAAGGCAGCGGACTTGTGTGAAGAGCCTGCTGTTGCGCAGAGAAAGTTCCAAGAAGCGGCGAGGATGCTGCGACTTGGTGAGACTTGCGTAAGGGATCGTGAGGGGCAATCCAGTCAATGTGTTTCCGCAACCTAAAGTGGTGGCCTGAGAGTAGTGGCTCGACAGTAGTTTCACGCGTTGTTTTGCAGCAGTTTTGGCAAATATTGGCATTTTTCAAACGTACTTTAGTTTTTTACCCTTAGATATTGTTGGAAAATAGGCCAGAATGGCAGCACGAATGGAACACCCAGTCACCACTTTGAGCTGTAAAATGATTACGCAGACCACACATATCATAGGAACTCTTTAGTAACACCGCTGGAACATGCATTCTTCACGGCAGGGCTACCTTAGATGATCCGATGTTCTCCTTTGATCCCTGCCCTTTTTCTTTGAAAACCTTTGGTCACGAAAGCCAGCCGCTAGGCTAGGCAAAGTTCCTTTTGCGAACAAAGTGAGTTATAGGGGGCCTGGGGGTAGAGCGCGCCAGGAGGTGACAAAATCACGGAAATCACGGAATTAGGTGCAGTGGGAGGGGTGTAAATGGGAGCTTTTTGGGGGTTATGTACCAGGTCGCAATTGGGTGACGGTGGGGTATCGATTCCCCCCTGGTCCATCATCCGAGGTGCATTTGGGGAAACCGGAATGGAAGGGTAAAATTATGGAGAAGTCGAGTAGAACAATGAAAACAATTGGAAAAATCGAGCAAAACCATTTGAAAATTTGGTAAACCATGGAAAATGGATGAAAATGGAGTAAAACTAAACCATGGAAAAATCGAGCAAAACCCCAGAAAAATTGAGCAAAACCATGTAAAAATTGAGTAAAACCACAGAAAACATCAATAAAACTATGGAAGAATCGAGTAAAAACGTGGAAACATCTAGTAAAACCATGGAAAAATGAAGTGAAACGTTTGCAAAATCGCCGACAATGGTCTGCCGTCGGAGGTGCGTTTGGGGAGGCGTTAGACACACTGGAATCGAAGGGAGTGCTTAAGCAGCTTCTGTCAGTAGTTGGGATTGTTCTTGTCGACTTGTATTTGTTGGGCTCCGATGTGGGACCATTATGAGGAAAAGGCATTGCTTGATGGTCCGTTCTCGGAGGTGCATTGGGGGAGGCGATAGAGAGACTGGAATCAAAGGAGTCAGTGGAAAAGGCATTGCTTGATGGTCACAAGGATTAGAAGCAACTTCTGCCAGTAGTTGGGCTCCGATGTGGGACCATTATGGTCGCAAGGATTAGAAGCAATTTCTGTCAGTTACGATGTTTTGGGAAAGACTGGAATAGAAGGGAGCCAGAGGGAAAGGCATTGCTTGGAAAGGTTGCGGAAGGATGTGGATGAGATTGTTCTCGTCGACTTGTATTTGTTGGGCTCCGATGTGGGATCATTATGGTCGCAAAGATCAGAAGGAACTTTTGTCAGTATAGGATGCTTTGGGAGAGACTGAATAGAAGGGTGTCAGAGGAAAAGGCATTGCTTGAGGAACTTCTGAGGAACTTCTGTCAGTATAGGATGTCGACGAGAATGTAGCCATCTACTTGTATTTGTTGGGCTCCGATGTGGGACCATTATGGTTGCAAGGATTAGAAGGATTTTGTGTCGGTGTAGGTGGGCTCCGATGTCGGACCACTATGGTCGCAAGGGTTAGAAGGAACTTCTGTCAGTATAGGTGGGCTCCGATGTGATTGTGGTCGGAAGGATTAAAAGGAACTTCTGTCAGTATAGTAGGATGTGGACGAGAATGTACTCGTCGACTGGGGTTCCGATGTCGGACCATCATGGTCGTAAGATGTCGTAAGGATTAGAAGCAACTTCTGTCAGTATACAATGCTTTGGGAAAGGCTGGAATAGAAGGGAGTCAGGGGAAAAGGCATTGCTTGGAATTGTCGTTGGAGGATGTGGACGAGACTGTATAGTAGCCGACTTGTATTTGTTGGGTTCTGTCGGCACGGGATGTGAAATCAGCAAGCTTTGGAAAGGGGTGTTAGCATAGCAGAAGATGAGACTGCTGCGTCGGCTCCGTCAATGTTTTTTTGCATTTTTTTGGTGAAATGAGGAAGCTTTGGAAAGGGGTAATGAAAATATGAGGTGAGGAGGGCAGAGGTAAGGGTCCGTGAATGGAGGCACAGTCGCTATGGAGAAGAAACTTCTGTCGGTATAAGATGTGAAATTATAGGAAACTTTGGAAAGGGGTGATGAAAATATGAAAATATGAACGTAAGGATCCCTGAAAGTCTGAGGGCAAAAAGTTTGCGGGTGAAAAGTCTGTGGGTGAAAAGTCTGTGGAAGAAGAGTCTCTGGATGAAGAGTCCCTGGGTGAAAAATATGGGTGCAACGTATATGGGTGAAAAGTCTGTGGGTGAAAAATGTGACAAGGCTGTGCGTGAAAAAGTCTGTGGGTGAAAAGTCTCTAGGCGAAAAGTGTGTGGGTGAAAAGTGCGCGGGTGAAAAGTCCGATCAAAAGTATATGGGTGAAACGGGTGTGGGTGCAAAATCTGAGGGTGCAAAGTCTGTGGGTGAAAAGTCTGTGGGTGAAAAGACTGTGTGCGAAAAGTGTATGGGTGAAAGTCTGTGGGTGAAAAGTATATGGTTGAACAGCCTTGGGCGAAAAGTATATGGTTGAAAGACGGTGGGTGAAAAGTCTGTGGGTGAAAAGTCTGTGGATGACAAGTCTGTGGGTGAAAAGTATATGGGTGAAAAGCCTGTGGAAAAAGGCTCGCTGGGTGAAGAGTGTCTGGGTGAAAAATATATACGTGAAAAGTCTGTGGCTAAAAAGTCTGTGGGTGAAAGGTTTGCGGGTGATAAGTCTGTGGGTGAGAAGTGTGGGTGAGAGGTTTATGGTTGAACAGGCCGTAGGTGAACAGTGTGTGGGTGAAAAGTCCGTGGGTCAAAAGTATATGGGTGAAACAGGTATGCGTGAAAAGTCTGAGGGTGCAAAGTCTGCGGGTGAAAAATCTGTGGGCGAAAAGTGTATGGGTGAAAGTCTGCGGGTGAAAAGTCTGCGGGTGAAAAGTCTGTGGGTGAAATGTCTATGGGTGAAAATTCTGTGGGTGAAAAGTTTCTGGGCGAAAAGTGTATGGATGAAAAAGCACATGGGCGAAGAGCAGTATATGGGGGAAAAGTCTGAAGGTAAAAATTATATTGTTGAAGAGTCTGTGGGTGGAAAATCTGGAGGTGAAATGTATATGGTTGAACAGTCTGTGCGTGAAAAATATATGTGAAAAGTCGCTGGGTGAAAAGTATATGGGTGAAAAGTCTGATGGTGAAAAGTATATGGGGGAAAAATATGAGGGTAAAAAGTACATTGGTGAAGAGCCTCTGGGTGAAAAGTGTGTGGGTGAAAAACCCGTGGGTCAAAAGTATACAGGTGAAACGGGTATGGGTGAAAAGCCTGAGAGTGCGAAGTCTGTGGGTGAAAAGAGCGCGGGTGAAAAAATGTGGGCAAAAAATGTATTGGTGAAAGTCCCTGGGTGAAAAGTATATGGGTGAAAACTTGAAAAGTAATTATATATATATATATTATATATGTGAAAGTCTGAGGGTGCAAAGTCTGTGGTGAAAAGTCTGTGTGCGAAAAATGTATGGGTGAAAGCCTTTGGGTGAAAAGTATATGGTTGAACAGCCTTGGGTGAAAAGTATATGGGTGAAAAGTCTGTGGGTGAAAAGTCTGTGGGTGAAAAGTCTGTGGGTGAAAAGCCTGTGGGTGAAAAGTCTCTGGGTGAAAGGTCTGTGCAAGAAGAATCTCTGGGTGAAGAGTCTCTGGGTGAAAAGTATGTGGGTGGAAAGTATATGGGGGAAAAGTCTGTGGGCGAGAGGTGTATGGTTGAACCGTCTGTGGGTGAAAAGTATATGGGTGAGAAGTATGGGTGAAAGACTCCGGGTGAAAAGTCTGTGGGTGAAAAGTATATGGGTGAAAAGTCTGTGGATGAAAAATCTTTTGGGGAAAATAGGGGTAGCTGGGATGCTGGCTTTCGTTTCCCCCTTCTCAGGTTTTCTTGTGTGTTCTTCTGTTTTCTTTTTCCCCTATCAGTACCAATGTGTTTTCTGTAACAGGCGTTGCACATTCCACCAAGGTATGGGCTAAAAGCTAGCAGCGTCAACCTTTCCAACGCATGGGCTGCACCAAAGTATTATGGCTTTTAATTTTGGGAGGAACGGAGGAAACCAAAAGAAACAACAAGAAACACAAAAGAACTAGCTAAAATCAGTTCTTCTTAGGTTTCCTTTGATATCCTTCGGTTTCCTTTGGTTTTGGGCTGGGTGGATTCTATGGTTCTCCTTTGGTTTCCTTTGTTTTCCTTTGTTTTCTTTTGGTTTCATTTGGTGTCCATGGGAGAAAAACAGGAAAAGAAAGAGAATCCAACGAAAAGACAAACCAATCAAGGAAAGTCTGAGGAAGCTATAAGCCCATAGAATGCATCAATAAGGATGCTGCTAGAACATTTGTGTACCTCCTCGACGGTGGCAGCGGGCCAAAGGTGTGAGCAAGGTGGTGCGAAACACAAACGCAGATACCAGTTGAAGCCAGCCACATGGCTTTTGCAATTTGCAGTCCTTGTTTGCACTATGACCATGGCGGAAGCCAAGCCATGGCCAAGCCAAACAGCTAATTCAATGCTCAACACTTCCGAAGTGAAAGTGACCGAAGCCTTCTTGCATCATCCTGAGACACAGGACAGATGGGTCAATCTGACCGCAATCCCTAATGACAGCAGTGCATACACCAATTGCAGTGGCCAGTGCGGCCCCCCACACCTGCCATTGGAACACTTGGTGCAAAGATTTCTGGATACTTGTGATGAGATGCAGAACCATGTGAGATTCTACGTCCTTATTTTGACCGGTATCTTTTTGATTTCATGCGCCGCGACCTCTTTTTTGGCCACCGCCGGGCACAAACGTCGGAGAGACCGACGACGACTCCATAGAAAACATCACCCACAACAGCAACAGCAACAAAGGAGAAGATGCATTTCTCCAGCAAAAACCTGCGCATCTACCAGACGCAAATCAGCACGTGGAACTTCACAGCGTCACCGCAGCAGGCAACAAAGACAAAGAAGACTCTCCTGCAGAACAACTGTGACCTGGCAAATGTTGCGCAAGGCACATGTCAGACCAACCACGACCTACCGCAAAGAAACTATGCGAAGGCTGTGCAACACCTACAGCCTTTTGATACCAATCAAACCTTCGCGCCACACATACCCAACATACCACGGTTGGGAAGGAGAAGCCGGAGGAGCAGCAACCACCAAAAAGAAAAGACAAAGCACAGCAGCCACGGAAGCAATCTCGTTCCTTGAGGCCGTTGAGGCTCTAACTAGAACCATACGACTGGGAATGCTTTCTGAGACCAAGCTACCCACGGCACTCAAAACAATCCTGGGCACATACACCCCCAAGGATAGTACCGAAACAGGACAACACCTTGATGACCACTGGCAAAACAACTGGTGGCACAACAGCGACGGCCACCAACACTACGAGAATGCCAGGCAGCACTCCTGTCAAACAGGACACAAACTAACAGCCATACTGGCAAAGTGGCCAACAGGCCCAGCAACAACCAACGCCATGGGTCAGCAACCAGTGGCCCACACCGGAACAAAGCAGAAGGGTGCATCTACAAGCTGGCGCCCAAACTACCGCAGCAAAGCCAATTCAGCCCATCGTCACAAGCGAATGGCTACACAAACCAATCCTTACAAATGCCAATGCAATCACAGGCCCTGCATGGGGACGGTAAACTACCAGGCAACCTGGTTGAAGTCACCACTACCGAGGCGGGGGAGATCGGCGACTACTATCAGGCCTACGGTGCAGATCAACAATTGGCAATCTTGTGGCAAGGTCATTCCACATATTCCACCGAGAAGAATGATGCAACCATAAGAAGAGTCAGAGTACAACACAAGGGCACCAGCCAGTTCCGCGCAGTTCAGATCACCTATAGAGATTTGGGCACCACCAACAGCCCAATTCCAAAGCCAGCAATGTCAGTCAATCTACCACAGGATATAGCTACGGATGAAAAGATTACCGTACGAATCACCACACCAGCAACATACCGCCCGTCATTTTTGCAGAAAAACAAGGAGAATGACCCTAGAAGCATCCTGAACGACATACAACTCTGGAAATTGACCGGCCTTACCAAAGGTCAGCTCACCAACGGAGATTGGTGCACACAGCAAGGAGTTCAGATACAAGGATACATCAAAGTGAGACCACCGCTCGCCAATGAACTACTGGCCCAAAGCGGTCACAAAGCAATTTGCATTACCCAATGTGGGAACCACGATCAACAGCCAATGTTTTTGTGGCACAAACGCAATCCCAAGGAAAGCCATGAGGATTACTTCAGAAGAATAGAAGCCTATGCCACCAGCAACAGCAAGCACTTCAGTGGATGAAAGCAGCACTCTGGTGGACATGTTCTGGTATAGCTGGACAATCCCAGTCGCCAACTCAACATCCACAAGGGTCGCTGCTTCGAGCTCTTCCTTGGATCCTTTTCTCAGCAGGCACCACCGTCCAGGTCAATCTCCTCTGTGGCAAACTTACACAAGGCCCCTTGGCACAAATTGTCTTCATAAAGACGTTAGCTGGCTGCAAAATGAAGCTCCCAGGCTTCAAAAGCGTTACCCTCGCCACTCCAAAACAGCATGCCAGTGAAGGACGGATGGCCCCCGCGGCCAGCAGCCGGTAGTGCCTAACGTTGCTTTTTGAACTGACAAGAAAGTAGTTGCAAAATGCAGCCCCCAGGCTTCAAAAAACATTACCCTCGTCACTGCATGCCAGTGAAGGACGGATGGGCCAGGAGCCGGTAGTGCCTAATGTGTCTTTCTGATTTTACAAGAAGCCACCTGCAAAATGCAGCTCTCAGGTTTCGGAACGTCACCCTCGCCACTCCGAAACAGCATGCCAGTGAAGGACGGATGGGTTCCGCGGCCAGCAGCCGGTAGTGCCAAGAAGCCAGCTGCAAAATGCAGCTCCCGGGCTTCACAAACGTTACCCTCGCCACTCTGAAACAGCATGCCAGTGAAGGACGCCCAGGAGCCGGTAGTGCCTAATGTTGCTTTCTGAACTGACAAGAAGCTAGCTGCAAAATGCAGCTCCCAGGTTTCGAAAACGTCACCTTCGCCATTCCGAAACAGCATGCCGGTGAAGGACGAATGGCCCCCGCGGGCAGCAGCCGCCTAACGTTGCTTTTTGATCCTTTTTGAACTGACAAGAAATTAGCTGCAAAATGCAGCTCCCAGGTCGGCCAGCAGCCGGTAGTGCCTAACGTTGCTTTTTGAACTGACAAGAAACTAGCTGCAAAATGCAGCTCCCAGGTTTCAAAAACGTTACCCTCGTCACTCCGAAACAGCATGCCCGTGAAGGACGGATGGGAGCAGCCGGCAGCGCCTAACGTTGCTGTCTGAACTGACAAGAAACTAGCTGCAAAATGCTCGTGTAATCTGGTCTTTCTCTCTAGCTTCTTGTTGCTTCGCTTCTTGCTTCCTGCTATTGATTATATTGCTTGCTCTTGCATCTTGCCTCTTGCTTTTTGTTCCTTTTCCTGCTTTTTAGGGTCTTGTTCCATCTCTTGTCATTTTGCCTCTTGCTCCTTCGCTTGTCCCCTCTTCTCTGACGCGCCCCCCCTGCTGTAGGCAGGGGTCGGCAGATTTTTGATATTGGGACCTTGTCGGCGTGCATCAAAACAATTGATTTTCCAGGGGGACCAAGAGTGACTATAAGACCTAAGAAATTTTACGTTCTTGTGGGTATTGGGACCTTATGGGCTCTCAAAAAAAATGTTTGTGTTGCATTTGTTTGATGGACAATGACCGTACAACGCCTTATGGGCGTCCCCAAAAATTGGTTTGCCTTGCGTTGCCGGATGGAAATTTGATTTTATATTTAAAAAAACAATTTTTCCCCTCTCTGGCAGAAGAAAACATTGGATGTCGGGGCCTTAACTGGATGGAACATAGGAAATTTTGGTGTGTAATTAAAACTATTTGTTTTCCGAATGGCGGGATATCTCCAGAGGATACATTGCATGTCACATTCAAGGAAAAAGAACGGATTGCGTTGTTAGCTATTGCATTTTTTGCGTTTGTTAATTATATATTTTGGCTTCTGGCATGTCGCAATCAAGGAATCCTCAGAGGAACAGATTCCCTACATTTGCGGCCTTGAGGTCCGTAGTCCCCAATGGCCAGTTGCGTGCAGTGGAAGCATGGGCAGACTGTGGCCGCGCAGGGCTGGAGGCATCAGAACCCTTCGATGCTCTGGCCTGGGGCCCAGGTAAAAACCGGTGAGAAACTAGACATGATCACTCATGATCGAACATGTAGATTGGTGCAGGGGCAAGTCATCAAAAACCCTTGGCACCACCAGTGAGAGCAGTCGTCACTGTAACATGATGATGTCTGCAGCATGTGTATCGCGAGCAGTTCACCCAATCCAGGAGAACATACACTCACTGGAACTTCTGCTCTTTCACCACTTTCCACACTCATCTCAGGGTCTCTTGGACCAAGCTTGCCGACATACAGCCTAAGATTCCCCAAGCTCGGTCCAACAGCCCCCACAAGACTTGCTTGCCAACATACAGCCCCAAGCTCCGTCCAACAGACCCCCAAGACCTGTAGGTCAACATACAGCCCAATATGCCCCAAGCCCAGTCCAATAGGCCCCAAAAGACTTGTAGGTTGCCAACATACAGCCCCAATATGTCGCAAGCTCGGCCAAGATGCACCAAGCTCGGTCCGACAGGCCCCATAAGACCTGTAGGTTGCCAACATACACCTCCAAGATGCTTCAAGCTCAGTCGAACAGGCCCCAAAAGACTGCTAGGTTGCCAGCAGACAACCCAAAGGTCCAACAGGCCCCAAAAGACCTGTAGGTTGCCAAGATACAGCCCCAAGATGCTCCAAGCTCGGTCCAATAGGCCCCATAAGACCTGTAGGTTGCCAACACACACCCCTAACATCCCTTAAACTCGGCCCAACACGCGTTAAAAAACTGCAGGTTGCCAACCTACAGCCCAAGATGCCCCAAGCCCGGTCCAACAGGCCCCATAAGACCTGTGGGTTGCCAACATACAGCCCCAAGATGCCCCGAGCTTGGTGCCACAAGACCTGTAGATTGCCAACCTGCAGCCCCCAAGATGCACCAAGCTGGGTCCAACATGCCCCAAACCAACTGCAGGTTGCTGACAGGGCCCATGTAGAATGTAGAAACATGTAGGTTGCCAACATACAACCCCCATGCACCAAGCTCGGTCCAACATGCCCCAAAAGACTTGCAAGTTGCTGACATACAGGGCCCAACAGGCCCCACAAGACATGTAGGTTGCCAACATACAGCCCCAAGCATGTATGTTCTGCATACAGTATGCGTCAAAAAACAAGACAGTGAATTCAACAACCGAATGCCGAATACATCAGTGAAAACACAAGAACATACACAACCCAATACATTGAAAGGTGGCCTGTGAGCTTGGCCTGCAGCTGGTACCGGAACACTGGCGCTGTGGGATGACCAGCGCCTTAGCTTTGGAGTCCTTGGGCTTGCTCAACATCGCAGAGGTGCTGTGCGCACTGCACCGCAAGCACAGTTCATTTTTTCGTTGTGTTCAATATCTTTCGATTTTACCATCCCCTTGCCTTCTTTTTGAGCAGTGTTGGATGGTCTGCACCCTAGCGGCTAGCGGCAAGTTTATTTTATTATCTCTATCCTAGCGGCTAGCAGTGTTATTCCTGCTTCTTGGCTGATCAGTTTCGTGCATAAGGATACTGTACTGTATATAAGACAGCTCTTGATTTGAAAACCATCCTCTGTAACGGTCCTTCTTTTGTGTCACACTTCCCTCCCCGTCTCTCCCTATATCTCCGCATCTCCATGTGGATTTTGGGCCCCAGAGAGCAGGAGCGCCTCCAAGCTGCCGCGCGAGTGGCCCGAACTGACCGCGATACCATGGCTGCGGCACTGGAGGGTCTACGTCGCGTCAGGGCCAGGTTGGCCCAGGTGGAGAAAGGAGACGCACAGGCGCTGGGTTTCGGCTGGATCCTGAAGCCTTCTCAGTCAGCAACTATGGAACGGTGCTGTCCAGTTGCGTTGAAGCTCAGGGCCCTTTCATCATTTTAGATCTCATTTGAGTTTCACTTGAACTCTGCATGAGACCCGCATTTGCACCTTGAGCCCCATTCTGCAAGCCTTGGAGGTTCTTGTAGAGGAGATCCAGAGGATGGGTTCCTTGCTCGGAGATGAAGAGGTGCCGCGGATTCCAAGATCCCAAACCCAAACTGCATCATTTCTCACATTGCACAGGTTTGGATCAGATAGAACAGATGCACAGAATGGGAACCAGATGAAGTATTCAGTATGGTTGAGTGACTTGTGCAGAGCCTGGCGCAGTTTACAAGCTGAGCCAGTGGGTCCTTCAAACCCTTTTAAAAGCGGGAGTGGATGCTGTATTTTGGCGGGCGTCAGGCCTATTGAGGCTTATTGGCCGATTGCCTCCCATCCTCTGACCAGGCAGGTTATTGGATCAGCTGTGTGGGCGAATGCAGCCGAACGGCGGAGGGCCAAGCTGAGCTGGTGCAGAAAGGATCGACTGGGTGTTGAGGGATTAAATGCGGAATATGGATGTGAAGAGTGTGGGGTTTGGATGTAAGAAGTTGTGACTGGTATTGGCCACACGTCAAATGCACAAGGTTTCGCTGGAGGGCTGGTGTTTCTTTGGTAGACCGGTTGAATTTGGTGATGGAATTGTGTTTCTTTCTGAGATTCTGGCCGGTGATGGCGCCTTCAAAGCGAATGACCGCTGGAAGCTCCTTGTGGATCTATCACGCACACACATACACACACACATTAAATATACATATATATTAATTCAATATTATACCATCAGAGGCTGGTAGTTGACATTTGACCTGCCAACCAGGTCTGGTGGGGCTTGTCATGTTTTGAGAGGTGCCTTCTTGAGGCATTGCGTTCTCTTGCGTACAGTTCGTAAGTGAACGCTAGTAGCTATAGTTCACTGATCACCGGCAGTACTTAATTGGCGAGTGGTATGGCACGACTCTAGCCCCTGTTTTGGGATCCCCCGCATCACATGAGCAGTGCAGGTTTTCTGCAGCACAACCATAAGAATTTGGCCAAACCTGCGGAAGTAGCAAGGAGAGCCAGTGTGGTCGCTCTCAGGTCTGGAAGGGAAGGGGCGATATTGAAGTTGGATGAAGTTGCCAAGATGTGTCAAAGGTCGCCAAAACCGTAGCTTCAGTGAATATTTCTTTTAAACAATTGCAGGTGTGGTTCGCAACTTCGAATCTCGAGTTGTCCTAAAATCTAAACAAGTCTCCGAAATAGTTTTGCAGGATGAAAAAGTCAGGACCCGCTGTTTCTCAACTGGTGTTGTTGAGCAAAGAAGCCCGGTGATTGATCTGACCAGCCTGGAAGCTCGGAAAGTGTCGGGGACGGCAGGTATCGAATCAACAAAAAATTGCAGAGGTATCTCTCGAGCGCTGGTTTGTTGCACTGGCCTTGGAATGCTGGTCAATCGTGTCCATCTTGTCATCAATTGTCAGTTGTTTGTCTGGATGCATCAATTTTTCATAATTTTTCAACAATCATGATAAACCTGTTGCGCAAGATGATCGCGGTCTCCAGTGCCGGGTCCAACTATTCCGACCCTGGAAACTCTGCTGCTCAGGATGGGTGTGGCTGACAAATGTGTCCTACCCAAGGTGGGCCGGTCTTGGCACCGTAGCCAAAGAAAGATAATTACCTTTGCAGATGGACATGGTACATTTCCCTGGGCAAACTGACGTCAGAAAAAATATCAACATATTCAACAATGGAAGAGAGCCGTCTGCGGACATCGACAGTTTGGTGGCCTTAGCTGCTGCAGGCCGTGAGCCATCCCATGGCTGATGGCTTAATGAACCACGACGCATGGCAGACTTTGCGGCAAAAACGCATTGCGGTAGTCGACTCTGCTGTACCGCTGGAGGTGGTGGCCAAGGTGCGGCTTTGGAATTGGATTTGGTGGGGATTTTTTTTTTGTGAATGGAAGGGAATGGAGTTCTGGCTGCCGTGTCCAACAGGAAACAATGACACAGTTCATCATGGCATGTGCAGGTGCAGATGGAACTCCAAGCTCTTCGCTCGGGTGGAGTGATGCAGATGCTTAGTCATACTTAGTCCTTCCAATGGGTTGAGGGATGGTACATGATGGGATACACTATGATACATTGCCCGAGGAAGGCCACGATCCTTTAATTCACACCATCAACAACACAGTCTCCGAGGAGATAGGAAAAATCATAAAAAATCTAAAGTCATTGAATTGGATCACTGCAAGTTTGTACAAGGTTCACTGGCATGCCTCTTCCAACCCCCTTCCAGTGCCACGGGTGTTACCATTGCAAGCTTCAAGCTGATTCTGTGATAGTCCGTGATACTCAGCTTCCCCCCGTTGACCTTGCTTGTGTAGAAGGCATTGGAATTGAATTTCAGCTCCAGCGCTTGAATGGTAACTGAGGAATGACACGAATGATGTTTGCAATCCTCTCCAGGCGAAGCTAAAATCACGAAGCACGCAGTGACATTATTTTAAGCCCAAGCAGGCCACGCGGTGGCGACAACATTCTGGGATTCAAACTTGAACACAATGAATTGAAGCAGTTGAATGCGCCGGTAGTTTTGTATATACATTGTCTTGAGAATTGTAAAATGTGCCACCAAGACAGATGACTTGAAATCAGCAACAAGCCGGAGACCCTGTTCCCAGGAGGCAAAGTATTTGCCTTTCGCAGCTGGCACTGCAGCCCAACAGTTTCGAGAGAAGTGCCCAACCACCATGCAGGTCGCTTGATCACCAATCATTGCTGTAGCTGGGTTGAGAACATTGGGTCCTTCATGGTGTTGCTCTGAAAGCATTTGTCACGAAAGCTAGCGGTAGCTAGCTGGAGTTACTCTTGCTTCAGCAAGGGGAGGGGCGTCTGAGTCCAACACAGTGATTTTTCACTCGAACCCCCCCTCCTAAGCTCCCGGGGTCTCTGAAGCAGATGGTCACGGGCTTAAATCCTGCCAGGGCCGTCCCTCTGAAACTCTCTAGCTCAGGATGGGGCCCATCAAAAATTACAATCTTGGATGGGGCCCATACTTTTTACAGTAACCATCTTCTTTGGTTCAATTGTTTTACATCTCAAAGCGGCAGATTACATGTTGTTCGGATGGATCTCTTGCGCAATATGCCTCACCAGAGCATTGGGCTCGATAGAGTTCTTTCTCACTGAGGTCAACACTGTGTAGATTTGAGCCCCATCAAAAATTATAATTTTGGATGGGGCCCAAACTTTATCGCATACCCATCTTCTTTAGTTCAGACATTCCAAGCTCGCCAGAGCTTCTAACAGGGCTCGATAGAATCCTTTGTGACTCGAATCAATAGTTGAGGATTTGAGCCCCATCAAAAATCACACTTCTGGATAGGGCCCCAACTTTTTACAGTAACCATGTTCTTTGGTTCACGTTATATATCTACGAATGAAAGCTGAACATTACACCTCTTCTTTGCAACCGTCTTGGCTCCTTCCGACACCCCTGTGGATGAGTATCGTGTGACACTTTGGCAGTGAGCTCAAGAGCAGCTCCGGATACAATCCTCCCTATCGTTCAATGGCGGTGCCGGCTGCAAAGCCCCACATCACTTGCAGTTATGTCGTGTAAGTTTGCAGCTCTATATACCTCCATCCGATGTCACCAAGCACAGCATGCAACTGCCTTCTACATATGAACTTCTCCATTGTGCAGCTCCGGTGCCTGTATATGCATGTCTATCTCTTTGTGTCGATATCGTGTTCTGATTTTCTTTCTCTATTTTCTTTCTTCATATATATATATATATATATGCCTCTGTATGTATTTGTATATATATATACCTTGAGAACCAAAACCCGCAGAAATCTTAGGGTTTGAAAAATACCTGAGCTTTTCTGACAAAACCCAGGGTATTTTAACCCATTCTGAAAGTACGGGTTAGGTACGGGTTAGGTACGGGTTAGTACGGGTTAAGTACGGGTGAAGTACGGGTTCAAAATCAATACCCGAGGTCTTCAATCGAAAACCGAGGTTTTCTTATTTTTTCCGAAATACCTCAGGTTTTGCGTTGACCCGAAGAATTCTTAGGGTTTTGGTTCTCCAGGTATGTATATATATGTATATCTATATATGCGTATGTATTTTATATAATGTCAAGTCAGGATTAATCAACACCCCGTTATTAATCAACTTCCTCCTCCCAAAAAAAAATGCAATTTAAAAACAGGTGGTCCTCCAGGATTAATAACCACCCCCGATTAAAAAACCTCCAGTGCTGAAATCATTTTTTATCCAACAATTTTTATTTCCAATTCTATTTATATATTTCCATTTATTTTTTACATTTTTTTATCATCATTGTTTTACTTAAGGTTTAAGTTGATCATTGAAAATTTCAAAAAACAACTATTCCCCAAATGATCGGTTTTTAATTAAAATCTTTATAAAAATCCTCAGTTTGGATAGCTCCCAAAGGGTACCCCCCATGAGCCCATGTCCCCCATTAATAATAACCAGGGTTTGCCCCTGATTAATCAACCACCTTTCTGATCCATGAGATTTTAACAAATCCATTGGAATTCTATTAAGATCTAATTGACGTAAGCCATATCCAAAGTTTTATGGTTCAGAGTTGCTTCTTATTAAGGGAGGTTTAAGAAAACCAGTCAGAAGGTACCCCCCCTACCTTCTGGGGGGGGGTTATTAATCCGGTGTTGGCATTATGCCTATATCTGCATTTTTTTCTCTATCTTTCTCGCACGTTTCTAGCGCACGTGCTCCGCCCCAATTCTTTTCACCGCTGTTCCAGTTTCACTTCACACTGCCGCAGTTTCACTTCACTGCCGCAAAAAAGGCTCCGGAGACATGCGCATGCTTGCCACTTCCCTGCATGTTTCCAAGTTCAGCTCACCTATTTCCACATTCATGTGACCTTTAGCTTTCGTTCACCCCCCCCCTGGGCCTCAAGTTTTGTCCCCCCATAATTCGGCCTAGGGCACAGCTTGACTTTTTTGAACGACACTCTCTTTGCCGGGGTGCAGACCTAGCAGTCCCTGCAAGAATCAGTATAGGGCGGCAGGGCTCAACTGACCACAGCTGCATTGTGCAAGGTCATGCAACAACTCGCAGGTTTGGCCACGATCTTGGAAGATGAGTTAGGCACAAGGGGATGAGCGGAGGGCTTGTCTTGGGCATTCCTTGCTACACATGTTCCAACGTGTCCCAATTTAACAGATATGCAGTGATGTTTTGTGACGGTGTCCCTCAAAGGCCCAGCAAAGATCAAAAGGTGGCCCCTTCGTGCTGTGGCGAGGCCTTCGCCTGGCTGTCCCGCAATCTGCAATGGCCGCCTGTTACCCTCCACGCGCATCTTACAAAATGCACCTTGACAGCTACTTTCTGCACGGCCCCTTGGCATAGAATATGAATTGATGCAGGGGCAACCTCTCATAGACACTTTGGCATGCTTCATGGCCAGTCCTCAGTAATCCTCGCCTGGTAGCCTGGTAGTGGGTGTAGATACTTTGCGCAAGTCAAGTGATAGGCTTGCCAACGTTTAAAAACAAACTATAATTTATTATATATATATATATATATATATTTCGATTGCCCCGGTGACTGGTGACCGGTGACCCGCCAGGTTGCAAGGATGACATTCCGAGAAAAGTCACAGTACTTCTCTACTGCGCCTCGGTTGTGGGATCAGCTTGGTCGAGTTGCATTGTCCTTACCCCTGGCACAGGCAGCCGTAGAGACATAGCGCAGGCAGCCGTAGAGACATAGCGGCGCACTATGAAAAGATTGCTTCGTATTCGTGGCGTTGATCAAGATGACAAGACTATTGACCAAGTGACTAGGTGTGCGTGGTAAGCATCAATGTATAGCAAAGACCGCTTACAAGCACTGAAGCTTGTTGCGGAGGCACAAGTGCAGCATGATTCAGAAAGATGAGCAGCCGAGCCTCGATATGATCCAATTCCAAAGCTGAGGTAATCATGGCTGGGAGCCACGGCAAGGTGGTGAGCTGTGTGCTTGGGAGCCTTTTGATCAAGGACAGGGACCACATGAATTGCCAAGCCATCTGAGAATTTTGCTATCTTCCGGAAAAGCCCGGAAAGGGGAAAATGGCAAGCATGGATTTAAGTAGGCCCTCAATCATTACTAATCATTGGACATGCGGCATGGACTCTTGTCCGACAGAGCTCTGAATCATTTGTCTTAATCAAATCAATAGACAGACAGATTTGATAGCAGACAGTTTTTAAATTGCTCCCACTGCTGTGGGGGGCTGCAAGGCCGTGGTGTTTCTCAGCGGATTGAGCCCTTGGCTGGCCGACTGGTGGTTTTCATGTCAGAGGCTCGTTTTTCGCTTTGCTGCAAGGCCATCCAAAAGATCCAAAAGACCCAAAAGGGAGTTGAACGTATTCTTTCTCCCAACAAAAACAAACGACCATAGCCGTAGGTGACAGGTGTGCAGAGGCATGAATCCTGTGAACCATGTCTTGCAGGAGATCTGGCACGAGGTCTTGGAGTCCCACGGTGACCGCTATGCCCTGACTGTGTGGATTCATGACCGCGAGCGTGCACCATTGGCGCAGCTGTGAGGAGCATTGACCTGAATCTTGCATAATTTCATTTCACTTTATCATACTTGATCAATGGGAGATCCTGCAGTGATATTCTTTTCATTTCTTTGCAGTTTCAGCTACAGTAGGAGGGTGTGAGGCACAAGTCCTCCGCGAAGCGCAGCGTTTGCATCTGAAAAGAGTGAGGGGTCGTACTGAGCAGACATCCAGTTCTATCCGAGCTATATCCCAGCTGCGACAGTGGGCCAAAAATGTTGGCTAGCCTTCAATTACTGTAAATGATTTTGACCAAGTGGGCATCCTGGAGGGCAGCGTTCTTGCGTTGAAAATAAACCATTGCTGCTGTGACCTGTATGCTCGCTCAGGGTGGATCGGTTTAGCTTCGTCGAGGACCCTCGTACAGAACTCAGCTGGCAGATGACTGGACCGTGGTCATAGTAACGTAAACATGATTTGACCAAAGAACCAATGCCTATAGATCTTAGCTTGATCCTTGACCAACGTTTTCTGAGCTAACCGCTAACACCTTCTCTCAACTCAATGAAACTGACAGATATGGGAACAAGTGCTGCCAGATTCCTGTGGGGCATTGCAAATTATAAGATGGCTCCTTTCCAGATTTGGCAGTAAAGATCACATCATGTCATATCATATCACATCCATTCAGATCCATTTGCATCTAATTATTCAAATCCAATATTGCGTTTTGATTTTCTTTGATTGAATATGGTTGAGTTTTGCCCGCCAAACTTTCATGGCTAAATCCATCTAAAACCACAAGAAAACTTTCCACGTAGCCATGAGCAGCTTTGTCCCGGCCTGGCTGGTAATCCCACACTGGATGGTTTTGGAGCATCTCCCAACAGATGCAACTTGCAAATGAACCATACCACAACCATCCACATGCACTTGCAATTAAGCCCAGCAGTGCTTGGGAACCGCAAGATGACTAATATGACAACTGCATTTGGAGAATTCGGAGAATGAAATTGAGGTAACTGAACTAAGATTTCCAACTGTGGCGAAGGCTGGCGCTCACCGGTATTTTAATGTTCATGTTCTAATTTTTTGTTGGACGTGTTTTTTTGCTGCAGCAGGCTGGGACAGAAAAACAACTCCGCCCCACCACTCCCAACATCACAAGCAACCCACTAGCAAAATGACCAGCGTAATCACTCAAACTTGTGTTTTGGGCTTTGTTGATTCTATAGCGGTTCTTAATTAATGATTTCTTCATGTTTGCCTACAGTAGTAGTTCATAGTAGTTCTGGCGGTGACCCAATCATTAGGAAAACATCTAGTCACAAACAAAACCACTAAAACCCAATTACTGTATCTAGTTTTGTTTGGTATATCCCAGAGACTTCTTAGTTTTTTTTCTGAAGTGATTCCGGATTTGGTTCGCTTTCGCTCTCTGAATGAGATTCGAGGTTTTGGTCAGGGGTTTAGGGCATGAACAGAGTGCCAAAATACAGGCTAACAAGCCAGGCTATGAGGAACGTCGGTTGCCATCATACAGGGCCATGAGGATTGTAGATTGCCAACATGCATGGCAGAGCTGTAGGTTGCCAACATACAGGGCCGTGAGGCTGTAGGAGTCAGAGATCTTGAAAACTGCTTTGGGTATGCATGAGGCATTTCCTTTGGGGTTGGCTCCGACTTGTAGAAAACAAAAAACATAAAAACAAAAAACGGGTTCTGTTTGTGTCAGCATGGAACCAAGTACGGTTTCTTTCTCCATTTGCTTTGGACTAGTTTGCTGATCAGCCCTTGCAAAGACTAGAGCATCCCAACTCAACCTAGTGCTGCATGAAAATATGAGCAACCGCTTTCATTTGTACACATGTGCAATAGCCTTAGGGACCCCAAGATCAAGGTAGATAAAACGACGCTGGAGAATGGAAAACGAGGTTTGGGACATTCGGTCCTTGCAGTGTCTTCAAACAACGTTCTCGCTATGTATGAAGACCATGTGTATGATCACGCAAATCTAGTACTGTACGTTTTTCATTCTTTCTCCATGTTTTTCTTCCCTGCCTTTCCGACCCAGGTCCAGGCACACTTCGAAAGCAGCCCACCTTTCGAATGCAGCTGTTATCGGAACGTATGTCCAAGGCCCACCGGGCACATCGTAGCGTGTGGTTTGCTGATCGGGTTTTGGGCGGAGTGTCATATGGAGGCCGTTGGTTGCGGGTTTAACCGGTGATTTTTGGATAGTTTTGGTGGTTCGAGCTGAGCTTCAAGAGTCCTTTGTGCAAGGAGTGCCAGGAGCCCAGTCTCAGTTGGGCAATCAACTGTCTAATAAAGATACAGAGTTGAGATTCATTGCGGGTCTTTCCCATGCAAGGTGGGTTGCTATGTTTTTATTGAAGTGTTTTTTCCCCCATTCCAAGTCTGATGCCAGTCGCAAAGCGCTGGGGAGCTCCGAAAAGACAGGTGGCCTGCAAGCCGTGAATTCCGGGAAGCAGTAAGCGGTATTATGTATTAAACATATATATTTTAAAAATATATTGCGTTTAGAGATTGAAAAGATAGGCCAATGGTGTTCAGAAGGAAGCTTGCAGGGAAGGACAAGACCATGGATATCTATTGATGCTAGAGTTTGTTGACGTATATTGTCGTTCTTTGCCGGTTTTGTCTTGAATCAAGTGCAATAATTGATCTCGTGTTCTTCGATATACTGAAAGTTCAGAATCTTTCAGCTCTGTCAGCTAGAGTCGGCAATATCATGCAAGGTGCAATTCGTTGCCTGCACTGTCCTCTACACCTTCCTTCGTGAATCTTGGCCGCACAAGGCCAGGACCACAAGGGACATCTGCAATATTATGTCACATTTTGGACTCGGCGTATGTAATTCTCGCTTCTTTGCGACTCTTACAGTGCTCATCCCATTTGCATGGGCTGAAGAATTAAATTTATCATTTGACTCTGTTCAATCGTTGGTAGATTCTTCAGCGGAGTGTAGTGGCCAATGAACGCACTACTCCAGTTGTGCAGTCTGTGATCAATGTGAAAACACTAGGCTGCAACAGCCACCGCCCTAGTTGTTGCTTGAGGTCAAAGTCTTTGTGAAAATAGCCATGTTGAAGACGGGTGCAAATCACTTACAGTAGAAGATGATAGGAAAAGAACGTTTTCTGGGTGTTGTCCAGCATTGTTCACGTGACATGAAGCGCAGCCGCTGAACGCGCAGGCCGCCCATTGTTCGCTGATCTATCTTTGCCGCAGCTCTTTTGAGCTTGCACGGTCCACGCCAGGGTTGGTTGGGCAGCACATGGAAGAACAGTCCTTTCTCAGGAAGTATAGGCCAAGGCCGGCGAGTTTTCATGTGAACAGACTAGAGGTGGAATGGCCCGCAAAGTTTGCGGCTGTACCGGCCAGACCCTGGGGTCTACTTGCTGGGATGAATGTGGGAAGCCGAGGGCAAAATCTGCGAAGCAGATTGGAGGACCCGACTGTCCCAGCGTGATCTAGATTGGCAGACAAGGCAAAGGAGGGCATCCAAGGGCCACAAATCATAGCTTTGAATAAAGGCAGAATTAACTCTAGAAGCCCTGTTTGTTGACCAGCTCAATGGCCGCGTTCTGGTGTCTTAACAAAGCAGTTCCGTCTTCCTACAGCATTCAACCTTGAATTTTTATTCCTAAACACGAATGCACTCTAGACAGGTCCTCATTTTCTTTCGGGTTGCTGCGGGCATTTCGCCAGCGATGCTACGTGGGTTGCTAGCAGCCCGTTCAGAGCGCTGCATGAGAGGGCGCTGCTGTACTTTGCATTGGACTTGGGTCCAGAAAAACGTCGAGATGTTCAAATCATGTACCGAACCATCATCTTCGGCGAAGCATTTTGTTTGCGGCAGAAGCCGGTGCCTTTGCTGCCCTCATTCACCCATTGCCCGTGGCCAACTGAAGCCATTTGGACACCAATCAGATGACAACTAGGCTGTGAGCCACGCAGGAAGAACACAAGAATACCATGGAATACCAACCATTGTATAGACTGAGACATTGCTCCATTGAGCACTGCACCCTCAGATCTCTGGTGTGGCAAGCCATTTTGCATTTGAAAGAGCGGGCGACTTGTTTGACTGACCCTTGGCAGAATACGCAGAATGGAAGGAGGGACATGTCATAAGAAAAACAGCGGGATGGAGCTAGGTGCTAGGTCCTTAGGTGATACTACATGATATTACAGACTGACCTGCCACTTGTCGTTCCGACACAAGTGTTTGCTAAGGCAATGCCGAAGAGGAACGTAGCTCAAGGACACTCAGGTTGTGGTCAGGTTCCCATGGATTTACATCTGAATCTGGGAAGTGGCTCTTTGCTGATTTGCTTGGGTATGACACGTTCATAATGCCTGCTACTCTCTTACTCTCTCTCTCTCTCTCTCTCGCTCTCTCTCTCTCTCTCTCTCCCTCTCTCTCTCTCCCTCAGTGCCAGCCATAAGTAGCCAGAAGTAGCCAAAGTATCCACAAGTATGAAAGGAGTTAAAACATGTTAAAACAAGAGTTGCAAAGAATTAACATTTGTTTTAATTCTTGATATCACACATGGTCATATAGACCCTTGCCATCTATTGAACTTAGTTTTAATTCTCTGCAACAGAGTGACAGGACAGCGGTTTGAACCGGAGGTTTCATTCCTCATGTGCAGTTGTGCCATCCTGTGGAATTAACTCAGGATTTTAATTCTTTGTTACTTGGGTGAAGTTTTTGCATACCCGAAGGTAGTGAAATATAGCCCTGAGTTTATTCCCAAAGTCTTCTTGCAGATAAATCAGTTCTGGGTGCTTGGTTCACCACGCACATACACTAAAGATTTTGAACGTAAATGTGATTCCCAAATATGAGGTGGCACCTATCTTCAAGAATAAAAACTGGATTCTATTCTTTACAACTGTTTTCATTCTCTTTCAGATCCATGAGTCGTCATCACTCATGTCTCATTTTGTTTTGTGTTCATTAATCATTTGACGAAGTGGATGACGCAGCTGGCCTGCCAGGATCCAAGGAACGAATGGACGCCAAGGTGGTGAATGGAGAGGAAGAGGTGCAGAGCGCAGGGATAAATACATAATTAGAATGATAAATAGACGCGAATACTCCAAGCCCACCTTTACTGTAGCCTTTGGCTAGACTGGCTAGACTCCTGGAGATGGCGACGGAGGGAGAGAGAGAGAGAGAGAGAGGGGGGGGGGGGGACTCAGAGCAACACGGAAAGGTTCTCAGCATTTCTTGGCCAGGTGATTGTGGAGTGCTCCACATCAGCTGCGTCGCAAGAGTTCCAGGATGGCAGCTGCAGGGGGGGGGTAATTTGGCCGCTATGCTCAATCTTGGTTTTGGAGGGGGCTAGGCAGCAAGAGAGAATGGAGTAATATGCAACTTGTTCATGCACCTTGACCAGCGAAACTGCTTGCCATTGCGAGAGCTACAAGAATTACACACACATATATAATCATATATATATATATAATTTCGATTAATTTTGACAAGATACATAGTTTGACTATCTGATGATTTCAATATAAATGATTCAGGGATAGATGGGAAATAGATGAGTGTGGGCAGACAGTAAGTTTGCCCTTTGTCGCTGTGGGCTTGGAACAAGTCTGGACCGCGGAGAACCATTTGATAACATCTTCTCACACCCATTGACATTTGATGACATTTGACAGGTTCAATTAACATTTCATATTGATTTGTGTCGGTGACGTTTGGGCTCTGTATACCCCCAGCGCAGCGGGCATGATGGGCATCACTTTGCAACTTCCCAGGACGGCAGCCAACACGAAAGTGAGGAGGGCCAAGAAGTCAGGTGCCGAAAGCGTCTGGCACCTGAACTGGGGTTGGTTCACCATGTTGGCTCAAGCGTTGGTTGGGTCAAATACTCTGGTATACTGAGTATACTACGCCTTCCCTGATTCAAATATTTCAGCCAAGAATGCTGACATACCTCAAGATTTTGTGCACCAGTTTCTTGCAAGCCAGTTGCGCGGCACCAGCATCTGATAGTGAATAACTCAGCGCCCTGTCCTCTCCAAGCATCTCCAAGACTGTATCCCCAAGGCTGGGCAGACGTGGAGTCGGACGATGAGGAGGAACACTTCCCCAGCTTCTCAGGTGAGAAGAGTTTCGTGGCGCAGCCGCTTGGCCAAAGCTTCTGTCACGCTGGCACTTGTAGCAATTGCTTTGGTTAAATAGCTTAGACATATCACCTTAATTACATGGTACAGGCAGTTTCAGTAAGAAAACGAAGGAAAAGCAGAAGGGTCTTGCCGCTTCTGTGTTTGTGCCATGCCTGCCGCAAAGGAAGGGCGTGGAAAATGCTGATGGGAAAGAAAGCACGGATGAAACTGCAGAAGAAAAGGAAGAAGAGTGGCAAGAGGCCCACAAATCACACAGCCATGCGGAAGTGGTGGGTTCATTTTCTGGAACGCCCGCCGCTTTGCATGCAAAGGTAGCAGACATCCTCAACATCGTTTTTTCTGTTAAGTTTCCATGCAATGTAGTATATAATTACATGTACATACTGAATTTAAACATCACTTGCGGCCACCTCCCGGTCTGTCCAGGTTACTGCAAAGAAGAAGCAGCAAAAACCCCTCAGCCAGCTGGCAGCACCTCAAGAAGCACCATCGAGCAGGTGGAAAAGACGGGGTGGGGAGGGGTCTGCACCGTGTCAATGTACGTATCTGTGGGAGCCCATGAAACAGCCAAATAAGCGCTCATTGAAATATGTTTATGTACATGACTTTCACCATCTTTCACCTATGGGATCACATTTGCAGTGAGGACAGGCCGTGAGGGTGGCCAACGTGCAGCACGCCGTGGAGATAATCGAAGGCGCAAGGACAAGGAGTGACCTCAACATCCTCAACATGCCAACATGTCTACTTTGAATGGCTTCGGCACTTGGCCAACCTTGGGCCAGTTGTTTGATGTTTCTTGATGGATTGACCTTGGCGAAGCGGTCAGATAGCGGGACCTCTTCCATCAGCACCAGATCATTCCAAAAGGGTCTTCACACGCGAAGTGTAAATCGCATTAATCGTTTTTGAATTTTTGAATGTGTTTTTTGTTTCGCAGTCTCGTTTTTGTTTGGAGACCCTGGCAGAACTGGTGAAGTTCCGTTGGGGCTTGCAAGGATGGTAACGATGGCAAGGATGGAAAGGACAGCAAGGATGGCAAGGACGGGAAGGAGAAGAAGGAGCCGAGGCCCAGATGTTTCGGCAGTGTTTAGTTTGACTTGGACAGAAGGTATTGGACCATTTGGATCGGTTTGGGGCCAATTTAGGGCACTTTATAGGACTTTTTGCAGGCACTGTAAGATACTCGTCGCGTGTTGAGTGCAGATATGATTTACGTCTCTGAGAGCCCCACAATTGGCAGATGCTACGCTGGATCATCTTGGAGAGCTTATGAGAGCTCAGCATTTTACCTCGATCGCCAGGCGAAGGGGTGGTGCTGACAGAGGTCAAGGGAATGGCGGAGTACGCCCGCGTCGAGGACGTGATGCAGGAATGTGCCGCCCCATGAAATACCGCAAAGAACCCTTGAATCAACCGATGGGTGGTACCCCAACATCATCCAACATCTTGGATCACTGGATCATCCTGGCTTTGGGTTTTCCATAGTGCAGCACAAAGACACATTGGCAGATGAACAATGTAACCATTCGAGCCTTGCATGTCCTCGCATTCTCAGAGTACCCCGTGCGAATTGGCCCCTCACAACACCTTCGAGGAGATGGAGAGAACAACGAGCGCAAGGCAGGGCGCACGCGTAGATGACCAGTTTTCCATGTCATGGTGTGATACATGCACCGGCAGGGAAGTTTAAGTTTAACTATGTTGTTGATAGCTAGTTCGGATAGCTCGGGCAGGGCAAAGGCTCCACATTTGACTCACACTCCCTGCAAATCAACAAGGGCGACTTGTAGCTGACCCATGACCATTCAGGACAACCACCCACAACGCTCGAGTGAAAAGAAGGAGGCCCCAAAGGAGATCGCATGGCGGAAGAAGAGCACAGAAGAGGTTGGCGGATCATCCGCCTACGTTCATGGAATACCCTTCACCTTCAAGGAATTTCAACGGATATACGATTGGGCCGCCGCTAGTTCCCGTCAAGTTCAAAATTCGAGAAACAACAACGACGTGCTCCAATCTCAACATGAGCTGAAGTGCTCCCAAACATTACAGCTGGGGATGGGTGCATCCTACTATAACTATAATTATATATACTATATGATATGTTTTGGGGGTTTGGGGGCGAACATACATTTACAAGCTACAGGGCTGAGGCGGCTGACGCTCATGAAACTGCTACTGAGTATCAGCTGCCATCAGCCGCATCGACTTGCCGCATACAGCACCATTACTAGAATGACATGGTGGATAACTGATCAGTTGTTTCGCTTTAAAATAGTTTCAATAAATCCACCGTGAAATTCGATCGGCCACACAGGCTTTGCAAAATGATGACATTCGACCCCTTTCTGAGTCACGAACCTTAATAAAACACTAAACGGCAAGAAACAACATCCTTTAGGTGGGTTAGCAGTGTGCCCCATTGGGCACCAGACTTAATGGGTCCTCAAGGTAGAGATGTCGAGGGTATTGTACTTTTATCATTTAATTTTGAATTATATAACTCCACGAACAGACCCTCTCTATCACTGCAAGCGCTTGACAACATGCGCCAGGCAGACAAGCCAAAGGAGGTCAAAGAACCCGAAAAGGCGCAGATGGGTGCCTGCTGATTGCAATGCTGATTGCAATAGGAGCCGCAGTGCCGTGTTGGTGCCCTGGAGTGAGACTCCTGAGAGCTGAGCCATGAAGGCAAACAACGAGGCTGAATCGAAGACAGAGGAAGAGGCAGCTGGAAGATCGTGGAAGATTGGCTTGGCAGATCGGAAAGTCCATGAAAGTCCAGCGCGAAAATCTTCACAATAATAGACAATAACATACAAAATACACAATACTAACACGAAAGCTAAACCATTCCAAATCATTCTAAGCCCGATTAATTAAACCGGCCTGTGCAACAGTCACTAGGTCCTCGTCGGAAACCCGTCTTCGAATCCCTTGCCGAGCTGATTTTATATATAGATATAAGATATAATCTATGTAATATATATATATATAATATAATATATATGTGTGTGTGTGCGTCTGTGCGTGTGTTTCAGTATTTGGTCAAGCGGCTTTGGATGATGCCACTTGTCCCGGTTATGGCGTTCTACAACTACAGTTATATTAAAGGAGGCTAAGAGAATTTGATTGAATGTCACACTACCGATTCCAACAGAGAGGTTGTCATTGTCATATTTGTGAAGATCCCAAGAATTTTTGACCATTCCACATACTGCACCCCATTCTTGGGTCAGCAAAGCGGCTGCCTGATTCTGGGAGGCTGGGCGCGAGAGGGTCCGCGATCATGGACGAAATCGCCGATCAAAGGAAGAACAGCATTTGGGCTGAAATGGGTTGAACTGTTCACGATCGGTGGAGTACTGTGTGTGTGTGTTTCTTGAATATTGAGTCATTGAGGGCCCAGTAAATCCTTGGCATCCTTCCTTACTATGGTAGGTCGATTTTCGAGATACAAAACCAAGCAATGAATCCAGGCCTGAGAATTGGATGTCCAGACTGAGCAAGATAAAGTGATGTTACAAAACAGTCCTGGATCGAATTTCCACTACTCGAGGTAGGACTTGAGGCCACTACAGTACATTTCTGTGGTATTGTTCCTTCCATTTTGATCCATTTTGTGGATTTGTGCGGCTGGACGGATTTTCCCATAGCGTAGACGCTGCATAATGCTGCATATGGCACCTCCAAATTGGACCGAAGATGACTGAAGACATTTTGTCGTTTGTTTTGATTCCACTTCAACCCCAAAAAAAAACTCAAAATGTCATTTCACCACCACAGACGGGATGGATGAACGCATGCTTTCCGTACACGTTTCAAAAACTGCAAAAATCAAGCCACTTTGAAGAAGAACTCAAACAAAAAAATAACCCAATGCTTTTCTGATTCTGATGGACAATTCAAACCATTTCAAGAAGTCGCCGTCACAGCCTACAAAATGGATCAAAATGGCGCTTGAGAAATATGTGGGGTCCAGACTTGGATCGGTGAAATGCAGATACCCAATTTACAAAATGACAATTAGAAAATTCAACTTTGTTTTATACCAACATACATTTTATGTCCAACATACATTTTATGTTGTGTTTTTTTGATTTGTTTTGGCCGTTTTGATGAATACGCACTGTTTTATATTTGGGAGCATCCTAGAGCAGCACCCGGCTTTTGGGCTGCATTTGTGTGGCCAACTTGTTTTTTTTGGCTTGAAAGTTCACCGTTTCCATTTTGCACCTCAGGTAACCGGTCCCATATCATTCATATCTTAAGACTCACAACTCCCCCCCTTATTTCAACAAGATAACGTGGCCAGAAACATGCCTTCTGTTTTTGCAGCAGATTTGAAGCTGGTGATTTGAATGCCCTTCATCGATATTTGCTTCAATAGCTCCCACCCAATGCACGGCTCCCCTCCATGTCTACGGTTGGAGCGACACCACGCCACACAACACCTTGTCACATGGAATTTATATTTCAAGACACTAAGATAGAAGATAGTCTGTAAAATATTCAAGAAATGAGGTCCCAAAATGATGTTGCAAAAAAAAATCTTGGATATGCAATGTCTTCTATTTGAAATTGACTATAAAACCGCGTTTTTTCCCCCTCAACCCCTAGCACCCTAGATTTTCCTGTTTTTTTACAAAAAAACGCTTCCAAATCCAGCTTTTTGAAGGTCGGGTATTGAAATCGTTTTTTTCTCGACCTTTGACGCCCTAGATTGTCAGATTGCCATAGTGTTTCCATCGTTTGCAGTTTTTAAAGGTTGTGCAGAGGCAATTTTTCAAATAGAAGATATTCATGTTTTTTTTCTCCATCAAGACAACACCACGAAAATTAGTATTTTGGAATATCTTCTATTTGAAACGGGGGTTGTTGATGGAATATCTTCTACTTGAAAATTCTGCCATCAGCTCTTGTGAAATTTTGGGATCCCAAAGAAAGCTACTTGTTTCGAGGTTTTTGGCTGTTTTCCTCTCTCATCCACCCAAAACCTAAAGTTGCAACAATGTCCTCCCAAAGACCAAGTCAAGGTCCTCTTACTTGGATCGTCCAGTTTGACTGTAAAAACTGCGCAAATACCACCAAAATTTGGCAATTCCAGTCCAGATTCCATTTGACAGATTTTACAGGCAAATTTACAGTCCAAGAGCAACCTGCTGCGATTGCACCAACTTCTATTTCAAATGGCTCCGGGCGACCCCTAAATTTGCAACTTCTATTCGAACAAATCGGCGAATGTCTTCTATCTTAGTGTCTTGAAATATACTAATATATACACTATCTAACTTCTTATGTGCGTCTCACTTGCCTCTGGATCACAGCTCCTTCATCGTTGTTGCGTGATCATGAGAGAATTTTTACAGCATCAGATTCCTATGATGCCCCAAAGACTTGGTTTCCCAATTTGCAGGCGTGGGCTGATTTGAGTCCCAAAGCAACCCTAAGGCAAGACTCTCAGCCAAAGCAGCCACGTCAAAACTCTGGTGTGGGGCCCTGGCATTCCATTTCACGTTCACATCGTAGTGCTTCCCAACCTACAGCAAGCAACAAGGCAGCAATGTGTCAAGACAACAGCAATGGATCCAGGACATTGCTGGCAGTTGGTCCCTTCTGCGCTATACAATGGCTCAATGATTGGCATGATTGGCATGATGCTGCTTCGAACTCCCTTTTTGGTTTGGGCTTTGTGACTCCTGCGCCACAGTGACAAAGTGAGTTGTGTCATGTGTCACCATCAACCCTGCAAGGTCGAAACGATGGAAATCGTCGCGGTGGCCGTGGCGAACGGGGCGGTCGCAGGTGTGGAAGAGCATTGACAACACCTCGCCGTGAGAAGAAAGAAAACACATAGATCACTTAGATCACCGTAAAATGGCATTGGATGCGCCAAGATGCACCAAGGTGCACCTACCCAACCCACGCACTGAGATCATTCCACCCAACACGCAACTCCACGAAATCACATATAAACCATATTCATTCCATATTCATACATACATACATACATACATACACAGAGAGAGATATATATATATATAAGTTCTATATATATCCACCCGATTCATTCCACCCCGCCCGTTCCCTTTCGCCTCTCGCCTGGCACTACTGGCGCCCATCTTTTCCTTCGCTTTTGTTCACCAACCCTTGGGACTCAAGTAGATGATGGGTTGCAGCGCAACACTTGTGTCCAGGTCTGGAAATGGTGGCGGTGGCGGTGGCAATGGTGGAAACAGTGGAACCGGGAACCGGAACAGGGGCCCCACTGCTGAGGACAGGCTGGCAATGCAAGATACAGCCGACAATGTACTGAAGCTGCATCACTTTGTGAACTTATCACCTATGGTCGCTTATGTTGGAGTACAATTTTGGTCCCGTGAAAGTTTCTGGGCAGCAGGCGCATCATGACCATCATGGCATTTTTATAATTATGTTCGCGCCAGGATTGGTTCGCCAGCCGCATGCAAGCGGTGTTTGGGCACAAACCTGGTTGAACATATTCTGTGAATTTCTGTGAGTAGGAAATTGATGAATTTCACAACCAACTAGCCAACTTGATTCAACGCTCCTAACTTAATTGTTGTGTAGTGCACGTATCCTAGGCAAACTAGCTGAGCACCTTGGAAGCCTGGTCAAGTATGCTATTGGGCCCAGTGAATCAAGAGCCAGAGCTCCCACTTGGAAGTGGGTGAGTACAGCATCCAGGTCAATTGAAATCTATGGATCCAAACTGCCCAGTGAACGCCGGCAATAAGCTGGTTCTCAGGTGGCGTGATGCCCTGGGCCGTTTTCTCAGATGATTTGTTGAGCTTGAGTTTGCATGTGTTTGTTATGCTTTTGTTATATGCCTTGGTCTGTGGCTTAGAGATTTCCTCCAGTCCCTCATTATCAGACTGTGCAGATGATCGCAGCTGAGACATGCTGAGACCATGAATTTCCCTCAAACACCTGAAACGGAAAAAGCGTTCAGGTCTCGTGGTCTCCTTTATTCCTTTTCTGTCATTTGCGGATTAGAATTTCTTCGAATTCTGCGTCAAATATCATCAAATTGCATCCCTCAATCCCTCAATCCCTCAATGCGCTTCGCCGAGAGACCTTTTCAAGGGCCTTAGAAGGTTCATCGGGCTCCAGACATTTTTAGCACTGGTTTGTTGTGAGTGCTGCTCTCGTCCACTACTGTAGTAGCCCTTGTGGTTGATTTCGACATGGCCCGCGACCAACCTAAGGTGCCTTCGGCCCTCTGGAGATCTACGGAACATGATCAAATCTTTTGAACGTTTGATGGAGTTGATGCGCAGTGTTAGAGCCTGCGTGAATCTGCACTGATCGCAGCAAAATCATCCAGAATCCAAAGTATTCCAAAGTCACGAAGACAGCAGAATCATCTTTTGCTTCAGCTGTGGGGCTCTACAATGCCAAGAGGCTTATATATGTCGATTTGATTTGATTTGATTTACTGGATTTTGCCTTCACGTTGATTTGCGCATGGCACCACAGAGTTCGGTAGAGTTTGGGGGTTGGATTTCATGCGTTTCACGTGGGGTTGCTTCAACACACAGGTTGGCCGACCTTTGGGCGGCTTGGACCAGCCCCCAGACTAACTCAGTCGACAGAATATGAGCAGGCCCCGCGCATCACAATGCGGTGGGGTTGTGCGTCACTGTTTGAAGGTGATTCGCTGAGGTGATTCGCTGACTATATCATGCTAGCATTTTTACCGAGACAAACTCTGCCTGGCAACTTCACAATACTGTCAGCGAGTCTGACTTGCGGGCCCCGCGTGTTCTGAGCTGGTGCTTGAAAAGCAGGCACTACAGGCCAAGCACAAAGGCCGTGTGGATAGCGGCGATTCTTCTGGAAAGTGTGTGCGTGTATGCCTGCTGGGTGAGTGCTGCAAAGTGATGATTACACATGATATCATATGAGTAGTCTTGCATGAGAACGCTGAGAATCTGAGGCCGTCATGAACAAGGAGCCTTTCAATGCCTTTCATATATCTTAAAGTGACATGAACTGACACACGAGAGGTCTAGCTTGGCCGGGAGAAATCCAACACGTAGTTGAGTATCCACATGCTATTTGTGCACAGACAGGCATGACCAGCTTTGTTTTCAGTTCACGAAGGTGACAGCAGGGGCTGAAGCGCTCACCACGCTGCAGGAAGCATCCAGATGCTAGGTTCCCGCCGAAGCGTCCCCACTGACCCTTCAGTGAGACGCTCCAAAGTGAAGCTACACCCTTGTGAAGCAGGATTATCATCCCATATCATCCCCTATCATCCCCTTTTCTGTTTCAGCATGTGACATTTGTGAGGTGTGTGTGTGTGTTGTGGTACATGGAGTGAGCTGATCGGGGGTGCAGCCTCCCAATCTCGTTTTTTTTCCGGTTTGGAAGAGGGACTGGGTGCTTAATCGCGAACGATGCGAAAGTAATCGTCCTAGTTTTCAAAGATTCAGCCTTGTGCCAGCGTCACGTTCAAGCACCTGCTTAGGGATAGATTGAACCATACATCAGTCACCATCAGTCTTCTTTCATCAGGAAGTGATCGTTATTCCACAGCAGGTCTGTAAATCCCCTACTAAAGTTCCTATTTGTCACCAGAAGTTGCTGTGCAACTGGTCGATCTTCCCAACTTGATACCCTGATTGCACCGCATTGGATGGATGCAACCTAATGAAACCATATGATGACGACATACCACCAAAGACCGGCCAAGTGGTGCAAACTGCGGTTCTGGTCACAGCGAAGTAGAAGCTCCGTCAATTGGAATCCGTTTGCAACGTGCCCAAAAGACGGCCGTGCAGCTCACATACAACTCTTCTTCTGAGAAGTTCACTTCTCACCGGCCAGATCGTCTGAGTGTGTCTCAATGTGTTGGGATCCTGCCAAGTGTACATCTAGAATCATCTATATATAAATACATGGAGATCCCAAGTTTAAGACAGCGCTCATTGATTGTGAAATCCATTCCTGACGTGCGGCGTGACAGTTTCAGCGCCGGCGATTTTTCGCTTTCGGTTCTCTGGCGTTGAAGGCCGCTACAATCATCATGAATCATGACAATATATTCATGGGCAAAGTGATATGCCTCTTGTCATCCAGCCTGTTTGGAGCAACAAACGCCCCAATGCATAAGCCAACGTGCTGAAACAGTGCAGCTTTGGCCTGCCTTCGCCTGTGGGACTGAAAGATATTGGAAGGACTAGTGCCAGCCTTGGGCAGGTAGCTAGAACCAGATTATAGATGCCTGATCCCACTGTGTGCCGCCAGGGCCCCAATAGATAGCAAAAGGGATGCTCATGACTTCATTTATTGACAAGTAAAATGTATTAAAATGTGACATTTGACATGAATGGATATTGGGACACAAACTGTGGTGATGTGCCAAGTGCAGCGCTGGCGGTTGGGGCGAGACACGAGTTCAATGATTGTGGGGAATGGCTCAGCTATGAGTGAAATTGCAAAGTATGGAGTCTTTGTGTTTCCGTATGGCACATCCGAGTATCAACTTTTGCACACATCCACATCATCCACTGATATCCACCATGTTTTTTCATGTCTTTATGCTTTTGTTTGGGACCATTTTGAGTCATAGCCATTTGGTGCGCTGCAGCCACCACCGCCCTGTGGGCATAGACATCGACACTGCGCCGCTGCGGGAGACTTTGAACCCGCCAACGCTCCAGCGGCATCGGTGCGCTGTATTCATCCAGGCTGATCCACTCGCAGATCTGGGAAGAATCTGGAAAGGATACAGACGAATGAGATCGAATGAGAACGACTGATATATTTAGAGATTTGGAAGGGTTTTGAGGCTGAGATTCTACGCTGCACACTGTTTTGCTGGGTTTTGAGCTCAATTGCATCTGCCATGAGGCATTGATTATTAGAAAGGCAACAGCATCAGCATGCAACCGTTTAGCAACCGTCTTTCAAATTCTTTCAAGCTTATTGCTTTGATGAACTCAAAGAGTGTTACGCAACTATCAGTTTGAACCAAATGTCAAAGCTTGATAGATCTCTCTGGATGTCGGCAGCTTCTAGACTAGACTTTTTCCAAATTGGCTGAATTTCACTGAGCCGGGTGGCAGGTTGTCAAGAGCACATGACACGTACGTTTGAACCCATTCAATAAAACACAAGGCCACAACACTGGCAGACACCAACAGGCTTTGATGCTGTTTTATTGTCAGTACTGTATCTTGGCAACATTGGAAGCATGCGATACATTGATGTTTGCGTTTCTGTGTGTGTGTGCGTGGGTGGGCATGGTTGGGTCCAGTGTGTTGGGGGGGGCTCTGGCGTTGCTTTAGTGTGGACATGTTAGAATGCTAAAAATGTGCACTTGGCAACTCCTATCCAAAGGTTCTGTGAGCTGATATTGTCTCAGGCTCAGAGTGCTGAGTCCATAAAAAGCTGTGCCACATCACTGAAGGCAGTTTTGGTGGGCAGTCGACCTTAATCAACATTGCTTTGATGATGGCCGTCACTTTCAGTGCATTGTGACATCGCTTGAAAGAGCCCCTGAAGCCGCTGGTTTGTCACAGCATGGACTCATCTCCTGAGCTGTTCGGCTGAAAATGTTGCTTACGCTGCGGTCCACTGCCCTGACAGCAGGAACATCATGAGATTTTATCAGATGAGCTGAGGATCCTCTTGCGCTCCCCCCAAACGAATTAATTCCAGTACCCTGTCACTCAATGCCGGATGCAGCGCTATGACTTTGCAAGCCAGGGGAATGCTGGTGCCACATATTTGCTTGTAGATTTTGATCTTGATTATCAATGGTCACGAAAGCCAGCCGCTAGGCTAGGCGAAGTTCCTTTTGCGAACAAAGTGAGTCATAGGGGGTCCGGAGGTAGAGCGTGCCAGGAGGTGGCAAAATCACGGAATTAGGTGCAGTGGGAGGGGTGTAAATTGGAACTTTTTGAGGGTTATGTACCAGGTGGCAATTGACGGTGGGGTATCGATTCCCCCCTGGTCCGTCCTCCGAGGTGCATTTGGGGAGACTGGAATGGAAGTGTAAAATTATGGAGAAAACCAGTAAAGCCATGGAAAAACAATGGAAAAACCGAGCAAAACCATCTGAAAATGTGGTAAACCATGGAAAAATGAAGTAAAACTAAATTGGAGTAAAAATCATGGAAAAATCGAGCAAAACCCTAGCAAAATTGAGCAAAACCATGGAAAATTCGGATAAAACCACGGAAACATTGAATAAAACCAGGGAAGAATCGAGTAAAACCATGGAAAAATCTAGTAAAACCATGGAAAAATGGAGTGAAACGTTGGGAAAATCGCGGAAAATGGTTTGCCGTCAGAGGTGCATTTGGGGAGGCGTTAGAACACTGGAATCGAAGGGAGTGCCTAAGCAGATTCTGTCAGTAGTTGGGCTTGTTCTTGTCGACTTGTATTTGTTGGGCTCTGATGTGGGACAATTATGAGAAAAAAGGCATTGCTTGATGGTCCGTCCTCGGAGGTGCATTTGGGGAGGCGATCGAGAGACTGGAATCGAAGGGAGCCAGAGGAAAAGGCATTGCTTGATGGTCACAAGGATTAGAAGCAACTTCTGCCAGTAGTTGGGCTCCGATGTGGGACCATTATGGTCGCAAGGATTAGAAGCAATTTCTGTCAGTTACGATGCTTTGGGAAAGATTGGAATAGAAGGGAGCCAGAGGGAAAGGCATTGCTTGGAAAGGTTGCGGAAGGATGTGGATGAGATTGTGCTCGTCGACTTGTATTTGTTGGGCTCCAATGTGGGACTATTATGGTCGCAAAGATTAGAAGGAACTTCTGTCAGTATAGGATGCTTTGGGAGAGACTGAACAGAAGGGAGTTAGAGGAAAAGGCACTGCTTGAGGAACTTCTGTGGAACTTCTGTCAGTATAGGATGTCGACGAGAGTGTAGCCATCTACTTGTATTTATTGGGCCCCGATGTGGGACCATTATGAGGAAAAGGCATTCCTTGATGGTCCGTCCTCGGAGGTGCATTTGGGGAGGCGATCGAGAGACTGGAATCGAAGGGAGCCAGAGGAAAAGGCATTGCTTGGAGGTCACAAGGATTAGAAGCAACTTCTGCCAGTAGTTGGGCTCCGACGTGGGACCATTATGGTCGCAAGGATTAGAAGCAATTTCTGTCAGTTACGATGCTTTGGGAAAGATTGGAATAGAAGGGAGCCAGAGGGAAAGGCATTGCTTGGAAAGGTTGCGGAAGGATGTGGATGAGATTGTGCTCGTCGACTTGTATTTGTTGGGCTCCAATGTGGGACCATTACGGTCGCAAAGATCAGAAGGAACTTCTGTCAGTTTAGGATGCTTTGGGAGAGACTGGATAGAAGGGAGTCAGAGGAAAAGGCATTGCTTGAGGAACTTCTGTGCAACTTCTGTCAGTATAGGATGTCGACGAGAGTGTAGCCATCATTAGCCATCTACTTGTATTTATTAGGCTCCGATGTTGGACCATTATGGTCGCAAGGATTAGAAGGAATTTCTGTCAGTATAGTTGGGCTCCGATGTGGGATCATTGTGGTCGCAAGGATTTGAAGGCCAGTAATCGATGCTATGGGAAAGACTGGAAGGTTGCCGGAGGATGTGGGTGAGATTGTTCTCGTCGACTTGTATTTGTTGAGGTTCGATGTGGGACCATTGTGGTCGCAAAGGTCAGAAGGAACTTCTGTCAGTATAGGATGCTTTGTGAGAGTGGAATAGAAGGGAGCCAGAGGAAAAGGCATCGCTTGAGGAACTTCTGATGAACTTCTGTCGGTATAGGATGTCGACGAGAATGTAGCCATCTACGCTTATTTATTGGCCATTATGGTCGCAAGGGTTAGAAGGAATTTCTGTCAGGACAGGTGGGCTCCGATGTGGGACCATTATATGGTCGTAAGGGTTGGAAGGAACTTTTCTGTCAGTAGAGGTGGGCTCCGATGTGATTGTGGTCGCAAGGATTAAAAGGAACTTCTGTCAGGATGTGGACGAGAATGTACTCGTCGACTGGGGTTCCGATGTCGGACCATCATGGTCGTAAGATGTCGTAAGGATTAGAAGCAACTTCTGTCAGTATACGATGCCGTGGGAAAGACTGGAATAGAAGGAGTCAGGGGAAAAGGCATTGCTTGGAATTGTCGCTGGAGGATGTGGACGAGACTGTAGTGGCCGACTTGTATTTGTTGGGTTCTTCTGTCGGCACGGGATGTGAAATCAGCAAGCTTTGGAAAGGGGTGTTAACATAGCAGAAGATGCGACTGCTGCGTCGGCTCCGTCAATGCTTTTTGCATTTTTTTGTGAAATTAGGAAGCTTTGGAAAGGGGTGACGAAAATATGAGGTGAGGAGGGCAGAGATAAGGGTCCGTGAATGGAGGCGCAGTCGCTATGGAGAAGAAACTCCTGTCGGTATAAGATGTGAAATTAGGAAACTTTGGAAAGGGGTGATGAAAATATGAAAACATGAGCGTAAGGATCCTTAAGTCTGAGGGCGAAAAGTTTGCGGGTGAAAAGTCTGTGGGTGAAAAGTCTGTGGGTGAAAAGTCTGTGGAAGAAGAGTCTCTGGATGACGAGTCCCTGGGTGAAAAATATGGGTGCAACGTGTATGGGTGAAAAGTCTGTGGGTGAAAAATGTGACAAGGCTGTGCGTGAAAAAGTCTGTGGGTGAAAAGTCTCTGGGCGAAAAGTGTGTGGGTGAAAAGTGCGCGGGTGAAAAGTCCGTCGGTCAAAAGTATATGGGTGAAACGGGTATGGGTGCAAAGTCTGAGGGTGCAAAGTCTGTGGGTGGAAAGTCTGTGGGTGAAAAGACTGTGTGCGAAAAGTGTATGGGTGAAAGTCTGTGGGTGACAAGTATATGGTTGAACAGCCTTGGGCGTGAAAAGTATATGGGTGAGAAGTATATGGGTGAAAGACGGTGGGTGAAAAGTCTGTGGGTGAAAAGTATATGGGTGACAAGTCTGTGGGTGAAAAGTGTGTGGGTGAAAAGTATGTAGGTGAAAAGCCTATGGAAAAAGACTCGCTGGGTGAAGAGTCTCTGGATGAAGATATATAAGTGAAAAGTCTGTGCCTAAAAAGTCTGTGGGTGAAAGGTCTGCGGGTGATAAGTCTGTGGGTGAAAAGTGTGGGTGAGAGGTTTATGGGGTGAACAGTCTGTGGGTGAAAAGTCCGCGGGTCAAAAGTATATGGGTGAAACAGGTATGTGTGAAAAGTCTGAGGGTGCAAAGTCTGCGGGTGAAAAATCTGTGGGCGAAAAGTGTATGGGTGAAAGTCTGCGGGTGAAAAGTCTGCGGGTGAAAAGTCTGCGGGTGAAAAGTCTGTGGGTGAAAAGTCTATGGGTGAAAAGTCTGTGGGTGAAAAGTTTCTGGGCGAAAAGTGTATCGATGAAAAAGTACATGGACGAAGAAAAGTATATGGGGGCAAAGTCTGAGGGTAAAAATTATATTGTTGAAGAGTCTCTGGGTGGAAAATCTGGGGGTGAAATGTATATGGTTGAGCAGTCTGTGGGTGAAAAGTATATGGGTGAAAAGTCTGTTGGTGAAAAGTATATGGGGGGAACAATCTGAGGGTAAAAAGATGTAAAAAGTACATTGGTGAAGAGCCTTTGGGTGAAAAGCCTGTGGGTGAAAAGCATGTGGGTGAAAAGCCCGTGGGTCAAAAGTATACAGGTGAAACGGGTATGGGTGAAAAGTCTGAGGGTGCGAAGTCTGTGGGTGAAAAGAGCGCGGGTGAAAAAAATGTGGGCAAAAATGTATTGGTGAAAACCCCTGGGTGAAAATTATATGGTTGAAAACTCGAAAAATATAATATATATATATATTATATATTATATATGTGAAAGTCTGAGGGTGCAAAGTTTGTGGGTGAAAAGTCTGTGGGTGAAAAGTTTGTGTGCGAAAAGTGTATGGGTGAAAGCGTTTGGGTGAAAAGTATATGGTTGAACAGCCTTGGGTGAAAAGTATATGGGTGAAAAGCCTGTGGGTGAAAAGTCTGTGGGTGAAAAGTTTGTGGGTGAAAAGCCTGTGGGTGAAAAGTCTGTGGGTGAAAAACCTGTGCAAGAAGAATCTCTGGGTGAAGAGCCTCTGGGTGAAAAGTATGCGGGTGAAAAACTTGTGGGTGAAAAGTATATGGGGGAAAAGTCTGTGGGCGAGAAGTGTATGGTTGAACCGTCTGTGGGTGAAAAGTATATGGGTGAGAAGTATGGGTGAAAGACTTCGGGTGAAAAGTCTGTGGGTGACAAGTATCTGGGTGAAAAGTCTGTTGGTGAAAAATCTTTTGGGGAAAATAGGGGTAGGTGGGATGCTGGCTTTCGTTTCCCCCGTTCTCAGGTTATCTTAGTTTCGAATCGGGGAAATCGGAGTTTGGCCGGGAATCTTCATCTTCTATTGCAAATGGTATGAGAGAGTTGGACAAAGGTTGGGTTTTGGCCCAAGTGCACTCAGCTTCTTTCGCTGTACGGCTGTACTGTCTGCACTTAGGTTGTCCATTTGCTCTTGGATAGCTCTTGGATAGCTCAAGGAATGTTCAAAGTCACAACAAACCATCACCCACATGCTCAACCCAGCGGGTACAAACATTGTACAAATGGCGATTGGCTCAGAACATTTGAGAAACATGTGCCAAGAAGCCAGTTGATGGCAGGAGCTGCCAATCCGGTGGCAAAAAGGCATACTACCCCAAGTTTGCTGATGGCAAGTGCAGCAGAAGATGACAGTGTGACATCTAATCCGCAATGCAGCATTAATTCATTTGTGATCCATATTGAATAATATTACCTTGCATTTAATAATGCTGTTTAGGTGTATGAAAAAAGTATATATTATATATCATGTGTAAAAACATATTCTTAAAGATTATTTACCAACACTGATGGATATTTTGGGGTTTGCGGCACGTCTCTGCGCACATGACTTTGCTCCAAAGCCATGCCCCTCGCAGCCTCAGGAGGTGTGGTTCAACACATTCCCCCCATCCTTTGCAACTGGCCATAGCTGTACCAGGCTAACACATTCAGGTCTACGGTCTCTTTGTTGTACCGCAATTCAATATATGACACACAACGCAGACACACATGTTCGGATGATATTATTGTGTAAGTACATGATTAATGAATATTAAATATATTAATTAGACATACTATATATATATATATATTATATCAATCTATATTACTAGTAATGTATATGATATATCTATTCTAAATATGCATTTCTGTGTTTGTGCTTCTGACTACGTATCTACACAACATATTTGTAGTTTATATATTTATTTGTTTATTTACTTATTTGTGTATTTGCTTATTTAAATAGTTAGTTAGTCGTAAATATGTACGGTATAATATATATATATATACATAGTGTGCGTGTGTGTGTGTGTGCATACGTGTTTGTGCGGTATACGTATGACCAGAGGGGGTTCTTTGAGCAGAGCCTGTTGCGACTTCCATTTCATGCAATCGTCGTTTGAGTGGCGGTCAAAGAAATTCAAAAGTCCAAAAGGAATGCCCATTAATGCCACGGACCATGTCAAAGGGATTAAAGAAAGGGATCAGCTTTGCTTGAGGCCCAAAGGTGACACATTTTCCTGCAAAGCAGAGGATGACACCGAGCGTGGCAGTCCTTTGGTCCAGACTTGCGGGATATATAGATAGAAAAGTGTGCAGTCTTGAGTCTCAATCTTATTAAGGTATGATGACTTGACCTTGGATTGTCAAACACAGCCTGTGAATCCTCGTGAGTCCTACTCTGCGGAATTGACACTGTTGACAGTGGACGTGCCCAGGTAAGGACTTGGCGATCCAAGAGGCACGAGGGTGAAGGTAACCCAGTGACGTCCAGTGACCTGGTAGGCTTCATGACTCCATCGCTGTAATAAGGCCAGATCTATGGTTGCCAGCTGTTCAGCTGCAGGTCCGTCCTGGATTTGTACCATCGTTGAAGCCGGTGCAGGACTTAAGCAACTCCAGGGCTCTGAGATTTTAAGGTTCCTTCTGAACCGCCAGATGAGTGCCAGATGTATGGGGGTGCCCATCCTTTGAAGTCCAGGATCGATGGTGGTAGATCCCTGTTTGCCCTTCAAAGGGACCCAGAATGGAAATGGCTACAACAAGCGGAAAGTAGCGGAAACATGCGGAAACATATTTGCAAGGGTGCTACCGAGACTTTGCTGCTCAGTTACCATTGGAGCGGAACACCCTTCATGTGACGAGTCGCATGGGTCTTGCCGGGCGGCTTGTCTGAATATAGTGTTTGTCCAACGTGTGTTCAAAACAGCCGGATCAGATCGCGCGCATTCCATCTCAGACACTGTTATAATTACCCAATGCATTTGAAGTTGGACGGCCATAAAGGCAGTGTGATTTGAATGGTGAAGCTACTCAGACAATTCCATTTTCTTCAGTCAAGATGACCTTCTAGCAGGCCAGGAGTCAAAGGAATCACAACAAGGTCCACCATTTCGCATTGAACCCCAAGGTTCATCCCTGGCGCAGCTGTTCATATAGTGGCATCCTGGCTGGGAAAATGCGGTGATCAGTGATAGATTGATAGAATGATGGAATTGAATAGTGATATGGAGGATGCATTGAGCTGAATGGGAACCAAGCTGACACCTGTCTTCGAAGATCCTGAGAACATAAAATAATGACAAAAATGTACAAAAATGGCATATGGTTTTTTGAATGACATATGTCAGGTTTACTGAATGCAAGGTGGTTCGGCAGTCAGCTTGCAAGATCTTGCATGGTTTTCCCCTTCCACACATGGAAGAATATTGTCGTACCAATTCCAACCAGCTTCTGCCATCAGGCAACGATGGCTGGTCTGGTTCCTTTCACCATGGGTTATACAGTGGGCAAGTCGGTGCCTGAATTTTGCCTTCATGGTAGCTTTTCCACACTGAAAGCACGACGTGAGCCGATGCACCCTTATTAATTTATACATTAATTAAGTATTATTATTGGACATTATTGCACAGTTTATCCATTTGATACACCCCAAATTCAAGATTTATATACACGCGCAAGCAGACAGATATGTATGCACATGACCCTGGTTACCACTACACTGCAGCGTAGCAGTTCCAAAAAATATGCATCTACGAAACACATAGAAGCACCTAGGTTATGGAGCCTGGCAGGGTGCAAGCTCGCTGACTCCCCAAGCTTTAAGGAGCTACTGTTTGCTGCTGCAGATTCTCGATATCGTTGGAAAACAAAAAAGCCAATCTTTACAGACGTGCGCTGACCACAGATCGAAGTTAACCATCCTGCAGGCTGGGTGCTATAGACGCTTTCCTGCATAGGTGGTCTCAAGGAGACATTTCAAAGTGATTAGTTACTACAGGTGGTCAAGGGAATCCTGACTTAGTTATGTCAAGGGTTTCTTCTACTGTACAGGGTAATGTTTGTCCCAGTCGGAGTTGCTGTGTGCTTTCAATCACCTTCCGTCTCTCAGTCCGTCCTTCCAAATTGAGAGTCCGATTGCCTCATCGCACCGGAGATGAGAAACAGCAGGGCACAAGAAAGGCAAAAAACGTCAAGAGATGTGTTTGGGGGCCTTTCTCCGCAGAAAAGGTGGTGAATTCATTCATTACTGCTGTAAACATTTAAGCTGCGTCATTGGATGGTCATGGATGCTCGTTGGCCGGGTTTGTTTGTGCCAAGGCCTCCTCTTTGCCAATGGCATTTTCCCCACGGTGCCCCGGCCACAATTTCGGAATTCGAATCACAGGGGTTGATGGAGGATGACACAGGCATCTTCCCCTTGGAGTTTGTTGCCGCCATTTTGGGGCGAAGAGCGACAATCAGAAACAAGATAAATAAAATATGCAGTTGTATGGAATGAAGTAGTTCCAACTCTGAGATTGATGTTGGTGCCTGTTCGTCGGGAACTTCTTATTCACATGGCGCAGTCAGTGGTCCTGGACAGGTGCTTTATGACAAAAACGGTCAGTTGGTGCCGCTGATTGATGTAGATGATCGAGAGACTCTGCTGAGGCAGCTGCAGATGGCTGACTTTCCGGGTGTTCAGAGTTCCATCCAGTATCCTTTCACATGTCGTCATGTCGGCTCAATTGGAGAAAGGGTTGCAGTACAGGCATGTCCAAGTTTGTTTGGTTGTGCTGGAAGGTCAACTCCATTTATGGTGGCAAACCATATCAGCTACCTCGATGCTTCTTGTCCAAGAACATTCGCATGTCTCAGACTGGTTTGGTCCATGTGTGCAGGGCAAGAACTTGGACAGACAACAAATTTAAACCAAGTCTTGTCTTGGCGGCCAAATCTTCCCGACGCTCAGATGATCCCATCCCACGGGGAAAGGTCTTGGGATGCTTTTGAGGCACTTGTTCTACCTTTAGCACTGCAAATGCCTAAGTTCATGTCCATGGTGTGTCCGACCTGATTTGGGTTGCCAACTCGGCCGAACTGCAAGTCGGCTGCTGCGTTCAACATTCTAACATTGCTTTTCCGCTCTTTGACTCTTTGTCATGAAACGCACCTCCTCACTGGGGTTTTTAAGCTTCGAGTCCATCCAACCAGCTACCCAACATTTCAGGCACTAGTTGCAAGATCACCTGCCAGGCGAGTGTGCGGAACTATCCACTCTTTGGAACTTTGGGTGAAGACTTAGACTTCGTTTGGGCTTGGAACTCAGCATTTGGAGCTTGTTTGCAAAGTCTTGCTGCGTTGCCGTCTTTGTGAAAGTGACCCGTCCCCGCGAACCTCATGCCACGGTCGTTGCAGGTGAACCGCGGCTCCAAGGGTTCCCGTAGCGAGGCGGTACAGGCCATTGATGCCCACGTCACTTGGCCGGGAAGTTGACACAACCGCTAAGAGGGCCACGGCAGTGGTAACGCTGCGTAGCTGCTTTTCATTTTTTCATACCATTGGTCTTTGGACATCTTTGGACGCCTTTTATACTTTAATCGAGACACTTCCCATATCTTCCCATCATTTCTGGTGTGCTCTATCAAAATTCCCTTTACATGGCTGATCATAGGTAATTACTCGCGTTTGTAGTGTGATAGTGTACTATGCAATATTTGATCATATCCCCATGGTCCATCACGGTCCCATTTTGGGCAACAAATTTTGCCCATTGACCTGCCAGTATTTTCTTCGACGGTCCATCCCCTTTACCTGAGTAATCTCTGTTTCTCCTGTTGAACAATTTGCTTTAGCTATTGAAATTCAGAGACCAAATGCGGACGGATGTTGCATTTGAGGTAGGCAACACCTTTTCCTCACCACACAGTGCCCACAGCCCTGTGATCACCTGTTGCTTTCCCTTGAAACATGGACCACCTACCATAAGAGGTGCGGATTCCATGGATGTGCGGCACGATTCCCACGATTCCGCCCAAGGTCCAGGCCTGGAAACCTGGAGAGCGACCCTTGGTGATTTTCCCGGAGGTCGATTGGGACGGCCCACGAGGATTCATTTTTGGGCTGGGTTTTTCCATGTTTTTCCTTGCAGTAGCATGCCTAATACATAATAGACATGTTGCCATCACCGAGTAGGAAAGCGCTCGTATTCTGGAGCCTCCAGCCAGCTTCAGGGCACAACTTCCAATGGAACATCGCTGCTGGATTTCAAGCAAGGTGGGGTTGCTCAGGTTTCAGCAGCTTTCACCAAATGGCTTCAACTTCCGTTTTTGATCAATGTCCTTGGCAAATCCTTTTGCAGCATCAAAGGGCCCCAGCACAGTGCGGAGAAACAACAGCTTGAGAGGGCTCAGCGGCTTCAGAACCCTTTGGCATTCCAAATCTTGTGGACCCAGGTGCATTTATGTCAGGGGCGCCAGTGTGACTTGGCAGCGCTTAATCCAACTACGCCCAGCACGTTTATTTGTGGATGTGGAGCGCTTGAGCATGCGGCACTTCTTTAAGACCTGCCGTTTGACCTGTCGTCAGGCGACCGGTTCTGCTCAAGTGCCTTGGCTGCCTTGTTACTGCTGCAGTCCTTCAGTCGAACCGGGCCTAACGGGGCCTAACATGGCCTAACCACTTCCGTGGGCAAACTTCTGCCACATGGCACTCATGGCGCTTGCTAAATTGCCATTGTGGAATTTATGTTGGTGCGATGTTTGGCTTTGAACCCCAGAATGACACATTGATTTGCTGGAGGCCTTGAAGCTTTCCACATCCATCCACATCCAGTGACAAAGTCTTTCATGATTTTGAGATTAGCTGTGAGGTGAGCTGTCACTAATACAGAGTGATGTATGTCACTTTGCGGAAGTGGTGCCGGGCAAGGGTTCCTCCCCAACACTTTGCCTCATCCACAGCAGTTCAGGCATACTGGTTCCTGGGACCCCGCTGTGACTGCTGCTCGTATGAGAAGATTGGGGGCCAACATGACAAGCGTCTTGCAACCTGAAGTATTATCTTCGCTTGGATTTGAAGGCTAGGAGGTGTGGTGAAGGTGTCAAAGATACGAAACATTGTCGGACATCCCTCAACAATCCGCTCACCTACGATGACGATGTATAATTTTCTTTCGATATGCTCCACATACCAAAGCTGGCCACAAAAGCAGAGTAGTGTGAAAGCAGAGTCGTAGCGTGCCAGGCCATACTGGGTCCGACCCAGTGTTTAACTTGACTGGTCGCCACCAAGTGAATCATGCTTGACTTCTTCCAAGGATTATTTGATGACAGAAGATGCGTGATTCTCAATGCCGTGAGATACCAGCGGTCACACTAAACAATTCTTGCATTTTTAAGTGCGGGCTTGACGAGCCGGTCAAACACGAAAACATGTACCACCTGAAGCTGTTTGTTTCCTCTTGGGAAGAGAGAGAGAGAGAGGGAGCGAGAGAGAGAGAGTGGGTGAGTCATAAATAAAGCAGTTCACGCCCGTCGACGAACCTGATTCTCAGGGGGCGCGGGTCTTATACAGCGATGGTGAATGGGTATCTTGTCAGCAACCGCGTGCTGATTTTGGCCTGCTTCTGCTGACTTTTTACACGAAGAACATGTCGATCTTGTGGAGGAAGTGGCTTTGGAGGAAGTGTGCGCTGCAAGATGCAACTTCATGCGCCATGCGTGCAATGTACGAACATATCATCACTTTTGAAACCAGCCGACTCCCTGCGTAGCAGCGATCAACGATCCAACCAAGGCAATGAATTTTTGGGCAAACCTTCTGCATAGCTGTACAGTCCTGGTTTGCGAGTGCATTTGCCCAGTCTGACACGCTGTGCTTGGAGGGACAGATGACTGCATCACTGTGAGGAGGAATGCTATTCTTCGCTCTCACCACCTCAAAGTGAACTGATCCTCTCATTTCTTGTAAGTTTTGTCCCAGGAACCACGTTTTTGGTGTTTACTTGTATGGAGGTAAATGCAGGCGTAATAGATTGTAACACCCCGCAACACTCAAGGTCATGGGCGTCATGGGAAAGTGGAACAGGATGGCACAGTTATTGTGACTCACTTCCTGCCGGTGCCAGGCATTACATACCATCAGCAGAAGAGAAGGCCCCGGGGCCCCAGGGTTAGGTGCTGCAGCATGCTGGATGTTGTAGTCCTTTATCATTTTTTCTACGAAATACGGATTGTGCAATTACAGGTTAATTACGAGACATGTAACCGTCTTCATTCTACAGTCCTCAGCGTGTTTAAAACATCTTAAAACTATAAATGACATTTTGTTCGAGCATTTTGAGTCCTTTCGGAAACTTGTCAAGCCTTTTCATTGTGACGGCATTGCTTCCTTGAAGGCCCAATTGACATTATCAGTTGACAAAGCGTGTGGTCCCCTTGGCTGGCAAAGGCTGATGCCAGTCTTTACGCCAAAAACGTGCGGCAATACATGTTGGAGAAGCATCGAGAGCTAGAGTTTCTTGCCTCTTTTGAGCCGCCAGATGGTAGAGGCCAGAATTGGCTACCCCTGATTCAGAAGATTCCAAAGGCCCTTCCAGTGGGCCATCCATGGTGGAAAATCTATCGGTGTGGCCAGAAGCAATCCATCACTCACACACCATCGTTTTTCGCTTTCTGAGGTTGGTGTGTAAAACTTCCCGCGACCAGGTGGATACTGTTCTGCGGGAGTGGTTGGGGCCCTGGCCAGGGATGCTGGCAGAGTCATCTAATGATCTGAGGCATTGATCAGCATGGATTTGTGATGAGCTGCTCGCTGTCATGCACTGGCTGCATTGGCCTCTCAGGCGACAACGTCTGCAGCTCCAAAGGCGCTTCGTTGCGGAGGCTCTGGATGCTCCGAAGACACGCCTCAGGTGCCGCGGGCAGCGGCATTCACATCGTGTCACGCATATTTGAGGGAGCAAATTCGGTCCCTATATAGATAAGGAGGTGCCCTTTTTCCCGAGACATTGGTCACTTTCTCATTCACCGTGCAGGGCTAAGAAAGGAGAAGATCGGAGAGCATAGTCAAATACTACTGTATCAGGAAGAACAAGACCAGACAATTTATGCAATGTTTAATTTGTATTAATGTTGGATCCTGATTAGTGTTTTGGGCCCCCTAAACAATTTTTGGATCCTCTTTATATAATGTGTTTTTTATTTTTTTTTTTAAAGTAACGGAGTCTGAATAAGATTTTAGCAATTGATTTTGATAGATTTCAATTTACTCTCAATTTACTTTCAATTGATTTCAATTTACTTTCAATAGGTTTAATTTTATTTTCATTTTACGTCCAATTAATTTTCAATTGATTTCAATTTACTTTCAATAGGTTTAATTTTATTTTCATTTTACGTCCAATTAATTTTCAGTTGATTTCAACTTACTTTCAATTGATGTTCAATTGATTTCAATTTACGTTCAATTGATTTTCAATTGATGTCAACTTACTTTCAATTGATTTCAATTTAGTTGGAATTTATGTTCAATTGATTTCAACTTACTTTCAATTCACATCCCATAGTAATCCCATAGAAATATCATAGAAATACCATGGAAATCCCATAGGAATCCCACAGAAATCCCATAGAAAGATCATAGATATAACATGTCCCAAAAAAAACATGGAAATAGCATAGGAACCACAAAGAAATCCCATAAGAATCCCATAGAATTCCCTCAGACATAGTATCCCATGGAAATATCATAGAAACATCATGGAACTCCCATGGGAATGCCATAGAAATCTCACAGGAATCCCGAAGAAATCCCATAGAAACACCATAGAAATACCATAGGAATCCCATAGGAACCCAATGGAAATCCCATAAGAATACCATAGAATTCCCATAGCACCCCTTCAGAAATCACATAGGAATCCCATAGAAATCCAATAGTAATACCATAGAAATATCATAGAAATCCAATAGAAATATCATGCAAATCCCATAGAAATCCCATAGAAAAATCATAGAAATACCATAGAGGTCCTGTAGAAATCTGATCGAAGTCCAATGGAAATCCCATAGACACCCCTTTGAAGTCCCAGAGAAATTCCAAAGAAATACGATCGACGCCCCGTAGAAATCCCATAGAAATACCATGGAAACCCTACAGGAATCCAATAGAAGTCCCATAAAAACATCATAGAGCCACCATAGAAATTCCAAAGAAACTTCATGGAAATCCCATAGAATTCCCTTGGGTTTTAATAAGGCATCATATATATTATATATTATATATATATCTCTCTCTCTTATATCTATATAGATATATATTTGGGAAATTCGACATTTCTGAAAAAAATCCAACAGAATGAAACCAAGAAAGTAAAAGAAAAAATGCTTTAGCAAAGGAAAAGGTAAAAGAAATGTCTGAAAATGTTCACCTCAGACAACAGCTGGGCACAATAGAGGACCACCACAACAAGCATACTATTGAGGATCAAGGTTGCTCATGGGCTACCCGCTTGAAAAATTGTTTGGCTGCTGTTTTTTGGTTTTAATAAGGCATCCTATATTTTGGGAAATTGGGCATTTCTGAGAATTCCAAAAGAATGAAACCAAGAAAGTAAAAGAAAAAAGCTTTAGCAAAGGAAAAGGTAAAAGGCATGTTTGAAAATTTTCACCTCAGACAACAGCTTGACACAATAGAGGGCCATCACAACGAACATACTATTGAGGATCAGGGGTGCTCATGGACTACCCCATTGAAAAATTGTTTGATAGCTGTTTGTTTATTGGGTTTTAATAAGGCATCCTATATTTTGGGAAATTGGGCATTTTGAGAATTCCAAAGAATGGAGCTAAGAAAGTAGTTTAAAAAGAGAAAAGTATTAGCAAAGGAAAGGAAAAGGAAAGGAGAGAATGACCTTGGACAGTTTTCACTTCAAAAAAAAGCTTGACACAATAGAGGACCACCACAACAAACATACTATTTAGGATCAGGGTTGCTCATGGACTAC
>CAMXCT020001326.1:92500-161684 GCA_947184155.2 Cladocopium goreaui
TGCAGCGTAGTGGTGTGATGCACCACAGTGTATCACAGTGCAAATAATTGAAAAACCACGAATCGCCACCTTTTGGAGGTTGTACGGCTGAGTGCAGCCTACCACCATGGCTTGCAGAATCCACACGTAGCAACACACGTCGCATCGATTCGCATTGGTTCGCATCCTGTCCGATTCAGCCCAGCTGCCCGCTGTGCAGGATGCGCTTGACTAAGCGGCACCAGCGAAATCTTCAGGGTAGAGCTTTGGAGAGTTAAGCAACTGAGCATCACTGGTGTGGAAGCAGGAAAGAAGATCTTGGATGTTCTAGAATGCCTAGCCCTTGGGGATAGGGCATGATAAGGCCTCCGATTTCTAGAATGGTATTTGTACAAGGCCTGCATGGGTACCATGGTGGAACTTTGGAAGTTTGTATAATACTATATGATGATGTACGGTGCAGGTTTTGTGCAGGTATTGTGATCCCCACTGAGCCCGTGGTTGAAACCAATTTGCCAGTTTGATCCTCCTGTTGAAACCATGGTTTATGAAAATTTAATTTATTTTTAAAAAAATAAGGCTCGATTGAACTATGTCGCGACAATGTGGCCTAACCATGCCGAACAAATGCGGCACAAAAACCAAAAGGATGATATGATTACAGATATATTAGTGGAAAAAATGACGAATTCACAGTTTAGTTTGTTTTTTTGAGTTCTTGCTAGAACCTTTCTGACAGGGGGAACTTGTGGATTCAGTTCAGTTTTGTGGTGGTTAGCTGTACCTTTACCTTTGCGTTCGCCGCAACAATGCGCGGTTTTTTCGAATTTATTTTATGCATGTTTGCTTCTTTTGCTGTCACCTGAGGCACACAAAAAGTGGCTTTTGCATGTTGTGCCACAAGTGGCTGCAGAATCCTGCCTCAGAAATGTGCGTGCATTCGCGGGTGATTTGAATGCATTTGTTTTTTTGATTTAATTCCGAAAAGGTTTGGGTCAAATACGGCCTAGCTCGGAATCTCTGATAAGAGAGGGGCACAATGGGTGAAGTGAACGGCCAATGAGTAGGTATAAAATTATCAAACCCAAAGTTAAGGAACTATCTCCGAACCTTTGAAAGGATAAACCATTCTCAAATTTATAATTTAAGCGGGTTTCTCTTTGTTTGTATTATTGTTGCAGTGCGGTGGATCTAATAATTATGGTATCCCTCAACTTCTGCTGGAACTTGACCCACCCCAACAGTATCGAAACCATTTCAGGACACCCCAGCAGTATGCTTGTCGAACTTAGCAGAGTCATCCTGTTCTGCTGGTATTGGCTCTGAAAGATGCATAAATTTTCTAGGTCTACCAAGGTGTCCTCCAGTGTTGGATGGAATGGAATCCAACCCAAAGTTAAGGAAACCATCTCAGAGCCTTTCCCCAAAACACAATCATTCTCACATATAAAAAGCCGCCTCTTTTTGTCCATATGATTGCTGAAGTATGGTGGGCCAAACAGTCTAACATGGTAAGGAATCCTTCAACTCCCGGTGGAACTTGACCCGCACCAAAATTACCACATGTTCAGTTGACAGATGTTAGTCCACGCACAACTGCTTGCCATTTCCACATGTGATGATTTGACCCTTGTTTTCTCCCGGGACGCAAAAACATTCATTATATACTGTTTTCAAAACATGCGCGTAATTTTCTGTTTTATTGAACATTTAATTAGTTGTACATTTAACATAAAATTAAACAAACAGCCACACGGAAAATGTGATCAACTTAAAAGTAATTGATTAGGAAAGGGGACTTAGGGTTGTGAAACGTGGCAAAGCCATCCCTCACCGTTTGTATTGGTCGATCTCAGCAGATTGGAATGCGAAGACATCCTAAAGGCATTTGAACGTGTGTTCTTTAAAAGCTTGGCAGGTAAGGAAGCTAAGACTTTCTCGGTATGGCAAGACCATCTGTGGCCGCCGCCCACTGCAAAATGCTATGGTTATGACAGTTATGAGTTCTTCACGGCCACGGCGTGGAGATTCAAAAATAGGTTATTTGCATTTTTTCAATTATTTGTCAATTCTTCATCACTTTGTCTAAAATGAGCAATTCTCTAGGGAATTGAGAGAAAAGTGACAACAAATTGTTAAATTTCGCAAGAATTGACAGACAATAAAAAAATAGGGAACCAGAAAAAACTAACGGATTTCGAGGAAATTGTCAAAAATGATAAACATTTAGGAAATTTACACAAAATAAGCAAACATGACGAAATTGAAGCATCAAAATTGTAAATTGTTTTGGGTCATTTGATGTCATTTGTTTGACAAATTCCTTTGAAATGTGTTAATCTTTTGTCAACTTTCTGTGAGTTTCTTGGGGTTTGTTTTTTCTTGATAGTTTCCTAGAAATTTGTCTTTTTTTTGGGGGGGTCAATTCTCGTCAATTCCCTAAAAATTTGTCAATTTTCTAGGTTGTTGACAAAAATTGACGTAACCAGGAAAACAAATGAAATTTTGAAGCTTTAAATTTGACAATTTTTGTGAAGTCCCTAGACATTATATAGTCAACTTTTTGGTCGATCCCGTAGAAAATTGACAATTCCTAGCCAGAGGCAGTGGCTGAAGTGTCTATTGCGAACGTAGTGAGAGTATAGGGGGTCTGGGGATTAGCGGCTTCCGAACCCAACTCTTTTTTGCTTTTTTCAGGACCCCTTCCTGCTGCTCTTCACCACACCAGCCTATACCCTTCACAAATGTGAAACTTAAAGTTTGTAAGAATTTTGTCAATTGTCTGTCCATGTTTTGGTCAATTCCCCAGGTAATTACTTGTCATTTTTTCGGGTCAATTCCCGTACATTATCGAACCCTGAGAGAAGATGAGAACGAAAGCCAGTGTTTTTTCACATCTGTTAAGCATGTTTTCTTCAAGGCTAACGTTGAACCCGACGTGACACTGCGATTTTCTTCCCTTGTCGTTTATTCTGTTATGTGTTTCGTTCTCGAAGTATTACGTGAAACATTTTTCCTGCTGAACAACAACCTGCCAAACTCAGGACCCGACAGCCAAGAATCTGGAAGAAAATGCAGTGAAAAAATGAACGCAAGAAACCTCTGGAAAATGTTGAAGCATGGATTGTTTGAACATGAGTGCCAATCGATTCTGCACGCAGGACAGCGACCCACGATGAACCACGTTTGGAACTGTTTATCCTGGTATATCCTGGTGGCAAGTTTTATTTTGTTTTTCTTTCCCAGATGGTTTCTTGCAAACATTTCAAATTGCAAAGAAAATTCAAGCAGAAGGTAGCGGCTTGCAACGCCTCTCCTTGTTCCTGGCAGTTTCGCAGGATCAGTTCCTGGCAGATTTTTTTCCAGGTGACAGGTCACTCAAAGACCCTGTGAGAAGGAAGAAAATGCGGGCGCCAGAATATATACTCTTCTGAAGACTCCTCTGATTAGAGACAATTAGACTGTTGCAGTGGGGGGGGCAGGGCGGACAACAAAATCATGGCGAGAAGTGCATGGCAGGATCCTGTTGCAGTTTTTCGGCTCAGACTACAAAGAAAGAGGAAAGAAGGTTTAGTTTAACAGGTTTAACATAGCATGCAATGTTTTTGACCGCAAACCAGGTTGTCAAAAGACAGATGAAATTTCGGAATCATATGGTACATTATGGTACGGTAATAATTTGGTGCGTAATACTGAGAGTATTGGCTGACAGTGCTGCCCTCCTGCCATGTCTTGGAAACTATGTGGCATTCTTGTTCATGTTTGCTTTACGCGCCTAGGATGTGATATCAGGGTGATAAGGATGTGTTTTTGTTTGTTTTTGGTTGGTCGTTTTGTTGTGGGTTCCATGATGTTCCGTGCTTTCAGTCAGATTCCTCGCGGCAAATGCAAGGTCAATGGCAAGGAGTGAATACTGGGCGTCGCAGCTTTCTGCTGGGAATGCGACTGTTTGTGCAGTCTTGGAGACGACCACCTTGAAATGTTGGGGCAATGCTGACTACCAGAAACTTCCTGGGCAGTGGGGAGATGAAAGTGGAGAGATGGGAACTAGTCTCCCAAGCATTGATCTTGGTGTAACTGTTCATGATGTGGCCGTGTCTAATCACATGTGTGCTCTACTTAGCGATGGTGCTCTGAAGTGTTGGGGAAAGAATGATGGGGGCCAGTGTGGGGCCGGGCATTCCAACGTCGTGGAAACATCGAGTGCAGTGACAGTGGATCTGGGAACTGGTCGCTTTGCGACACAGGTTGCAGTGGGTCTTTCACACACATGCGCTCTCTTGGACGATGGTACCGTGAAGTGCTGGGGAGGCAATGGTCAAGGCCAGTTAGGCACAGAAAACACCGATGACATCGGTAACCTCCCAGGGCAGATGGGAGACAATTTGGCACCGATCAACCTGGGATCAGGGCGCACTGCACGACAAGTCGTGACGGGCGGCAAGTTCACATGTGCTTTGCTGGACAATGACAGCGTGAAATGCTGGGGTCGCAACAAAAAAGGCCACTCAGCAATTCCTTTGCGACAGGATATATACAGGTAATTAATTAAGTCCGCGAATGGCGGGTCAAAAATCAACGAATATGCTGGAGATTCAATTCTCAGCTACAGTTTTGTGAGATGCCTTTATCATGCATCCGAAATACCCGGTGCATCCCCGTGGGCAAAATCGTTGAAGGTTCAAACGCTTTCTTTCAGGCCAATTTTGTGTTGCTGCAGCCTGTTGCCCAGGCCAGCTGGGGTTGGGCATCACCGACAACACCTGGGGAGGAGCAGTCAATCAGATGGGAAACTAGGCCGCAATAGGCTGCAAGTAGTTGGGAACTGTTGGGAAGCTGAGGGACTGGACAACGGATTACGCTTGTAGATTGTAGATGCATTGTATGCTGTATGCTGTATTAAGTTTCAGGCAACCGCGGGCGAGCAGATGGATTGCAGAGTTAGGCAAGTTGTGGATGTTCGACCGAGGTATTTTGGAGTCCTAAAAGTGAAAAGCTTGTTCCAACAAACATATCCATTCATGGGATCAGGCACTCAGCTGACAACCAAGGAGATTTACTGCCGGCGGTGTCTCTGGGAGTGGGTCGAACTGCCAAGCAGATTTCGGCTGGCAGGTATCATGCGTGTGCAATCTTGGATGATGACTCCGCCAAGTGCTGGGGATACAACCATGTAGGACAGCTAGGTGCGGTGTGAGCGCTGCCGGGGGTGAATCAGGTTATCCTATATATATATATATTATATATATATATATTTATATTAATGCTATCCTGAGGACATGCGCATCATTCGTTTGATCATAATCATTTGATATTTTTTTTAAGTGGTCTGCAATGAAGGTGCATTTTCCCAAGTAGTGAACTGCTGTGATATGGTCAGGTCAAGGTCACCAGAATGATATTGGCGCTGATCCGCTTGAGATGGGCGATTTCTTGAGTCCTATCAACTTGGGTCAAGCAGTTCTACAGATGTCCGCTGGCGAAAGTCATACCTGCGCTGTGTTATTGGATCAGTCCTTGAAGTGCTGGGGTGGAAACGCTGAAGGCCAGCTGGGATGCCTGGATCAAGCTTGGCAGATTTCCCATTGTATTGCGCATGTTTTTTTTTGTGTATAATTGGATATAATTGGATATTGGGAATTGTATGGAATTGTTCTTCAGTTCCATGCCATGGGCTTGCTCTGAATCCTACCTTTGCCATTAGCAGGTCATTCAGAGGCATCTTCTACATCACATCCGTGATGTGCTGTACGTTTCGTTTTGCATGGTTGGGAATTAGTTTGCGATGTAGTCTCAGCAGATCCTTTGTTTGTACGTCGTTTCACACAAACGAAAAATCAGGGAAACCACAGTGTTTCGGACTCGCAATTTTTCTACCTTTTCGTGCGCTTTGACCTTATTTCTTGCTTTCTCTTCCTCTTCCCTGACTCTTCCCACAACTGTTGCTGCATCTGTTCTGTTCATGAGTCGAAAGTTTGACTTCAAAAACTTCCTTTCTTTCATGTTTTTAATGTGGATTAAGGTGGTTTTGGGTTCTGAAGGCGGACGTCTAATTATTTGCCTTGACCCCTTCCCAAGTACCGGGCATCCCTGGCATCCCTGGCATGCCTGGCATGCCTTGGTTTTAAGGATTGGGAGATCAAACTGACAGAGGCGGTGGCTCCAGCGCGGAGATGACGAACTTGCCCGCGGTGGATGTGGGTACTGGGCTAACAGTTCAATCGGTCGGGGCCCAAGATTTCAGTTTGTTTCTTTTGAAGGGTGGGAGAAACCATGAGCAAGAGCAGATATAGACACACTAATTAGTAGATTAGTGTTGCTTTACATGTTAGCCACCCAAAGCATGCCTCATGGATTGTAGATAGGTCAATCATTTGCACCAGTTGCGCTGGATCTGCACTTTTGAACAAATCCTGACATCCACAGAAGCCAGCTGCTATTGTAGCTGACCAGCAAGTTCATTCTGAAACTGCAGACTCCGCACGCGTAATGTAACTGGTAAACCTGCCAATTGGTCCCATCTCAAGGGCAATGACGGGATACATAGAATTTGACAAGTTCCAAGGCTGTATGGCATAGTTTGATGGAACAAACATCGCTGCATCTTCCAATCATTTTCCTGCGAGAGTGCTTCTATCGGCATGCAGGTCTCGTGCTCGGTAGCTGACGTCACTTGTGTGCTGCTGAATGAAGACCACTCCATCAAATGCTGGGGTGCAAACTCCTTTGGCCAACTTGGCCAAGGACACGCGGGCATGGTACAGTGACAAGCTGAAAAGTTCAAGCACTTGATTGGCTTTGGCTTTTAGGGAGCATTTGAATCATTTGATGCATTTGTGTCCCTGCACTATCCTGCACTTATATACATCGATTGAAGAGAGATGAGCCCATCAGGCCATGTCAGGCCTAGGTCCTAGGTGTTTGACTTCCCCGTATGCCCCTCGTCACCGCAAACCCAAGTCGGAGACGGAGGCAGACATACGGTACCGGTAGACATACAATAGACATGCTGCACAGCTCAATGATCAATGAAGGAGATATAAACAATCGTGGCACTGTCGCTGGTGAAATGGGCGACGCTCTTCTGGCCGTGGATTTGGGCATGAGCCTCGATGCCTGTTCAGTTGGTGGAAGGGGCCAGGGATTAATGCCTTACAGGATGCAAAAAAATATGATTGTGGCCAGCTTGCGTCTATCTGGCTTGTGTCATTGCAACGTTTGGGTACATGATTGTGTATGAAAGCAAAGTGTTGCTTTGCAAGCGCTGGCATTTCAGATTATTTTAGATTATCTATGTTATTATGATCACTTATTATTGTTCATACTAATATACCACAGGTACTTGGTCAATGCGGTGGATTGTCTCGTTCACCCTAAAATTGTCTCATGTCAGCGTGCCATGGGGAAAAATGGACAATGCTGCAAATTATATCAAATTATCTTGAAATCCTTTGATCAAGGTATTTATCGCTTCGCAAATCGCAGCTGTTGAAAGAGATTTTGCATCTTGACGGCAGATGCACACCCTAAAACCTCGATGCTTTAAGGCCTACAAGTACCTCTACCACCGCCACAACCACAGCGTCTATTTCCACCAGCTATACAACCACGGTGTCCACAATTACCGAGACAGCCACAAGAACGTCATCCAGCAGCACTACGCGGAGTGACACATCGAGCAGCCTCAGCACGACGAGTACAGCCAGCACTACATCCACCTTGAGTACAGCGACCCAAACAACCCAGCCAGGAGTGACTAGCACATCCAGCACGGCCAGTAGTGCTACAGCAACACACACTGCTGATGTCGTGTCCAGCACCACTTCGAGTACGAGCAGTGCTACAAGCACTGCCAGCTCATCAAGCAGTACAACCACTGCCAGCTCATCAAGCAGTACAAGCACTGCCAGCTCGTTGAGCGGTACAAGCACTGCCAGCTTGTTGAGCAGTACAAGCACATCCAGCACCGCAACCAGCCCGACAAGCGGCAACACTCAGACGTTTACATTCACATCCTCTTCCACGTTCTTCACTTCCACAAGCTCCCTTCAAGCTCTGACTTCCACTACCTCCAACACAGTCACTCCAACCACCAATGACTTGCTACCCCAAACACCCTTGGAAGATGCTGTCATATCCTCATCTTCATTCAGCACCGCGTCAACCACAGAGGAATCCCGAGCTCGAGTTGTGATCACCGAGGAAGAATTTGAGGCCATGGAGGAGGAACGCAAGGCCGAAGCGACACAAGTAGTCCAGGACTGGGTGTTGGAAACGGCAATAAATATTCATGAGATCCCTAAGGGGCACGATTACAACTGAAACCCGCTGGGGTGATTTTTGTTTATATAAGGGTCAGTAGGTTTGTGGACATGAAAAATGAAACTATAACTATAACTATTCGTGCTGCGTTCACAACCAGCCAAGAAGTTGGAGCAGCTTTTTAGTTTCATGTCGAAACGAGACTGACGCAGTGGGGTTAACTTCGGTGGACTGCATCGTGCAGGAGCTGGAAACTGCAGAGACCGCAGCAGTGACGCAGTTGCTGACAGAAATTCTGCTGGACGAACCCAGCACTGGAGCTGCTGGAGCCGGAGTCTTGGGCCAAGGATCCAAGGAGACAGGCGGCGGTGTGATGAAGATGGTGGCAGTCTCCCCTGAGGCATGGACGAAATGCGAAAAACGGACGAAACAGACAGAAACAGACCATCCACAGGTCAGGCTTGCGTGACGGTGTGGATGTTGACAGGGATCGACTCTGTGAGAGAATGTCAGTTGCAAAAAGGTCTTCACATCTCAGAGTTTGGACTTGGCCAGGCTGTGGTGGAATCTGGAGAAAATGTTACGGTCGTTGGAGACCAAGGCCTTGTGGCTCTGGCTCCGGGTTCGGGTTATTTCATGTTATTTCTGGGCGCTGGGGCAGAGGGCAGAATGCTTTGGGCTCAATCTTTTAGATGGGTGACAGTGGCAAACTGCCAAGATTGTTTGCAGTCATCACGGTTTTGAAGATCTTTCCCGCTTGGACCGAAGAACTGACTTTACGTATTACTTGAATCAACACTTGAGAGGCCACATACTGCTTGGGAAAGCTTCAAAGTTTGACACCCATACGTAACTTAACACTGAGAGGTCACTCCTTCGGAAAGCTCTATGTTTTTGGATTTCGTTTGAAGCCAGCTTTCATCTCTGACCCCTATAACAGGAGCGGTCCACGCCGAAGTGCCCGCAGAAGTGGTCCAGCCGCTGGGTTGAAACTTGGATGTCGCAAAGCCGAGGTTTCAACTTCGAACTACCATGAGAATCCATGAGACAGAGGCCGTAGGCCGTAGGCGGTTTTGAATGGGACTCAGACTCTGAAGACTTTTAAAGGGATGAGCGATTTCCTGAATAGCCATGACATGCTATGAAGCAGACTGAGCTTTTGCATATATAGTAATGTTGCCACCTTTGCGCCAATCCACTTGGTGACGTGACAACCCTGAAGACCAAGTCTGGGTCTATTTGGAAGCATTCTTTCGCTCGATGTGACAAAGCCGATGGGTCCCATCAGATCATTGAGAATTGTGTGTAATCAATGATGTCAATGTGTGGGTGGGTCATCCTTTGTCTTTGGAGCTGATGTATGTGTAAGAACCATCAAGATCTATCGAGTACTTGCATAAGATGAAACCTGCACATACACACACAACTGGCAGCGCAAATGTTTGGTTAATCCAGCTCCAGCTGGAAACATGGTGCAACACAGTTGTTGCAACATGGTGTAAAACGCGCACTGGACGCGCACTAACGCGTAGAATGTGTGAGAACATTGACTGTCACAAATGTGACAACTGTGACAACCTCCTGAGGTTGGCTTCTCAATTGGCTGGTGCCACGGGTGCCACGAACGGATCGGAGACGTCGATGATTTTGATCACCATCACAGAGCTGTCGAACGACGTGGCAGACAAGCTCCGCAGTGATAATGCCAGGATCACTGCGCAGGAGAAATGCCGGGAGACTTTAAATACGCAGTAGCGGAATGTATCGGATGTGGCGGAGATAAAAGGTGTAAAAGGTAGATGTTGAAGGACGTTAATGAGCTTGACTGAGTGAATGCAACCAGAACATACCAGAACCGGAGGCTCAAAAATGCATGTGAGAAAATTTGGATGGTTTATATTGTAGCGGTTGTAGTTCAGGTATATTCGGTGTTGAAGGCTGCAGTGGTTAAAAGATTGTCCGCAAATGCCTGCAATCATCTCTGGGATCAGGGTTGTCATCGTTCTTGTAGTGACGGTGACAACCGCCACCATGGTCCGTTTCCCTATGCTTGATGCACAGGGCCGAAGACTGGCTTCGAGCCTGAAGACGCTTCCGATGCTTGGCAGCCAGCAAAGCTTGACCATTAAAAGTTTGTTTGAGTTAGTTATTTCGGCAGCATTATTTTATAATGTGATGATGGACGTATTGTAAACTCACTATAGCGAGAGTATTTGGTATTACATAGTTTGTATTCATGTTCGACCGTACTTGTTGGAAGAAAACTATCGATAAGATACGGCAGACTGGCAGACGCTCCAAGACTATAGAAGTTAGCAGGCCTCAAGCCTGTCAGTATCTTCTTTGAAAGATCTAATATATCTAATCCAGATTGATGCTTTGCATGCAGGGCTTCTTTGGTCTCAGACTTGGGTCAGCAGGGTCATATCCTATGCAGTCATCATCAGTCATCCAATTTGGCTGGATGGGTTTGGACAGTTTTCATGCGCCACTGCACGGAGGATCAATATGAAGCTGCGGACTGCAGAGGGTGAGGAGTTTCTTGTCAAAATGTAACCGCGGAGTTGGTAGGCGACCAAAATCATCAAGACTGAATCAATTTACCTCCATGTTCATGTTCATAAAACAACAGCTTTTGACGGCCCCTGTTTGTTTGAGAAGCTGGTCTCATATTTCACATGAGAGTCAGAGGAATTTGTTTCCACAATGGACCAACACCAACAAGATCAACAAGCAAATCAAGCGCTACGGAGACTCGGGAACGTCACACAATCAGAATCCATCTCTATCCATTTCAGCGGAGGGCGGAGGAACCGAGAAGAGTGGTGGGTAATTGTGGTGGGTCACAAGGAAGTGATGCGTTTTGATTGGTGAAAATATATTAATTATGCATAATTATGCTACTTGTATCTACTTGTACAAATCGGAGGACTTTGGTGATAGTTTTTTTCTGATATTTTACAGGTGCAGCACTGACCGGCACCGGTTGATTCGGATTCGGTGGTGATCACTTCGGTTCCCGAAATCCACAGGGGCCCATGGATTGCCTCGGGATTGCCTCGCAGGCTTAGAATCAGTGGTCTAAACCAACCCATCGTTTTCATGTTGCCTATCGACAATGACTCTTGGCAGCTTGTGGCAGCTGAAAGGATTGAATAGACCACATTAGACCACATTAGACCACAAAATGTGTCAAGGCGGCAACAAAATCGATATGTTGTGGATTGGAACACATCATCCTGAAAATTGAATGATATACAGTGATATACATATTATATGTTGTATATTATATTAAATAGTATATTTTGAATCAAGGTCATTCAAAGTCTTTGATGGCCATCATGGGTGTTGTGGTCGGTGTCATCATGTTGCTGTGGTTTGCTACTGGTATCACCATTGCCTTCAGCGCAAGTTTTAGGGGTGAGTTGCGTTAGCGCCCGCATTTGGTTCCTTCCTTACAGCTCTATACAGACAAGGTTCAATCATGTTCAAGCAGGAAAATCTTGTAGTCTGGAAAACTTGGTTTTTGGCAGAGAAGCGTTTTTTTGGGAAATCCTAAAAAGAGAAGGCTATGGAAGTTGAAGGTATATTATATTATATTCTGTATTACTTAGCAGTCGGGGCGACAATTAGGACAAAGTTTCTTGTCTTTGTGATGTGTGTGCTTTAGGCTCAAAATTGGGGGTTGTGGTATGCACCACGCTCCCTGTAATAAGTGTAAGGGGAGCCGTGGGTGTGACGGAGGCAGCTGGTGCCTAGGATGGCCCCTACCTTAAATAATTATTCCAGGGGGGCATGTCACATCAGGAATAATTGATTTGGAATAAATAGTTTTAGGGCCTATTTTTAATTATTCTGCTAAGGGGGACTATTCTATGTCAGATGTTGTATAGAATAATTTGTGTCAACATACCTCAGAATAATTAGCTATTGATGGGCATATAAACTCGGATGATAAGTTATGATAAAATTTGAACCATTATTTGAAAAATAGATGACAATATATGACAACAGATGAGCGGTGATGACATGTGCATACATGTGCTGTTATGATCTGTTATGCGCTATTTCATCGCCCGTGGTAGAGTGCCAGAAAGAATGTAAAAAGATATCAGAAGATAAGCCAGATAGAATGTCAGAAGATATGCCAGATAGAATGTCAGAAGATATGCCAGATAGAGTGCCAGAAAGAATGTCAGAAGATATGCCAGAAAGAATGTCAGAAGATATGCCAGATAGAATGTCAGAAGATATGCCAGATAGAGTGCCAGAAAGAATATCAGAAGATATGCCAGATAGAATGATATAGAATGTCAGAAGATATGCCAGATAGAATGTCAGAAGATATGCCAGATAGAGTGCCAGAAAGAATGTCAGAAGATATCAGAAGATATGCCAGATAGAATGTCAGAAGATGTCAGACGATATGCCAGATAGAAAAGCACAGGGGTCCCAATGAAATTATTTATCTTGACTCATTTGTCATATTTATTCCACAGGTCACCCACATATGTCAAAACACCCAGGAATAATTGGGCATCACCAGGAAACACCCAGGGATTCTTCAAACCATGCATTGGGTCACCAATGTTCACTCAGGGGCCAAAAGTTGCCCATATGTCTTCCACAGGTCACCCACATATGTCAAACCACCCAGGGAAAATTGGGCATCACCAGGAAACACCTAAAAATTCTTCAAACCATGCATTGGGTCACCAATGTTCATTCAGTGGGCCCATTGGTCTTTGGCTAAAGTACCCATATTTTAACCACAGGTCACCCACATATGTCAGAACACCCAGGAATAATTAGGCATCAACAGGAAAATCCAGAAAAAAACCCAGGGATTCTTCAAACCATTCATTGGGTCACCAATGTTCACTCAGTGGGATTCAGTGGGTCCATTGGCCTTTGGCTAAGTTACCATAAGTCACCCATATGGGAATGTCTCCAAAATGGGGTGCCCCAAACTTTCTTTTTTCAGAAAAAAAGTTTGGGGCACTCATGTGGGCACCCCTATTTTGAGACATCCCCATATGTTTCCCACAGGTCACCCACATATGTCAGAACACCTAGGAATAATTAGGCACCACCAGGAAACACCCAGGGATTCTTCAAACCATTCATTGGGTCACCAATGTTCACTCAGTGCGTCCATTGGTCTTTGGCTAAGTTACCATAAGTTACCCATATGTCTTCCACAGGTCACCCACATATGTCAAACCACCCAAGGGAAATTCGTCATCACCAGGAAACACCTAGGAATTCTTCAAACCATGCATTGGGTCACCAATGTTCATTCAGTGGGCCCATTGGTCTTTGGCTAAAGTACCCATATTTTAACCACAGGTCACCCACATATGTCAGAACACCCAGGAATAATTAGGCATCAACAGGAAAATCCAGAAAAAACCCAGGGATTCTTCAAACCATTCATTGGGTCACCAATGTTCACTCAGTGGGATTCAGTGGGTCCATTGGCCTTTGGCTAAGTTACCATAAGTCACCCATATGGGAATGTCTCCAAAATGGAGTGCCCCAAACTTTCTTTTTTCAGAAAAAAAAGTTTGGGGCACTCATGTGGGCACCCCTATTTTGAGACATCCCCGTATGTTTCCCACAGGTCACCCACATATGTCAGAACACCTAGGAATAATGAGGCACCACCAGGAAACACCCACGGATTCTTCAAACCATTCATTGGGTCACCAATGTTCACTCAGTGCGTCCATTGGTCTTTGGCTAAGTTACCATAAGTTACCCATATGTCTTCCACAGGTCACCCACATATGTCAAACCACCCAAGGGAAATTCGGCATCACCAGGAAACACCTAGGAATTCTTCAAACCATGCATTGGGTCACCAATGTTCATTCAGTGGGCCCATTGGTCTTTGGCTAAAGTACCCATATTTTAACCACAGGTCACCCACATATGTCAGAACACCCAGGAACAATTAGGCATCAACAGGAAAATCCAGAAAAAACCCAGGGATTCTTCAAACCATTCATTGGGTCACCAATGTTCACTCAGTGGGTCCATTGGTCTTTGGCTAAATTACCATAAGTTACCCATATGCCTTCCGCTAAAGCAAGGGAAGAAGAAGCGAGGAACATTCTGGCCCGTGCCAACAAAAATCAAGCCGACGACGGTCCAAGCACGAGAAAAGCCGCCATACGGGCTTATAGATACCTGCACATCATGGCGACATAGCATGGAGCGCTGATTCAACAAGCCTACGTAGCAGCCAAAACTCATGCGGCACGTGGTAAGGGACCCATTGATCCCAAGGACACTGCAGGATACCATCCTCTCCCAGATGAGCTTCCGACAGTACCGCCAGAGCTCACCTCTGGACTGTTACACTGTCTCTCCACTCTCAACCACCCAGGGGAAATTGGGCATCACCAGGAAACACCTAGGAATTCTTCACAGGTTGAGATAGGTTGAGCATTGCCGGAGCACATCTTTGAAACCAGGAACGAGCAAAACTTGCAAGATCCCAATAAACTTTTGAGTTTATTTGAAAAGGTTTTCTGACACTAGGTTTCTAGTGGTTTGTGGCAATACAACCTCAATCAACACATCCCAAAAATATACCAGATTTGATTACAACTTGTATTTTTATATGAATGGAGAGGGGGGGGTTGCCCTAAATTTACCCTAATTATTCCCGATGTCGTGTGACATACTGGAATGTTTTCCCAGAACATGCGCAATGGGGCTGGAATAATATCCAATTATTCCAAGGTATGCTGGCATGGGGGGGGTCTAAGGCAGGGACCATTGCCTAGGCTGTTCATCCCTTGAGGTTGCACAAAACCTCTTTCGTAAGAAGTGGTTGAACCAAGGGGTGCGTGCCGTGGCAGAAGAAGCCGCGCTGTCTGCAGCCAGGTTCATCATGGGGCTCTCACAACTGGACTCGTCGCTGTCTGGGCGTGACGTTGGGGGACGTTCCCTCTTGACGTCCGCTAAATCCAAGGCGGAGCGACCGCAGACCAGGAGCCCCCGACGTGAACCAGAGGACCGTCGCCCCCCTTTGCTGAGGGCTGCGCCCAGCCGGGAGCGACCTCGTGCAAGGGAAGAAGACAGGCGCCCTCCGGAGGAGTACAGCTATGCAGAGGGGTCGGAAAAAGAAGAGGCATGTGAGGAAGAGATTGAGGCGAGACCCGAGGTCAAAGAGGCACCTGCTCTCGAGCGGCGCCGGCCAGAGAAACTTCCAGAGCCGAGGCACCCTCTGAGGGGAGCATCCCGTGGGAAAGGAAAGAAACGCAAGCGCAGGGGAGGAAGCAAGCACCAAAGGCATTACCGTGAAAGGGAGGATCCTTTGAGGACCAGCCACAGGAAGCTGGGCAAGTCGAGGTTGGAGTTTGCTCCTGACCTTAGGTCAGGGCTGGAGAGGAGAGCATAAGACGGAGCCGCTGGCAATTTGCCGTTGCGGCCATGGCTCACCCTCCGGAGGGAAGAGGCAGAAGATGTATCCTCAAAGTCGCCAAGCCCTTTTGGAGAGCCCCCAGCTTCGCCCTTAGCTATCCGTCGGGCCTTAGCCAAGCAGCCCAAACCTTCAAGCCCAACAGAATAAAATCTAGAGGAAGCGGTGTTTTGGACCCACAGACATCTGCCAGCGGGTTCAGTTGTAGAGGTTCAGAACCCCTATCCAAAAGGCATGGAAACTCCGGCTATCATTGCTGCGCTGGTTGTTTCAACCGAGTCGCAAAGCATTGGAATCTGGGTGAAAGTCAAGGTTTTGGGGGCCGCCACAGAAGAGGAGAAAAAGGAGGCTACAAAGTATTTCAAATGAGGAAGGCGAAGGCTACACCTTTGCAGCTTCATGGATGGAGAAGGAGATACAGACGCCTTCCACCTGAGGAAATTCAAGTGTTCCCCCCTGGCGATTTTCCAGGGGCCTACGTGAGCAGTCGAGCTGCAAAAGAAGTGGCAAAAGGCCCCGAAATGGAGCAGAAGAGCTTCGCGAGCCTCCACCTTCTCGACCTGGGACAGGCCCCTCTACCGCGGAGAAGCGGCTAGGGGCGCTACGCAAGAATCGCGGGGAGCACAGAGTTTCCTTTGCCGATGGGCCGGGGCCGCTGTCTACACGACGGGCGGCCGAAGACCCCAGGGGTGCCAAGGATGGCACTGGTGGCCGGCATCGAAGCTCTGCCTCACAGGAGGCAAACCAGCTGGCGATTGTCAAGAAGGAGGTGGAGGTTATCCCAAGCGAGTCCGAGAAGGAGGACAAGAAGAAAAAGAAGAAAGCCTCGAAATTGAGCGATACTCTGGCTCGAGCAGCTCAGTTGCGCAATGCCGTGGATCAGAGGAAGCCACGCAAGAAGAGCAGTTCGATATCGCGATCCAGGAGGCGCAAGCGAAAGCGGAAGGGAGCTCTGGCTCGGACAGCGACAGTCAGTCGAGCCGTCGAGCTTCCTCGAGCGACGAATCCCTGGTGGCCCCGCTCAAGCGGCGAGGCCTGAAGGCCCCGGGGTCGCTCTTCCAGATGCTGGAAGAAAGCGCAGTGGAGCGCCTTTCAGATGGTGTTGTGGAAGAAGGCTACGAGTCAGCGGGCCTCATGCGCCCCAAGTTGCTGACGTATTTCCAGCTGTGCTTGAAGCCCCATGTCGATGATGTGAGGAGCCGAGGCTGCAGGGAATTAGCAGTAACACGGTCGTTGGATCTGCTGAGGGAGGGCCGCCTGACAGAGCTGGCCGATGTTTTGGCCGGGCGTCTGATGGCGGTCGATACAGCAGGCCGCCAGGGCTGGAACACGGCAAAGCACCTGGAGGTATGCTGCGAAGAAGACGAAGGGGTAGCACCATCCCACGTCTTATTAGCGGCTCAAAGACATGCCCGTCAAGTCGAAAAGGCAGGCGGCAAGGGCAGTTGGCCCCGCTCCGGCGGCTGGGGCTCAAGCGATAGGGCGCAGGAGACAAAAGGCAAGGGGCAAAACCAAGGATGCAAAGGGCAAGACAAAGAAAGGAAAAGGCAAATCAAAAGGAGGAAAAGCAATTAGGGCGCTTGGCAAAGCGAAGGAAGAGACAAGACGGGGGAGAAGCCCAAGAAAAGGGCGAAGGAGAGACGTAGAGGCGCTGGAAGTTGGGCCTTTGCAAAGTCCCACTTCCGTGCAGCCATCCTGCGGTATGGGTAGCGTACAGTTGCATGGACAAGGCTCGGGGAGTCTCCCGGTTTCAGAGGTTGACAACCATGGGGAGACCCCGTCTGTGTTGGATACAGCGAATTCAGCTTTTGAGGCGGAGCCCCTTGCTGCCCTTGATGTAGCTGGCTCCAAGATCCCGGGCTCGACCCAAGTGGTCGCTGGGAGCCCCTCAGGTGCCCTGCAAGGCAGTGTGGCACCCGGTTCACGGCTTGACTGCATTCAGCAGCTTTCCAGACGTGATACTTTGGTACAATTTGGCAAGTTGCTGGCATGGGGACTGCGAGCTGGACACTTTAGTTTAAAAGGTGCCCGTGCTGAACCTCCACGAACCGCCGCCTTTAAGCGAAGCGGTTTGTTTCCCCTGCCAGCTGAGTTACCCGCTGAAGATCAGCTGCGCGCTGCTGGATTGGATCCGTGCAACGATAAGTCGCTAGCTGAGGACTGCTGGGTAGGACTGGGTTGCACAGCTTTGAATGCGTTGTACGGCCCCCCACAAGAGGGACGGACTAGGAGGCCCGGAAAAGTGCGTACGGCGGCCCTGGCTGAGATGAAGTCCAAGATAAACAGATTTCTCGCAGGAGAGTCTCCTGTTAGCTTTTCGTTTGAGTACATGGTAGAAGACATTAAGTAGGAAAGTTTCCTATACGGGGGAAGAAATTCAACAACCGCGTCAATTGACTGGAGAACAAATTATCCGGGGGCTGCCCCCTAAGGGCCATGGGGGTTCCATTCCTATTACTCCATTCTTGTGGGGGCGCACGACGTTTCGCATGGAGAACCCCGATGAATCACTGTTGCCGGTTGAGTCGCGGGGCCACTGCAAAGGTCCATATTAAGAGGGGTTGTGAAATGGAAGTTTTTGGATTGTTGAAAGATCGTGGCATCATTGACTGGGTTCCTGCAGATTCAGCATACAGCGATGGAAGAGGAACGTATCTTTCTGGTTTGTTTGGGGTAGTTAAACCTGGTAAACATACGGAAAACCACATCCCTGTTCTGAGAATTTTTATGAACCTGGTACCAGTCAATGGACTATTTGAAGTGTTGCGGGGTGACATCAATTGCTTACCCAACGCAACTCAGTGGCTTCCGCTCTGCTTCTCTGGTGGTGAGGAAGTGAATTTATCGCAAGGGGGCATGAGTTCGGCTTTTTACCTATTTTCTATCCCTCCTACATGGCGGCCCTTCATGTGTTTCAATTTTCAGGCAACAGGCGCGGTTATAGGTGACTCTAAGCTGGACCCTTCTTGGTATCGCCCCACCTGTATTGTCTTACCTATGAGTTGGTCTTCGTCAGTTGGCATCATGCAAGCTGTGTCTAGGGAGCTTTTATTATCACAGGGACTTCCTGAGAACTCAGAGTTGAAGAAGGGTAGCGTCCTGCTTCAATGGTTCACTCAGGTAGCAGCAGCATCGTCACCAAGCAGGACATGGTGGCAGATCTATCTTGACAACTTCCTTGTAGCTCAATTCAAGGACATGACAAGGCACTGGGTGGGGCTGGAGCAGACCAAGTGTTGCCGGGGTTAGCCATGCATGCCTGGGATAATGCTGGTGTATTGACCGCAGAAGATAAGCAAGTCTTGGGAAACCCTACTGTGACAGAGCTTGGAGTCCGTGTGGATGGGACCCAGAAGTTGCTGGGTAGCTCGCCCGAGCGACTGTTGAAGACAATGTATGCAACTTTACATTTTATCATGCGGGGAAGCCGGAGCAAAAAGGAAGCTCATTTTACAATATCGGAGAGCAGCTATGAGTGTTTTGGCAAGGTCTTGGGAGGTCGTTGAAATGGCTTGGCCCTCCTCTAAACATGTAGCAATACTGCACAGGGAGTTATGGATGCTTATGTGTTTAGGGCCAGTACTGCAGCAAGACCTGACCAGCGAGTATGATGGTCAGTTGTCCTGTTTAGATGCTTCGGAGAGCGGGGGAGCATGTGCTATCAGCAATAGTTTGTCCTGGTCAGGACGTTCTTTGGTTGGTGCGCTCAACGACCTGAGGTTACGGGCCGTGGAGTGCCCCGTTTTAGTGGTATCTTTTTTCCCCAAGCAGTTTACTGTTAAGGGTTCTCAATTCTTTCTTAAGATGTGTCCGCCTCTTTGTGACTGGTGGTGTCTGCCTCTCCGGTCTTGTCTGTGCCTTGTCCGCCTCGCCGGTCTTGTCTGTGCCTTGTCTCCCTTCATGTGTCTCCCTGAGTGGTGGTGTCCGCCTCTCCAGTCTTGTCTGTGCCTTGTTTCCCTTCATTTGTCTCCCTTCATTTGTCTCCCTGAGTGGTGGTGTGTCCGCCTCTCCGGTCTTGTCTGTGCCTTGTCTCCCTTGATTTGTGTCCCTTCATGTGTCTCCCTGAGTGGTGGTGTCCGCCTCTTCGGTCTTGTCTGTGCCTTGTCTCCCTTAATTTGTTTCCCTTCATTCATGTGTCTCCCTGAGTGGTGGTGTCCGCCTCTCCGGTCTTGTCTGTGCCTTGTCTCCCTTCATTTGTCTCCCTTCACGTGTCTCCCTGAGTGGTGGTGTCCGCCTCGCCGGTCTTGTCTGTGCCTTGTCTCCCTTCATGTGTCTCCCTGAGTGGTGGTGTCCGCCTCTCCAGTCTTGTCTGTGCCTTGTTTCCCTTCATTTGTCTCCCTTCATTTGTCTCCCTGAGTGGTGGTGTGTCCGCCTCTCCGGTCTTGTCTGTGCCTTGTCTCCCTTGATTTGTGTCCCTTTATGTATCTCCCTGAGTGGTGGTGTCCGCCTCTCCGGTCTTGTCTGTGCCTTGTCTCCCTTCATGTGTCTCCCTGAGTGGTGGTGTCCGCTCCCTGAGTGGTGGTGTCCGCCTCTCCAGTCTTGTCTGTGCCTTGTCTCCCTTAATTTGTCTCTCTTCATGTCTCTCCCTGAGTGGTGGTGTCCGCCTCTCCGGTCTTGTCTGTGCCTTGTCTCCCTTCATTTGTCTCCCTTCATGTGTCTCCCTGAGTGGTGGTGTCCGCCTCTTCGGTCTTGTCTGTGCCTTGTCTCCCTTCATTTGTCTCCCTTCATTTGTCTCTGGGTGGTGGTGTCCGCCTCTCCGGTCTTGTCTGTGCCTTGTCTCCCTTCATTTGTCTCCCTTCATTTGTCTCCCTGGGTGGTGGTGTTCGCCTCTCCAATCTTGTCTGTGCCTTGTCTCCCTTCATTTGTCTCCCTTCATGTGTCTCCCTGAGTGGTGGTGTCCGCCTCTCCGGTCTTGTCCGTGCCTTGTCTCCCTTCATGTGTCTCCCTGAGTGGTGGTGTCCGCCTCTCCGGTCTTGTCTGTGCCTTGTCTCCCTTCATTTGTTTCCCTTCATTCATGTGTCTCCCTGAGTGGTGGTGTCCGCCTCTCCGGTCTTGTCTGTGCCTTGTCTCCCTTCATTTGTCTCCCTTCATGTGTCTCCCTGAGTGGTGGTGTCCGCCTCTCCAGTCTTGTCTGTGCCTTGTCTCCCTTCATTTGTCTCCCTTCATGTGTCTCCATGAGTGGGGCGTCCGCCTCGCCAGTCTTGTCTGTGCCTTGACTCCCTTGATTTGTGTCCCTTTATGTATCTCTCTGAGTGCTCGGTGGTGTCCGCCTCGCCGGTCTTGTCTGTGGCTTGTCTCCCTTCATGTGTCTCCCTGAGTGGTGGTGTCCGCTCCCTGAGTGGTAGTGTCCGCCTCTCCAGTCTTGTCTGCGCCTTGTCTCCCTTAATTTGTCTCTCTTCATGTCTCTCCCTGAGTGGTGGTGTCCGCCTCTCCGGTCTTGTCTGCCTTCATTTCTCTCCCTTCATATGTCTCCCTGAGTGGTGGTGTCCGCCTCTCCGGTCTTGTCTGTGCCTTGTCTCCCTTCATTTGTCTCCCTTCATTTGTCTCCCTGGGTGGTGGTGTCCGCCTCTCCAGTCTTGTCTGTGCCTTGTCTCCCTTCATTTGTCTCCCTTCATGTGTCTCCCTGAGTGGTGGTGTCCGCCTCTCCGGTCTTGTCTGTGCCTTGTCTCCCTTCATGTGTCTCCCTGAGTGGTGGTGTCCGCCTCTGCGGTCTTGTCTGTGCCTTGTCTCCCTTCATTTGTCTCCCTTCATGTGTCTCCATGAGTGGTGGTGTCCGCCTCTTCGGTCTTGTCTGTGCCTTGTCTCCCTGCATTTGTCTCCCTTCATTTGTTTCCCTTCATTCATGTGTCTCCCTGAGTGGTGGTGTCCGCCTCTCCGGTCTTGTCTGTGCCTTGTCTTCCTTCATGTGTCTCCCTGATTGGTGGTGTCCGCCTCTCCGGTCTTGTCTGTGCCTTGTCTCCCTTCATTTGTCTCCCATCAAGTGTCTCCCTGAGTGGTGGTGTCCGCCTCTTCGGTCTTGTCTGTGCCTTGTCTCCCTTCATTTGTCTCCCTTCATGTGTCTCCCTGAGTGGTGGTGTCCGCCTCTGCGGTCTTGTCTGTGCCTTGTCTCCATTCATGTGTCTCCCTGAGTGGTGGTGTCCGCCTCTCCGGTCTTGTCTGTGCCTTGTCTCCCTTCATGTGTCTCCCTGAGTGGTGGTGTCCTTTGGCACACTGCATTGTCAGGGCTGGTAATGGTAATGGTAGTGGGAGTGGCAATGATATTGGTCGTGGTATAGTGGCAGTGGCAGGTGTTAGTAATGGTAGTGGAAGTTGTGGTAATGGCAGTGGTAATGGTAGGTTGGAGTGGTAGTTGTGGTTGTGGCACTGGTAATGGTAGTGCTACTGGTAGTGGTAGTGGTAGTAGTGCTGGTCTTGGTGGTTTTGATAGTACTGGTAGTATAGGTGGTAGAAGTATGGTGGTGGTGGGAATGTTGAGTCACGGATGACAAAGCGAATCCACTGACGGACCCACAGGTAGTTGAAGTGCCCAAGAATGTAAAGTGTAGAATATAAAGCATTCGAAATACGGCACCTGCGACGCAAAAAAGGATTCCAGACAGGACGGATCTTCGCCAAATGTTGCGCCTGCCAGGCACAATGAAGATGGAAGTCTCCAAAGTGCTTTGCCTGCGACGAAACATGCAATTCATCTTTGGACAACGACGCCAAAGCATTGCATCTGCCACAGAAAACGATTTTCGACACGTTTGCAGATACGTGAGAATGTCAGGAAGTGCCACGCTGGCCTGTAAAACGGCATTACAACCAGCTGTGATACCTAAAGAAACGACACGAGACATGTTGGAGCTTCAAAACGCGCATTTTGTGCGAGACATCCTCAACTTTTAACACTTCGTAGCTTCAAAATGGACATTTTCCGAGAAGTTTTCTCATGAACCTGAAAATTTGCTACCTCGCAAAACGCCACCACGGAATGCGCACGTTCTCATCACTACCACGACTACCTCTAAAACTACCACTACCACTACCACCACCACTACCACCACCACCACCATTACTACTACTTCTTCTTCTACTACTACTATTACTACTACTACTACTACTGCTACTACTACTCCTACTACTCCTCCTCCTACTGCTACTGCTACTGCTACTGCTACTGCTGCTACTGCTGCTACTGCTGCTACTGCTGCTACTGCTGCTACTGCTGCTACTGCTACTGCTACTGCTACTACTACTACTACTACTACTACTACTAGTACAGATACTAATACTAGTACTAGTACTGATTCTAATACTAGTACTAGTACTGATGCTAATACTAGTACTTCTACTACAACTGGTACTACTACTGGTACTACTACTACTACTACTACTACTACTACTACTACTACTACTACTACTACTACTACTACAACTACAACTACAACTACTACTACTACTACTACAACAACTACTACTACTACTACACACAACATTACATTGTTACACCTATTACGCCAAATTACATTAATTAAACTACACTAACCGACATTACATTGCACTACACTACGTACAATTTTCCCCAAACAGTGTACTGTTAGGTTAGGGGTTCTTAATGCTTTCTTAAGGTGTCCGCCTTGGTGTTGGATGGTGTGTCCGCCTTCCCGAGGGTCTTGTCTCCCCTTGTCTCCCCTTGTCTCCCTTCTTGTTTCCCTTTTGTTGGATGGTGTGTCCGCCTTCCCGGGGGTCTTGTCTCCCCTTGTTTCCTTTTGTTTCCTTTTGTCTCCCCTTGTCTCCCCTTGTCTCCCCTTGTCTCCTCTTGTCTCCCCTTGTCTCCCCTTGTCTCCCCTTGTCTCCCCTTGTCTCCCCTTGTCTCCCCTTGTCTCCCTTCTTGTTTCCCTGTTTCGATTGTGTGTCCGCCTTCCCGAGGGTCTTGTCTCCACTTGTCTCCCCTTGTATCCCCTTGTCTTTCCTCGGGAAGGCGGACACACCGTCCAACGCAGGCAAGCAAGACAAGACCCCGTCCAACACAGGCACCCATGCGGGGAGACAATGGGAGACAAAAAGGCGAGACAAGTCGAGACAAGACGTCGAAAAGGCGGACGCACCATCCAACACAGGCACACGTGTGGGGAGACAATGGGAGACAATGGGAGAGAAGGGGAGACAAGACCTCGGGAAGGTGGACACATGATCCAGCACAGGCACACATGTGGGGAGACAATGGGAGACAATGGGTGGGAAGGGGAGACAAGACCTCGGGAAGGTGGACACACCAACCAACAAAAAGGAAACAAGAAGGGAGACACTGGGAGACAAAAAGAGGCAAGACCAAGGCAGACACTTGAGAAATCTTAAGAATGCGTTAAGAACCCCTAGGGCAGTACACTGTTTGGAGAACAAGAAGGGAGATAATGTGGAGAGAAGGGGAGACAAGATGCTCCGGAAGGCGGACACACCATCCAACAAGGGGAAACAAGAAGGGGTACAATGGGAGACAAGGGGAGACAAGACCCTCGGGAAGGCGGACACACCATCCAACAAAGGGAATCAAGAAGGGGTATACCATTGGAGACAAGGGGAGACAAGACCCTCGAGAAGGCGGACACACCATCCAACAAAGGGAATCAAGAAGGGGTATACCATCACACGCATCATCTCGGGCTCTGTGGTGGCAATGGAAACACCTCTTCGAAGTAAAGTGGAATCATGAGTCACATATAAACTTTTTGGAGATGAACATGATTTTATTAACGCTGCTTTGGAAGTGTCGAGACTGTTCCAAAGTCAATAAGCGATGGTTGCACCTTGAAGATAGCATGGTGAGTCTATACATACTTACTTAGCAAGGGGCGGACATCTAGTAAGTTATTACAACCATTGTGCCAGCAGATAGGAGCTGTGCAACTTGCAATGGGCTCCATCCTGCTGCATTCTCATGTCGGCTCAAGTGAAAATCCACCGATGCGGCGTCGCGTGATTGATGCCGCGGACCTTGCCTAAGTTGATACTTGCTGCAAAGACTCGAAAGGAACGACAAACAGAGAGCTGGCATTAGACTGAAAAACTTCAATAACGGCTAAAACACGAGCCCGATATGAAGCCGCTGTCGCCTTGATCCTCCCTTTTCTGGAAGAGCAAGAGAGCCTAGCTTTTATTGATGAAATTGTGATGGACTGGATAGAACTTCAATGGTGCAAAGGCGAAACCGTTAACAATATAGCAGACTGCTTGTCAGGGCTCCACAGGTTTTGCCTTGAGTACAAAGGCAGACTCAGGCAATCATGGAAACTTTTTAAATCTTGGCGGAGAGTTGAATCGCCCCAGAAAGAAGGCGGCACTGCTGACAGTGCCAATTGTCTGTGCGGTCATTGCCAGAGCCCTGGAACTTGATGAGCTGGCCTTTGCAGCCCTAATAGCTTTATCATTTCATTGCATGCTGCTACGCACAGGTGAGGCGTTAGCCCTTCAATTTAAAGCTCTGGAATTAGGTGATGAGGTCGGCGTTTGCAGCCTTTATAGTAGCAAAAGCGGCCTTAGAACAGGGAGTGAGGAGGCAGTTTCTATTAGAGATCCGCTGGTTTTAGACCTTTTGCCCCTGACATTGGTTGAATGTCAATTTCGAGGGCAACGGCTCTGGCCTCACTCAAGCCAATCCTTTCGGAATCGACTCAAAGCTTATATGCGATTTTTCCGCATTAGCCATCTCAACATGAAGCCCTACTCCTTAGGGCGAGGAGGAGCCACATGGCTCTTGCAACAAGGAGTACCCCTCGACGTTATACTTGTCCGAGGACGTTGGAAATCTCTAGGAGTTGCACGCCTCTATTTAGAGGACGGCCTGGGCAAACTCCGCAGTTACGGATGAGTCCGCTGGAAAAGCAGCGCCTAGATAGCTACGCGTCGCAATGCCCAAAAACAGCCTTCAGGCCATAGGCTTCATAGTATGGGGCCGTGGTAAGCCCAAATGCAGAGCTGTCTCTGAAGCGTTCATGCCAGTTGAACGGAAACAGAGCGGTCTCGAGTTAGGGGATCTCATGCCACTTGGGATGCCACCTAACTCTGTTTTATAACTTTGTGAAATTCAAAGGTCATGCCACTTGACCTTGAGATGGAAGAATTCATAATTTGAGTGGAGAAATGGCAGGCAAAGCCAGATCAAACAGAAAACTCTCAGGTTCAGCACGAAAGAAAAGAGTGACTGAGTCCTTAGCAGTCGGGGCGACAATTACACCGGGTCCTTTTACCGTGGAAGTCAGGATGGAAAAACTTGTCGGTTTACATGGAAGTCGTTTACGTCCAATTCCTGGGGAAAAAGTGAGACTGGGCTACCGGGCCAGCAAATGCAGAAAAACTGACCGTGAATCTCTTACATGGAAGTAGCTCATCAGATATGTCAGTAACATATTCATCATGGAAGTGTGAAAACTGAGACTTAAAACCCTTATGTGGAAGTAACTTGAGGGTCCAGACATCAGGTTGGCAACTTCTATGTTAACATGTTCTCCCCTCATGTTGAATACATCCTTCTAGGGCGATCCCTAAAACCCCCAGACTGACCGCCACATCATTTTTTTCTTCTTTGCATCTATCTTCTCACCCCTGTCATGTCCGAGCGATTGAGGATGCAACCTTTCGAAATCAATGGTGCCAAATTGGTGCTCGCTAACATGGCACTTCCCACATCCTACTTCAAGTAGCAAATTTCTATGTAAGTTATCCGTTCCAATCGTTGGTTGTTAAAAAATGGAGGCATTCCCAGCTTTATCTTGAAAAAAACAAAATTTCTACGTTAATCAACAAATGCCCAGGATTCCCGGGGAACTCGTGGCAAAAAGAACTAGCCAAAAAAAAAAGGGCTCAGATCCAAAGAACACAAATTTGCAGTTTACCCCCCCCATTGCAACTAACCTGGAAGTAAACCTCCGAATTGTCACTTTAGTTAACGTGGATTTTTTTTTGCACTACGGTAAAAGGAGGACCGAGCGCTCGCTAACATGGCACTGCCCACATCCTGCTTCAAGTAGCAAATTTCTATGTAAGTTATCCGTTCCAATCGTTGGTTGTTAAAAAATGGAGGGATTCCCCGCTTTATCTTGAAAAAAAAAAATCTACGTTAATCAACAAATGCCCAGGATTCCCGGGGAACTCGTGGCAAAAAGAACTAGCCAAAAAAAAAAAGGGCTCAGATCCAAAGAACACAAATTTGCAGTTTACCCCCCCATTGCAACTAACATGGAAGTAAACCTCTGAATTGTCACTTTAGTTAACGTGGAAGAAAAAAAATATTTAGTTTTTTCTGCACTACGGTAAAAGGAGGGGGAGTAGGACGAAGTTTCTTGTCTTTGTGATGCGTGGGCTTTAGGCTCAGAATTGGGCCCCCCACACCCAAGCGCCCAAGCCCAAATGCAGAGCCGTCTCTGAAGCCTTCATGTCAGTTGAGCGGAAACAGAGCGGTCTTGAGTTAGGGGATCTCATGCCACTTGGGATGCCACCTAACTCTGTTTTATAACTTTGTGAAATTCAAAGGTCATGCCACTTGACCTTGAGATGGAAGAATTCATAATTTGAGTGGAGAAATGGCAGGCAAAGCCAGATCAAACAGAAAACTCTCAGGTTCAGCACGAAAGAAAAGAGTGACTGAGTCCTTTATATATATATTATACATTTACACATAGATGATATATATATATACCCGATATATACCCGAGTATCAAAACCACTCAGTATCACTACGTGATTGCAGTGATTGTCATCCGCAGTATCATGACTTTAACCCTACCGCTCCTCATTATTACATATTATATATTACCACCAGCATCATCCGTCTTTCATGCCGTGAAGAACACGGGATCAACATGACCTCAGATAAGGGCAATGTGGACCAAGCACCACAGAGCGGCGGAGCTAAGGACACGACTGATGTGCCGACCTGTGCATTTTGGGACGAGGAACTGGCAATTTGGTCCACTGAGGGCGTCAGCACCTTGCCAAGTACCACGCCTGGGAAGGCCCTCCTTGTGATGGTTTGTGCATGCTTGACCAGCTGACATGGTGTGCGGCAAAACAAAACGCAGTAATTAATGACTTCGCTGTAATTCGCTGTAGTACTTCATAATTGTGTTGAGACTTTACACATGGGCGCGTTTGCAGTATAGGGTGGTCGGACAGACATACTCAGATCAAGAATTTGATTGGAGGTTCCAGCCTGCATGATTTACAAGACCCCATTCGGACCCTTCAAAACACTATTTAGTTGGACTTTAACACCTTAAATGAACTAACCTTTAACGGTGACCAGTATTGACTCCCTGCAGGTTTTGTGTTCCACCACACATCTATCCATCTTCGGTGGTGTCTTCGAAGTGTTGGTGGGGGACATGGCGCAAGTACTTCGCTGTAGCACTGCGTTCGTGGTCTTCTCCGCTGACGGACTTCTGAGCCTTGGGCGCTGGCGCGATCAATGTGGGCTGACAGGTCTGACATGACCACTGTAAAGGACCTCTAGAGGACGTCAAGTTTTTGTTACTTGGAAAGACCTTTGCGAAAGACTTGAAAGACAGACAGGACTCTCAACAATTGACCAAAATATACCCAAATTGTCTCAAACACGAAAATGGGATTCCGAATGATCCCGTGTCCAAACTTGTGGATACTAGTCAGCATTTGCGTGATGGCAAGAAAAAAGGGTATGTTACCTGCTGTATTCAGTGCAATCCCTTCTTTGTCAGATAGAATAGAACTGAACCGCCCGTGTGTGACCTTCCAACAGACCTCACGCAAGCAGCTGCTTTGCGCAAGATCTGGCAAGCTCCGCTCCATGTAAAATGATGATTAATGTAGGTGTTTCCAGATTGTGATTTCATACTGTTACTTTCGCCCCAGATTAACTGTGCTGAGCCTCCCGCAAGCGATCCAGTTCGGATACACCCTGTGCCACAAGATTTTCACAAGCTGTCCTTTTTACGAAAGCCAGCCGGTAGGCCTGGCTGAAGTTCCTACTGCGAGCGAAGCGAGTTTAGGGGGCCCACATGGGGCAGAGCGGGCAAAAGTGGCACAAACCTACGTAATTAGGTTGTGTCTTTTTTGCTTCAGGTTTAAGGGCGCATGTACCACATACCAATTAAGTGACGGTGGGGTATGGCGGGGTTCGATTTCCCCCTGGTCCATAAATTGGGGTTGGGAAAAGACCAGATGGCTGGAACAGAGATAGAAGATTTAGTGGGAAGATACACATGGCAAGCGTAAGAAAGATTCCGATGGTGATAATAGGGAAGAAAAAAGCCTAGTAGGAAAATACCCGTGTAAGACGGAAGCTGCTTGTAGGCAGCAGGGGTGGAGGATGAGAAACCCCGATGGTGACAACAGAGGGGAAAGGTCTAGTGGTTAAGGAGGTGCACAGAAGGGAACCGTGTCTTGGCTTCTGGCATCTCTCAGGTCAAGATAAACCGTTAACCCAAATTCTACCTAGCATCAATCAAGCAATTTAAAAAAGAAAGCAAAACAATCAAGGTACAGATTCGATAAATAAACCCAGGTATAAATGCGGTATAATATAGATGAATACTCACCACCCAGGTTGAATGTATAAACATAATAAATACATAAACCAACTATGCATGCTCCGATTTATTTCGTCGGCACCTGCAGCAAGTCACATACACACAGTTCGAGCGCGAGGTCAGTTCTCAGGAAAGCCGAAGACCTGGCAATGCGCCGGGTCGACGCGAAAATCTGCAACCGTAGGAACCCCCTAAATTTGGAAACGCTTGGAAATACAGCTTAATTATTTGACGTAATAATTAATACATAATACAACATAATACAACCCATGGTTTCCTGGCAATGCTCCATAATGCCCCCTCAAAACAGCCACATCAGGGGAGGCTCAAGCAATTAATAGATATGGCATAGACTATTTCATTTCAAGCTAATGAGATGTGATTTTTTCCCGAATGCGTTGCAAGGGTTCCTGTTTCACTCTGGGGGTTTGGGGTTGAGGGTGTGTTCGCTATAGACGTGTCGCAACCGTCCGCAACCGTCCGCAAGTATCCGCAAGTATCCGCGTGAGGGCCGTATGGCCGTGCCTATGGGGAGTGCTACAAAACTGGTCACTTTTGGAGGTTTCAGACGTCGTGTCGCCTCGTTTCGCGTGGCAGGCGTGGCACTTTGTGACATTTCAACATGTGTTTCATAACGCGTCGAAAGTCGTTTTCTGTGACAGGCGCAATACTTTTGCGTCGTTTTCAGAAGATGAGTTGCATTTTTCGTGGCAGGCGCAGCACTTTGGACACCTCCAACGGCACTTTCGACGTGTGCTGTTCCGTGTCTTTTGCGAATCGCATTTGCAGGGCTGCGTGAAGTGGTGACAACGTGCAAATTCCGTGGCAGGCCTGAGATGTGCTGAAAATTGACCGGGGCGTCGCACGAAACATCGATTTTGAGGTATATTATAGCAAATTTTGAAGTTCATGAGAAAATTCGTGGGGAAACGGCGATTTTGAAGCTACAAAGTGTGAAAAGTTGAGGAAGTCTCGCACGAACTGTTAGCTTTGAGGCTCCAGCATGTCTCGTCTCGATTCTCTGGTTTTCTTGTGGCGTCGCCATGTCGATGCGGGAAGCTGCAAAACCTGTCCTTTTCCAATGTTTCCAAGCAGGTTCTAATGTCGTTTTGCGTGGCAGGTGTGGCCCGTCGTGACATTCTCACATGTCTGCAAATGGTGTCGAAAGTCGTTTTCTGTGACAGGTGCAATACTTTTACATCGTTTTCAGAAGATGAGTTGCATCTTTCGTGGCTGGCGCAGAATGTTGAACGTGTCCATCTTCATTTTGCGTGGCAGGTGCAGCATTTTAGACGAGTCGTGCTGCGTGTCTTTGGTGAATCGCATTGTCAGGGCTGTGTGAAGTGGTGACAACGTGCAAATTGCGTGGCAGGCGTGGAACATCGTGAAAGTGCCATTTTGCGTGGCAGGGGGATAGCGCAGACCTGTTGAGTGTAGAATGTCATTTTGCGTGACAGGCGCAGCATTATTTGGGACACTCTGCACTTTACACTTTGCACTCCACACTCTACATGTGACACTCCACACTCCACACTTTACACTCTGCACTTTACACATTACACTTTACACTTTACACTCCACACTCTACACTTTACGCCATACATTTCACATTTACATTCCACACCCCACAATCCCCACTTTACACTCCACACGCTACATGCCCCACTCAACACTCTTTTTCTTCACACTCCGCACTTTGCACTCTACTCCATTCCACATTCCAGTCCAGAGCGCGATGGTACGGTAAGAGGGGGAAAATGTACAAGACTGTTCAAACAACTTGTTTCACAAAATTGTTCTGCATGACTGCATTCGGGTTCGTGGGCTGCATCTTGATTTTAAATGGTTAAGCCAAAGAACCATGACTTTCTATGCGGGAGTCCGTTCCAACAAAACCCTTGCACCGTATCACACTGTAGAAATTCTAGACTGAATACATCTACGACACTTGGATAAACATCATATCGACATATTGATTTCATGTAAACGTGGAAGGACGAAATCACCATGCTGACACCAACTGCAACTTATATATACTTATACCAACTTCAAAAGGACACTACTGAGGAGACCCTCTCCCAAGCGACCCAGCAATCATCTTTCGGTGCTCGGAAAGCATTGTAGTTATTCCAGATCTATGTGAATTAGGTTTCAGTGACCTATCACGACCCCCAAAATACCACCAAGAAGACCTAATATCGCCCAACAAAGGCGCCCACATGTTTCACAAACAGACTGTACAGCCCTAACATAGACCCAACATGCACCCAAGATGGTCCAAGTTGTCCCAAGTTCGCCTTAAGTATGCCACATAAACTTACCCCACGTTCACCCCCAGTTTCATGTGCATTTCAGCCCTTGAACCGTCGTCATGACAACTCCGCAGCACTTAAGAAGGCTTCGGATTTCAACACGTCCAACATTTGCCCAAGCATAGTCCCAACGTAGACCCAACACGGCCCCAAGTTTATCCCAAGTTCGAAAGGTATGCCATAATTTTGGTCCACATTCCCCCCAAGTTCTGCGGGCATTTCAGCCCTTTAAGCCGTCATCAAATGATATCAAAATGCACATCCGAATTGTGACAACTCCGCGGCAGTTACGAAGGATACCACCAAGAAGGCCCAACATTGCCCAGATACTGCCTAGCATTCGCCCAACAAAGGTGCCCACATGGCCCACAATCAGCAACAGGGAATCATCCACTTCAAATAGGCAAACTGATCAACCAACAGCAGAAAATCATCAGCAATAGTATAGAATCATCCACGTTTGATGTGCATATGGTATGCATAATTCCTTTAACCCTCCAACTTCCAGTACTTTGCTCATGACATTCCACCCCCGGTCCTGAGGCATCTACCCTTTCAAGCCTTGTTGGGTCCACACTTATTCATCCCCCACGCTTCGTTGCGCGCCTCATTCAGATGCAAGGCCGCAGAACTCATCATGGGGTAGCCTTCAATATCCTTCAATATAAAACTATATATGATGCCGCCCACCACGAAGAATTACTTACTTCGAGTGATCCCCACTAACTGGAATTCTGGCAGATGTTCTGACATTCCTTCTTGCATATACTCTGACATTCTACCTGGCATTTTATCTAGCATATTTTCTGACATTCTATCTGGCATTCTTTCTTGCACTCTTTCTGACATCTATTCTGACATACTTTCTGGCATATATTCATTCTCTGTCATTACTTGCACTCTATTTGGCATTGACATTCCTTCTGGCATCTTTTCTGGCATTCTATCTGGCATCTTTTCAGGCATTCATTCTGGCTGGCATTCTATCTCGAATCGATTCTGGCATTCTATCTGGCATTTTTTCAGGCATTCATTCTGGCATTCTATCTGGCATCTATTCTGACATTCTATTTGGCAATCTATCTCGCATTCTTTCTGGCGTTCTATCTGACATATATTCTGACAACTTGTTTGGCAATTCTATCTGGCATTCTGTCTGGCATTCTCTCTGCAAAGGCAGATGAAGACAAAAAGGAGAAGTAGGAGAAGGAGGAGAAGGAGGAGAAGGGGAATGAGTTGCGCCTTTGTTGATTAAAATTCCTTGGCGAAAGTGTTTCAGGGGACGATTTGGGCCCGCTGGTTTTCTGAGAAGCACCCATTGTGGAAGATTTGCCCCTCCGAAAAGATGGGTGGGAAATTACGTGAATCACTGCAGCCGGGGATCTCGCCTCGCCGACCTCCCTATATACTAACACCTGGCTTTCGTTCCCCCGTTCTCCGGTGCAACATTTTTCCCCCACCTGAACCAAGATACATTGATCAAAGTGTTTAGCTTCCAATGCGCCATAAGGCGCCACAGTTCAGTTCCAGCATTTATACATCTCTTTGGTAGGGAAGAACGAAAAGCATGGGGCCACCCACACCCCCGCAAAGTATATGATCAATGTGTGTATATATATATATAGAGCTATATTATGTGTACATATAACATATAGTTGTAGAATATTTATATAATTTAATATTGTAATATAATATCAAAGGCGTTGCCAGCGGGAGCTAGCCCAAGCTCACAAGCTGACATCGGCAAAATGGCAGTGTGCAAGCTTTCACTCAGGTTGTGCCAGGGGCACACACGGGTTTGCACGAGAAGATCTCATGTCCACCTCATAGCTTAGACCACTTTAACGTAGTTAAAGTTGTGTCTATGCCGTGGTTCTGATCAATCAAAACAAAAGGGGTTGATTGATATTGATGATTGGCAGATCCGACGAAGAGGTTGCAGATTTTCCATGTCTATGTTTGATCAAGAACAGTTTTCCCGGAGCAGCTAAGGAATTTGTTCAAGACTGAATGGCTCTGGCAAGGTCCTTCGCTGGTGACCTTTTCTTTGCTGTTGCTCCTCGCTCTGTTCTTCTTGATATCACTGCACATGGACAGAAGAGACAGCAGATATCTCCCTGACAAAGACAAGGAAGCAGCGTTTTGGCCATTGAAGGAACCAAACAAAGAAGAAGTAGAAGGAGATGATCTCGAGATCCTTGGTTTCCGAGATTGGTTTCCTCCTTTTCCTGGGATATGCGTTGTTTCTTTTTTTGCTCAAAGCCGATAACAGCAAAATTTGTATGAAAATGACGCTCAGAAAGAAGCTGGGAGACAACCAGAGGTAAACGAGAAGCAAGCAGTTTGTCGAACACAGTACATCCCCTAGCAGCAAAACATCAGGCCCGCTTGGAGATATATTTACTTGCCTGTGGCAAGCCCGCCGGCGATAGCCAAGTAGCATGCGTCACTGGGGATCTTTTGGACTTGGGTATACGCTTGCATTTCGCATGACTTGGAATTTAGTACCTGGGTGAAGAGAGAGTGAGCTTTGGGCTTGGTGGCAGACAGGTAGTATATATGAGCCATAAGTCGCCCGCTTGATATTTATATAGTATGAGCCTTCGGCGCAACCGCAGACCGTTGCCTTGACGAAAACATGGCGGGAGCGGAGAAAAGTTGCGGCAAGGGACAGAGCTTGATGCGCGCGCGGGGAAAGCGGAGAAAGACGTAGCAGAGAGGACATGAAGGAGAGGGAAGAAGCAGGAGTAGCGGTAGTAGGAGTAAGAGTCATAGCAGCCGGCGTAGTAGTGGTAGTGGGAGGAGTAGTAGTAGTGGTGGTGGTGGTGGTAGTGGTAGTAGTAGTTAGGGGAAGTAAGGGTAGAGGGAGGGGGAGAGGGGAGGGGAGGGGGGGGCAACAGCGTCCTGATAGGATCAGCTATAGAGCGTCTTCCCAGGCTGCAAGCACTAGTTTTTATCTGTCGGCCAATAGCCAGTCAGTGCTGCGCCTAGTGTACAAGCTTTACCTATATATATATATTTATTTATTTATTTATTTATTTATTTATATACGTATCTTTTTCTTGAGCCTTGACAGCGTATGTAAATTGTGCCCAGTACTCATGCTTTATACCCTGGTAGGGTTCGGCCCAAAACAAAAACACAGGCACAAATCCAAAGGCAATGAGTTGAGCACTACGCTTTGTCGTACCCAATTGAGAGTAAGAGTTCTAGCATGTAAACTAGATGACACGTTGGCTAATCAGCAAAAATAGCGGAGAGTGCGCCGTGTATTTCTTTTACAAAAAATGACGGAGCGCGAACGAAACCATCGGCGACAAAATGTCCTGTAAGGACATGTCGAAGTAAAAACACCTGCTTTCGAATTAATTTTCGACAATGGTGTGCAATGTATACGGTCGATCATGGCACAATGCTCTACTAGTATCGGTGAAAGGTGTCTACTGGATGCAAGATTCAGAATTTCAGGTCAGACGAAAAACAAGTGCCCAAAACACGAAACACACGGATGAAAATTCGGGTCTCCAAAGCCACCCATTCAAGTGAACAATGGACAGAGTTTGAAGTTGGTAAAAAGCTCGTTCTCAGCAAAATTGACGTTCTCAGCAAAATTGATCTGCTCAGTGGAAAATATTTGGGGACAAATGTGATATTATCTTTCTGTTAAAGATCATATATCAGCACTGAAAAAGACGAAACTCTGTACGCAGCAATGGTATTTTCTCCTTGTTGCAAGGGTAAATACCATTTTGTTCAAAACCAGATCAGCTCTCAGAAAAACTGTACAGAGCAAAATCATCTTGTGTTATCTTCTCCTTCTAGAAGTATACACTCATCTTTTCTTTTGTCTCCATTGCTTTGACGACGACGAATGACAAATCCAATTAAGGGCCTCCATCACCAAAACCCTTGCGCTTGCTCTGCTTCTGAATGTCCTTCCTCCTTTCCTTGCATTGTATCTTCTTTGCTGGAGGTACATAGGAATGTTTCTCCTTCCATCCCATGTCAGAAGGCTTCAAATGAACAAGAAGTGGAATGTGTGCGTCAGCATCGAACGGTGCAACCATAAAATTTTGTGGTGACATGAGAGGCACGTTTCGTTCACTGAAAAAGTGGAACTCTCCAACATGATCCATATGGCTTTGATCAGAAAAATCTTCAAGGTGCTCCTCTATATCTCTAACCTTGCATGCCCCCACTCGAATATTGACATCACGCAACAGTCGCCATATCCCTCAGTCTTCTTAGCTAACTCCTCTATATATACGTCTCTGTTTTGATGCCGCGAAATTTCTGTTGCAAAAGCACGAGATCCTTGTAGGAGCAAGAAATGACATGCTTCACACGCACAGGTGCAGCCTTTCCATTGTTCTTTAGCCTCGACTGAGTGGAGCAAGCTTTGTTTCCGTTGCCTGCTATCACGTCAACTTGAAAACGGATGCACTCCCAGGACATACATGCAAGAATTTCACCACAGATACCTTGCGCCTTGGAAATGTTTTCCTGTCCAACATGATAAACGAACACGCACATACACAGACACGACGCATGGACAGCCTTTCTCGCGTGAGGTCCTCTTCCTGCTGGGTGTCTCGATTCAAAGCTGCACCCTACAAAATTTCAAAGATAGGCCATGATACGTATCTGGCACGTGTGTCTTCCTCATTTTTCCCCACATCTTTGTGTGGGGTTCTTGTTTTTGGTTGTGCACTCACGTCTGCCTCCTCCCGCCCCGCCCGCCGCCTGCCCGCCCACACAACTTAACTCACACACAACTTACTCACACACAACTTACTCACACACAAGTTGTCCACACTCAACTTGTCCACACACAACTTACTCACACACACAACTTACTCACACACAACTTGCCCACACACAACTTACTCACACACAACTTGTCCTCACACAACTTGTCCTCACACAACTTGTCCACACACAACTTGTCCTCACACAACTTGTCCACACACAACTTACTCACACACACACAACTTACTCTCACACAACTTACTCACACGCAACTTGCCCACACACAACTTGTCCACACACGACTTACTCACACACACACAACTTGTCCACACACACTGTGTCCACACACAACTTACTCACACAACTTACTCACACACACACACAACTTACTCACACACAACATACTCACACACACACACACACAACTTGTCCAGACACACACACACAACCTACTCACACACACACACACAACTTACTCACACACAAATTGGCGACATGGACCTTCACTGTGCGTGGCAGACGTGGCACTTATGGCCGTTGTCGCCGCGGCTGTTTGCGTGGCAGGCGTGGCACTTACGGCACTGGGTTGGCTCTGGTGGCGCGCTTGGTTCCCAGTGGACGCCGTTGTCGCCGCGGCTGTTTGCGTGGCAGGCGCGGCACTTACGGCACTGGGCTGGCTCTGGTGGCGTGCTTGGTTCCCAGTGGGTGCCGTTGTCGCCGCGGCTGTTTGCCTGGCAGGCGTGGCACTTGGCGACATCGACCGTCACTTTGCGTGGCAAGCGTGGCACTTGGCGACATCGACGTGCATTCTGCGTGCCAGGCGTGGCACTTACGGCGCTGGGCTGGCTCTGGTGGCGCGCTTGGTTCCCAGTGGGCGGCACTTACGGCATTGGGCTGGCTCTGGTGGCGCGCTTGGTTCCCAGTGGGCGCCGTTGTCGCTTGTTTGCGTGGGCGTGGCACTTGGCGACACCGGCCTTCACTTTGCGTGGCAGGTGTGACATCGACGTGCATTCTGCGTGGCAGGCATGGCACTTACGGTACTGGGCGGGCTCTGGCGGTGCGCTTGGTTCCGAGTGGACGCCGTTGTCGCCACGGCTGTTTGCGTGGCAGCCATGGCACTTGGCGACATCGACCTCCACTTTGCGTGGCAGGTGTGGCACTTGGCGACATCGACCTTCACTTTGCGTGGCAGGGGCGGCACTTGGTGACATCGACCTTCACTTTGCGTGGCATGCGTGGCACTTGGCAATATCGACCGTCACTTTGTGTGGCAGGCGTGGCACTTGGCAACATGGACCTCGCATTTGAATGGCAGGCGTGGCGCTTGGTGACATCCACGCTGCAAGTGAATCCATCTCTTTCAAATACGACTTTGTCACACACAACTTTGTCACGCACAATCTTTCACACATATCTCTCTCACATGCACTTTATCATTATCGCACACAACTTTGTCACACACAACTCTTTCGCACACAACCTCTTTTGCACACATCTCCCTCACCCACAACTTGGTCACAAACAATCTTTCACACACGTCTCTCCCACATGCAACTTCGCCCTCACATCGTTGTCACACACACAAGTTTGACACACACACACAACTTTGTCACACACAACTCTTTCACACACAACTTTGTACCAGACAATCTTTCACACAACTACTTTGTCACACCAAAGACTTTGTCACATACAACTTTTTGTCATATACAATCTTTCACACACAACTGTGTCACACACAACTCTTTCACACACAACTTTGTCACAGGCAATCTTCCACACACAACTTTGTCACACCACCCTTCACATACAACTTTTAAAATTATTGATCCTCCACCATCTCCATTGTCCTTTCTGCTTTTTCCGCGCTGCTTCAACCACTTTTTCTGATTTTTGGATGAAATTGACTTGTGGGGTTATCAGGCCCTTTCATTTTGTAGCTAGCAATTTGTCGAACATATCCGTTCTTTCCCGCGCGGGCAGCAACCAGAAGGTCATGGTAATCGCTGAAACACGTTGTGAATTGCTCCTCTTCAAGCAAAGACCTGTAAGAATAGAGGCTTTGAGTCGTAATACATGAATACATGTGCTCCGAGATTCTTGACAACGTTGATAAAGTAGTTGTTGAACTGTGGCTTGTCTCCTATCTTCTTATGGCCACGATCGATCTCATAGTCCACACGTGGTTCAAACTTCTGAAGTTTCTCTGGTAGTGGGCATTGACTGGAACGAAACCGACGCCAGATTCCCAAGAGACCTACGCCAGATTCCCAAGTTCCAAGACATCCAGAAATTTGTAGTGATGAACGATAGGGCAATTCCTTGTTTGCGAATTCTGGATCAAGTTTGCCAGCTCCTAAGTATCTGGCCGCAAGACACTGAAGAATCACACAGTATGGAATGCGACCGCGATGTTCAGTGTAGTCAGTGACGAAGCTCTCGAGGGTCTCAAAGTCGTCAAAGTCCTCCTTCAATCGCTTCTCGGCTTCACTGCTCTGTCGATCAACGTTTTCACGTTCTCGGATATGAAGACAAGGGTCTGGGCAACTGTAGGGTGTTTCCTTGCGATGTTCCTCTAGCAGCCATAACGGATATTCATCTTTATGTCTGGCAATGTAAGATTCCATCAGCTGCCTTTCGGAGTCGGTGTGCCAAGGCTCTCTGTGAGGTTCATTGGTCCCCCTGCATTTGACATGCCAGAACATATGTTTACTTGAAGCTGGATAGCCTTGAGTGTAAAAACCTGACAATTCACCATAACAGCTGTTTGAAAAAAAGTTGGCCAAGCCTCTAAAAATAGAGCTATCTTCATTTCCAGTGGTATCTTGGCCACGGCAAAGACGTGTGACAGGTTCTTTTGCTGGAGTTGTGTCATCTGATGTCATCTGTCTGGAGATCTGCCTTCTTTTCTTCTGGTTCCTCTCCTTTCTGAGAGCCTCCAGAAGTTGCTGGCACCTCTTCCTTTGAAGAGCTTCCATGTTGTTCAGACAAGAATGGTTCATCTGCCTGAATCTCCATACTCACCTTCTCAGGTGGTGGTACCTTAGGCTCCGCAGGTTGAACTTTGATCACTATCAACATTCGCTTCTTCTTCGTCTTCTTCTTCTTATTATTATTATTCTCTTTTTCTTCTTCTTTCTTGACAACTCTCTCCTTGATTCTATTCTGCAAATCTTTGTTGCACATGTTGAGCGACTGAACTGTACAATCAATCAATGAGTTGTATTCTGTTTCAAGAATGAGATGTTTGTTTTCGCGACGCAAATATTCCACTGTGCCCTCATATTCTGGATCACCGGGTGCACGATCATCTTGACGTCCTTCAGGCATTTTAGGTTAATCTTCTTCCTCAAGTGCTGCTACTTTGACCTGCCCGTTCTCTTCCAAAACCTTCTTGACATCCAGGCGTAGTTCATGATACTTTTCATGTGAAATCTTGGTCTGTGTCAATTTTGGAAAGTTTTCCACCAATGATGAATGTGCTTCAGAATTCATGTTTTCCATCATGAAGGCAATGCCAAAAGAGCTAACTTGATCAGGAGGTTGTAAGTCTCTTTCTGGTCAATATCGTCTTCACTAAGGGCATTGCAAGAGTTGAATGCAAACAATCTCACTAGTTCTTGATGTTCTGTTGTGCCTTGCTGGACGATGAAGTTACCATACCTTTCTTCTGCTGTACGACCTCTTGGCAAAGCTGCAAAAGCAGGTATCTCTGCATTCTTGCTGTGATGCTTCCTCTCCTTGCTGAGAGCTGACATCTTCCTTTGCTTCATCTTCTTGTGGTTGAGGTCTGACTTTCACTTCAAGAGATGGCAAGGTATCTTCAATCTCTACTGCAATGTCACCTTCAGTAATTTCAACATCCTCTGCTTGATCTTTTGGTATATGCAAAAACTTGCCCTTGCTACCAATCCAAATGTATCCATCAAGCTTGGCCGATGTGTGAAAATTGCCTGCGCCAAGATCCTTTGCCTTTGTTCTTGCATGTGCAGACTGGTGCTTCATGCTGGAAGAATTGGTTGTAAGCATGCTCAACGAAAAATCCGTAAGGTTGGGCAGTCATCTCCTTCCTGCTCTCTACAAATTGAACCAATTTCCTGACATAGTGACAGAGATCTCGAGGTGAAGATCTTTGATACTGTTCAAGAGCTAAGACCATGAGGTTTGTTGGAAAATGAAAAGTGATATCCTGGATCTGGAAGGGTGGTGTCCTTGTCCATAGGAACTTCAACATCTGGATTTAATGTATCATATCCAAAAGTGTTCAGAAGAAGGCCCTCTGGTTGACCTTGGCCATCAACCTTCTTCACGCAGAAGTCACCCCGAAGCCGGTCATTGCATCTGATCAGTCGATCCAAGTGAACTTGATAAAATTGGTAAACTGCTTCCACCAACCAGTCCATGTCATTTTGGATCTGCAAATCACGCTGGTACAAAAGCCAGTTTTCTGACCATTGATCTCTGCCAATCTCAAATCGGTTTGCCCATCCTGGTGGCTCTCCCGTGCCTCCCATCCAGTCAGTACCATTCAGTCTGCATTCCATCAGGAAGTCGTCGATCTTGTTGTATTGACCCTTTCTCAGATAAAATGATCTCAATCTGCCCATTTCCCAACTGAGTGTGAAAAGGTAGCACATGTGTCCTGTCCATGGAAGCGTCTCCCAATCAGCTCGTCCTATTGGCTGTCTTCTCAAAGCAATCTTCTGATTCGTCAGAAAATATGCCCATTCTCTGATAGTGATGATCTTCTCTCCACGACTGTTCACTCTGAGTTGACCATGTTCATCACGAGCACAAACGATGCCTGCTTCATACAAGACCCAAGGATTTGATGCAGAAATAGATGAGTGTGTTGCCTGTCTAGCCACATAGTCTTCTTCATCCTCTGCTATCCAAAGGTCAGCTACCTCTTCACCCATGGGATCATCTTCATCTTGAGGAGGTGCAACATCTTGTCCTTGTGATTCTGGACTGCCTGGTGAGGAACGTTGCTGTTCCCATGGACCAACAGGTTCCTTTTGGTTTTGAGAGCTCACCTAATGATGATGAGATGTTGAGTGGTGATGAACCAGAAGACCCTCTGGATGATGACCATCAACCTGATGATGACTTGGACATGCCAGGAGGAATTAAGGACTCGGGGGAACCACATGACCCAAGTTCACCATCTACACCGTTTTCTAATCCTGATGTTCCAATCGAAGAAAATACTGATCCTGGACAAGATGATGATCCTTCACCCGGACATGATCCTACTGATGAACCAGTTAGAGTTCAAAGGAAACAGGGACAGATTTCTTTTGATTCTACTGATGCTTTACCAAAGACAAAGGCTAAGGTGATTATCAAAAGGCCAAAGGTTCAATTAGCAGGTCATGTTCAACCAGTTTCAGTTCAGTTCCAACTCCGAAGTATGATGATGAAGAAGATGAAGGACCTTCACATAACCCTCAAGCCTCCAGTTCAAATCATAATTCCATTCCATTGCCTACGGCTACACCAACGTCATTTGTGCCAGGTGACCATGCGCAGCCAGCGCAACAGCAGTCCTCACAGGAAACACCAGAATTGGTATCATCACAAAACGATGATGAAACAGAACCATACAACACTGATGACACTCCTGGTTTGACTGAGGAAGAGATAGCTCAGCTTCAAGAAGAAGATGTGGACACTGAACCTTATAATTCAGACCGCTCTCATTTTGCCGATATTGATGGTACTGGTTTTGTTCCTTTAGGACCCAAACTTCAAGCTGCTCCTGATTTGGGTTCATATGATGTTACTGGTGTCAATCAGTTTGAACAGTATCTTGCCAAGATTGGCAAGAAGCAGCCAAAGGCAAAATCAGTTCTCACTCAAGAAGTTTTGAAGAAGTATGCTAAGGAGATCAAACAGGTCAAGCTTGAAGAATTCAGAAGCTTTCTGGATTTCACTGCGATGACTTTTCATGACAAGAGACATCATAAGATCGACAACTATGTCACTGGCAGATGAGTGTTAATCATCAAGGTTGATAAGGATGGAGAGTTCAAGAAGTTCAAGGCTAGATGGGTATGTAGAGGCTTTCAAGATGCTCAAAAGTAACAGCCCTACTACCAGGTATGGATTTCGTGTGGCATCTCAGCATGCCGCCCCGATGTGCTGGGATTTACTCCATTTAAACTTGAAAACTGCCTTCCTTGAGGGGGAAACTTATGATTTAGACCGCGGCGTTATCCATGTTAAGTTGCCTACTGACGTTGGTTTGCCTCCTTACTTGGTTGGTTTATGCACTCGTTCCGTGTATGGACTTGCGGACGCACCGCGGAGAATGTGGAACCGCTTTGGCAAATTTCTGATTTCGCTTGGCATTCAACCAACAAGAGCGGACAGATGCACATATGTGTGCTATGAAGGTACAAGTTAGCTTGTACGTATGTCCAACTATGGCGTATGCTCACAAGAAGGTGAGGAAACGCGGGATGAATCCTCCGACACTGCTGGTTGATAAGTGTCTTTTAGTTGCAGAAAGATTGTTTTCAGTTTGTTATCAACACCCCCAAACTTTGAAACAGAGGAACGAATTTAAGGAGAAGAAAGTTGAAGATTGCACATGGACTCCTGCTGTCGATGAAACCATGTTGAAGTTTTTTGGAATCTGTTGATCACAAGGCTGGTTGGTATCCTATTGAAAATGGTCATGCGCAAATTGCTTTTCGTGCAAAACCACTGAGAACTCCTGATCCATATTACGACAGAAAGAAGTTCCATTTGACGAATTCTATTGTGAAGAGAAGAGAAGAGGAGTTTGGTGGTTACTTGAGATGAACCATGACATGAACAAAGAACTCATTCCCACAAGTTTGGAAGAAGAAGCTGAAGTTCTTGTTGCAGTCTTCTTACCTTCAGATCGTACATACCTTGCCACGATACTATTGACACCTGAGATTGTTGGCGAACTCTTGGAACACTTCATGGACCCTGTGAATGGCAGTAATGCCAAGGGAAGAAGACCGATTGGCATGTGTTGTCTTTATGTTGATGACTTGTTTTTTAGTGGAACTCCAGAGTTTCTGGAGCAGTTCAAGAAGGTTGTCAAGTCACAATTCAAGAGTGTCATGAAGATGTGAACGACTTGATGTTCACAGGCCAACGTGTCAAATGGATCATTGATGAGAAGACCAAGAGGAAATCTCACATCAGTGTTGAACAATCTTTGTGTCAGTGAACTTACTGAGGTTGTCATACCTAAAGGTTGGAAGAATGAAGACACATGTGATAAGGATCTCCACACTGTCTACAGGTCACTCTTAGGTAGTATCAGTTGGTTACAATCGAGAACCCAATTTTAGTCATGTTATCACGAAAGCTAGCGTCAGCGAGCTGGAGTCTTCTTGCTTTAGCAAGTATTCCGGGGGCTGCTCAAGGACATCACGTGATTTTTCACGCGAAAGGGGGGGGACCCCCCCCCTCCCCTCCCCCCCACCACCACCACCACCATCACCACCATCATCATCATCGTCATCATCATCGTCATCGTCTTCGTCATCGTCATCGTCATCATCATCATCATCATCATCATGAGCATCATCATCACCATCATCATCATCACCATCATCATCATCACCATCATCATCATCGTCATCATCATCTTCATCGTCATCATCATCACCATCTTCATCATCATCGTTATTGTCAGTGTCATTGTCTTCGTCATTGTCATCGTCCTTGTCATCGCCACCGTCATTGTCATTTTCAGCCGTCATCGTCGTTGTGAGCGTCAGCGTCATTGTCATCGTCATCAACTTTGTTATCATCATCGTCATCATCATCATCATCATAATCATCATCATCATAATCATCATCATCATCATCCTCATCATCATCGTCATCATCGGCATCAGGTTCGATCCCCCCTGGTTTGTTTTGGAAAATGTTTTTTATGTACTTGCCTTCTTATCCCTGGTCGATGACGCCGTTGTCTTGGGACAGTTGTGTGTGTCTACCTTCTCCTTTTCTGTTGCTTCACATCCAGCGTCGCAAAAGTTTCCAGGCAAACCTCAGCTACTGCCTGGAAACTATTTCTGGTTGATTTCCTGGTCATCGTCTTCCGTTGAATGCAGAATCTGATAACAAAGATAACCAAAGGACGCCTTTGATCTTGATTTGGCGGTATTTATCATCCATTTTTCAGGGACCCTGATTTTAGCACATTTAAAGATCACATACATGCATATATATCTATATATATATATGTGTGTGTCTGTATATGTCTATATATATGTATATGTTTATGTATGTGTCTGTGTATGTATACTATGTCTCTGTACGTACATGTGATATCCCGTTCCTTTAAGCCTTTTTGACCATCCTTAACCCCCCTCGAAAGCTCCAAACCATAATTCGGATACGCAGATTGGCAGCCTCCACGTGCACCTTCGCCGTCCAACTTCCAGTCGTTGATTCTGTCTCGGTTTCTGGCAAGTGGATGCCCCATGATTGGACGTCTTTCCTAGCCAACGCACAAGTTTGGTATACGTAGTTTTACTGGCTAAACCTTCGATGGAGAGTTCACTACTTTCATATGCTTTACTCAGTCTACGATTTCGATTCTTTTGATTTGCAACGGCGAACCTGAAAGTTCAAATCCGTTTTCGGACGCAAGTCTAGGGAGTCCTTTGGAAATTGTTTCATGGTGGAGGTCGGGTGGCTTAACTTGCCCGACCGAAAAAATAATCTTCAAATCATTGTCGTCTTTTCAAGCCTTTTTCTTTTCTATCATTTTGTGCTCCATTTGCTTAGTAAACAAAGTGCATTCAAGTACCTGGGCCAATGTCAGAATCAACGCGGCTTTGCGCTCTTACCTAGCCGTGCCTCGCCATGGAAAACGCACAGCGTGAAATCTCGCCATGACACCAAAGGGTTTGAAGCGGAAACGCCACCGACATTTCCCTGCTGACACTGAAGATACGTCTTCCCTTCCTTCTTTCTCCTACCCCGCTAGCTTTCGTCATCCACCCCCAGCCTCAAGTCAGTTTTCACGTTGTGCTTCTGCTGCTGCTGCACCCACCATAGGTGATGGCAAGGCTTTGAACAAACTTTGCGGGCAAATCGTAGGTGATCCAATGCTGACTTGTCACATATCAGAACGCAATGGTCTTTGGCTGATTGTTTGACCAAGAAGTCTGCTAACCCTCAGAATCTTGTTGATGCTGTTAGCCAAGGTGTTCTTAAGGAAATGGATGCTCATCCTCCATTTAGATCATTACTTTCTCTAGCCAGTCTTCTTCATCTTGGGTGAGCCGTCCACAGAGATACTTCACAAACTCAACTTGCCATTTCAAGAATTTATCAAACTCTTTTTCGGCTGAACCCCAAGAAAGGCACCAAGAAACAGAATCCATTGCCATTTGGTGTCGCTCAAAACCTGACATGTTGCTTGGACAGAGGAGACAAAGAAGAGATCTTTCACGTTTCTGCCTCACCGTTTCGCGAGCTTGCAACCATTCTATCTTATACGATATTCTGCACAAAAGGCCATATGGTCCTCATTGGGTAGAGTGAGCGGTGTTCTCTCATTTTCTTGTGGATTACCTCTTTCGTTCGGGTACCATATCCCTATGCTGGTGACCCGTGTCTTTCCTCATCATCATGCTGGGAGTTGTATGGCCTGCTTGAGGCCTGTGCCGTCGACCCAGCCATGGTAGTAAAATATATAACAGTGCGAACCTCTGGTCTCTACTTCTTGAGCCGCAGGCACAAATTCAAAAAATAGCCAAGAATCCCTCAGGGAGTCACCTAAACAGAAATACATCATGTCTGAAATCAACATGACTGCAAACTGTAGGCAACCAAGACCTGAGGTAAGCCTACCTTACCGGAAAGGCCAAGCCTTCACAATATCTGGTTTGCAGCAAGGAGCTTTCTCATCAACTCAGACATTGCAAGGACAGATTGTTATTCAACAGCAGAGCCAGTATGAATATGGCAGGTTTGTTTCAGAAGATGGACTGGAAGAGACCCATCAACTATGGCATGTCAGGTGCTGAATTTGCCTCATTTCTCCTCTCAAATCCAAACCAACGGTTCTTTGTCGATAGCCATGTTCAGTGGGAATGGAAGCCTTATGCAGTTCCTCCTACATATCCTTTTGAAGTGAGGATGGAATGTACTCAGGGTCATACCAACAAGGTGGTGAATCCTTTTTCTCTGCATCATCCACTCACTTATGATGAGGCAATGTGCCTAGGATGTTTCCTGGTTACTGATGTTGCCACTGCAAGCTCCATTCAGAACTCTGGCTTGGTCACAGATCCCAAGGGTCATGGAAAAGGTGGCAGAGACTCAGTCCACTTCATGTACCACAACGGCAGTGCACCAGGTTATATCAGAATGGCAGAAGGTACAGAGCCACCTCGTCATTATAAGCAGCCGGTGTATTTTGTGTTATTTCCCGACTTTTGTGTGACTCGGCAGTTGTTTTTACCGAGCAATGGGGTCGTGTTGTTTTATGGCAACGTGCCACCACTTTATCTCAAGCAAGTTGAACAGTTACCCACAGTGGCTATGGGTGTCTTGAGACCTGGAAGAGGACACATGTTGCCATCATCAGTCACTGGAGGAACCTGGCCTTGAGACATCGCCTTTGAACATGTCAAGAAGGAGAAAGGTACTGGTTTTGTCGAAGGAGGTGACATTCCAAACAACATCAGAAACACAGCCTGGCAGTTCACGGGTCACGGGATTCCACCAAACTATGGAAAGCTTGTTTTTGGACCTCTTGGTGAAAAAAGCTGATTTTGATCCAACAGCAGAATCCATTCATGGTTTGATACCAGAAGGCTTTCAAAACAGAAAGGAATCTGAACCATGCAGCTGATCAGCCAATGAGCAACCCATATGGATACTCGACGTGTACGTCTCTTGTACTCTTGCTCTTCATAGGTGGCTGTCAAAACATCCACACGTGCAGGGTAAGTCTCAGCAAATGCAAGAAAACCATGCCCTGATCTTGATTCTGCTGAAGAGTAATGAGCTTGTTGTTGTTGATTCTGCAATTCTGCAAAGCAGGAGTTGATGAGGTCTGAGGTTGAGCATTGGATTTTCCTTTTCCATCTCCTGGTTTTCCCCATTTGCCTTCATCATCCTTGCCTTTGTTGCCTTTCTTTCCCTTTCCTTTTCCTTTCTTCTGGAAATATCCATACTCATCCATGTAATACAGATCTTCATAGGCCCAATAGCCTTCCAGTTCTGATCATCGACCCAATAGCCTTCATTCCATGAATCCTTCCATTCATCTCCTTCATCCCTTTCTCCTTAGCATGTGAGAGCGGCCTTTCTTTCTTCCTTTTCCCCATCCTTTTCCTTGATCTGAAGAATCTTCTTCCTCCTTTGCCTTTCCCTGTTCCTTTTCTTCTTCCTTTACCCTTGCCTCTTCTGGTCTGTCTGCCTTGGAACACTGATACCATGTGAATTCAGCGCCATTATAAACCCAGAAGACATCTTCTAAAGCATCCAGGAATCCTTCTGCGCCATCTTCATCATCTTCGGCCCAATGGCCGTCGGTTCCTTCTAATTCACCTTCAATCCAGAACGAGGCAAGATCTTCTCTGTCCTAAAGGGTTGCATCATAGGATTGCCAACTGCTGTTCTTGTTGTGCAAAACATGTCCAGGAATAAATCTCTGAGTTCTTGCACACTGTACTGATCTAATGTTCTTCCACAATGTGTCATGATACTCGCGAGTGTGTTCCTCTGATCTTGCGTCAAATCTGCCAGACTTACCAAAATCAATGCTAACAAGTTGTCACCTAAGGGAAATGCCCTTCTCTGTTATCCTTCTGTTTTCGTTGAGTTGCAAAAATGCTGCCATTGCGAGCTCATCTGTCCAAGGTACATTGACATGTGGTTTTGCACCTGGAGTAGCTGCTGCAATGCCTGCTTGGTTCATCGGATTAGCTTCATGAGTTTGGCGACGCTGCGCAACATGCGCAATTGCTTCTGGACTGGTAATCTCCAAATCACGTAAGAGATCCATCCAAGGCTCAATGAGTCTATTTCCTGTGAGTTGAAATCTGGTCATCCATCTCTGTAAATCCACTGTTCCTCCGTTGTGCTTCATGAACTGCATGAATCGATACAAGAACAGGGCTTGGGCTCCCTTGATGAAATGGGGTCGCAAGAATCTTTTGAAATAGTTCACACCATCGTTTGTGTCTCTCAACAACTCTCTGTTCAGTAGTATTTTGTATTGAGATGCATCACCTTTCGAATCTGTTCCTCAATGCAGGTCCACGTTTTAATGTCACACCAACCATCAACTGCATCCTCAAAAGCAAAGAAACTGGTCCTTCCATCATAGGCAGGGGCAACCTTCGTGGTCATCTGCTGAGTCATGTGAATTGCTGGTTGTTGGGGTGCTCTTCTCATTACGTAAGGGTCATACTGGTTCCATGAGTCATCTGCATCGACAATGCCGAAGTCATCATCATAGCCATGGCTTGCCATTATCGGGCTCTACCGGCGATGCAGGATCACAGCTCCACTACCACTTGAAGAGGGGCAATAGCGTCCCGATAGGATCAGCCAGAGCGTCTTTCCCAGTCAGCGCAGCGCCTAGTGTACAAGCTATACCACTAAATCTCTCTCTTGAGCCTTGACAGCGTATGTAAACTATGCTCAGCATTCATGCTATATATTGGTAGGGTTCGGTCCAAAACAAAAACCGGAAGGGCGGGAGGGAAGGGGGGGTGGAGGGGGGACTTGATACGGATGAAGCAAAGACGCACAGCAAGAGAACAAAGGAACAAGCACAAGCCAAGAACAGAAACAAGAACAACACCTTCCAATCAGACACCCCGGCAGGCCGGCGAATTTGTGGATGTTTTTATGAGTAGGGCCCCGTGTGTTTCAGAATATTTAAGGCGTCGACAAATGGTGTTAAATTTAGCCGGAGATTGTTGAAAAGACTTCAGCAAGGCAGCGACCTCGAAAACAATGGTGGAACGTGTGCAATTACAAGCTCAACTGCGCAAGAAAAGACAATCGTGCATCCAACATCATCAAACCCTTGATGCTGGCAACCTTGAGGCGGCACTGTTGGAAACCATGTTTTCAGTACAGCTCTGCCAATGGGCAAACGCAATTCAGGAGTGGTTATATTTAGTGACTGTCAAGAGGAAACAAGGCATTGGAAACAAATTGACAAAAAAAACGATAAACAAAAACAGAAAACAAAAATAACGAATGGAAAATCATGAGGGTTGGAGAGAGGACCCTTTTGGCCAAGGAAAAGAAAAAAAACAAATCACAACTGTAACACTTTGAAAAGAACTGCCGAAACCCGGACTTTTCCACAATTGTCCACGACGTAATATTTTGTTGTGGTGTTTTGTGCCTTTTTTGTTTTTTTCCTTGTTTTTTTTGATGTGTTTTCTGGTTTTGTTTTGTCCCCGTTATTATTTTGTTTCTTTTGGTGCACATCAGTTGGTTATTGTTTTTATCGTTTTACTTGTTTTTGAAAGACTGCTTAAGGTTTGGTCTTCCAGCAGTGTTTTGCCCCGAAGTCTGGGTGTCCACCTCTACATAAACTGGTCATCAAAAGTGAAACAAATCCAAATGTGCATGATATGAACAGTCAATAATCAATAGTTTTTTCCCACCGATTTCGACACATTCCAAGATCATATTGGTTTAGTACTAAGGAGCGCACAACTCGACGAGGACTGCGACTTACCCTGCTCTGGCCTAATGAAGATAATATGTCAGTGACCGCATGCTACAATTTTATTGAGATGAATAACCCGGATGAAGAACATATATACACCTTGCATACAGACATGTACAAGATTGAATCTTGGCCATACCATCAAGGGGCCATGTGGAGGTTGTACTGCCCTACTCTCGGGTAAGCGGTGCCGTAGCAGGAGAAACGGAAAACGTGTTGTAGCGGTGGTTGCAAAGAGAGCATACAGACTGGTTGCGAATGGCTCCTGTGGTGCGTCGGGCTGCTGCCAGGTTTTGAATGTTTGCTTTAATGAATCTGAACGATTTCTTTAGGGAACCACCTGGAATACTGTATATATATAATATATAGATATATAATATATATATATACTATATAAATCTATATAATAAATATATAAATAATTATGATAAATATATATATATATATAATATTTTTATATACAGTATAATTAGTGTAGATAAGTACAGTCATCATCATTGATGGAGGAACAACAATATGGGTGATTGCTCTTCAGTGCAACAAATACAGTGGAAATATATAAATGTTGTTGGACCGAAGCTCTGAAGTGGGGTTGTGCAATCAGAGCCATACGCATTCTTACATCCTCCGCACCGCTGCTTTACATGGCTAATGGCCCAGCATATTTTTGGGAGAGCCGACTGAATGCGACCAATGGCACGGGACGGACTCTTCCAATTCACAACAGAGAAGTCTAATAGCATCCAAAAGAAGAGGCACCAATTATCAGTATTTCCCGGCACCACAACTCAATCAGAATTTCAGGCTCTTTGGATTCGAAAACCTCGCTGAAGTTGTGAAGGAGCTACTTCCAAATGTTGCACGTCAGTAGGGACGTTGGTGCTGGGTCAGCCGAAGGGCAGGTGGGTTGCAGGTGGGTTCGAGGTTTCTTTATTCTTCTGCCGGGAATATGTGGGTCCAACATGGCTCAATCAAAAGCAAGAAAATTGATTTACCGTTTTCGTCGATCTACATATCAACTGATTCAGCCACACGTTCCCAGAAGCATGGTTTGGCAAGGGTTCACTCTCAATGTCCATGCTTTGTATGATTTGGAAGCCGGCGCTGGTTTTTTTCCCAAACCACTAAACTGGGAATTATGGACTAGCCATGGCATAAGTAGTCCTGGAGATTTGTTGAACTATTCTCAGTCGTTTCTGCATTTTTGCTATCTAATCGAGCAGACGCCCTTGAAGGTGCGCAGTTGTCCATTTGCGCTTGTTTCACCATTCCGTTCCAAAGACTTTGCTGTGCAATCCTGCCTAAGATATCGGTTTCGCTGTTCCTTGTGGGCACCCTTTGACCCATCCTTCAATTTGCCAGAGACTTGGGCACAGACTGAATAGCAGACTGAGTAGCAGACTGGGAAGCAGACTGGGTAGCAGACTGGGAAGCAGACTGAGTAGCAGACTGGGGAGCACTGAGTAGCAGACTGGGTAGCAGACTGAGGAGCAGACGGGGTAGCAGCGTAGCAGACTGGGGCACTGGGCGGCAGACTGAGTGGCAGATTGAGGAGCAGACTGGAAAGCAGACTGAGTAGTAGACTGAGTCAGACTGAGAAGCAGACTAAGTAGCAGACTGGGAAGCAGACTGGGTAGCAGACTGAGTCAGACTGAGAAGCAGACTAAGTAGCAGACTGGGTAGCAGACTGGGTACTGAGCAGCAGACTGAGTAGCAGGCTGAGGAGCCCACTGAGGAGCAGACTGAGGTGCAGACTGGGAAGCAGACTGCCTAGGAGTAGGAGGCTGAGAAGCAGACTGGGTAGCAGACTGAGTAGCAGACTGATCAGATTGGGTAGTAGGCTGAGGAGCACATTGGGAAGCAGACTGAGTAGAGACTGGCAAGCAGACTGGGAAGCAGACTGAGCAGCATGGGATTGCGACCGGATCAACAGTGAGTCGCGGACTAGTGAGTCGCGGACTTACGGGTCGCAGGTTGATATCCCCCCACACCCGCCGCCCAGGCTGCCGTGGGCGTGGTGGACCGCTGCATCGAACAGATCCACGCGCACAAGACAGGCACCTCAAGAGACGCCTTCATGCAGTCGGTGACATCACCAAAGTCTTGGCTGGAGAAGACAGGACCGTTCAGAGATTCAGCTCCAGTGGAAGACAGTGAAGCATTGCGAAACCTACTCTCTGAAACATCAAGGGCCAAACCATTTCTACTGGCAAATACTCTGTAGCCACTTTGTTTTTGTGGAGCAAGCAATTCTGAGGAGTTGGAGTTGGCAAACACGTTCGTGAGGTTTTGTAGCTTCAAGAGCTCGTCATGACGAAATATTCATGACTCGCGCACACACACACAATACAATAATATATACGCAAACATGTTGAATCATTTGAAACCTAAATCCACTGTGAGGATTGATTCAAGCCGCACAGCTGCATGAAGGTCAAGAAGTTTCTGTTTGAAGGTAACGGCAAATGCAAGAATTCCCTTTGACTTCCTGACAATCTGAAACCACGCACTCCTTCCTTAGAGCCTTACAACATATTGATAAGACATGTTCTTTGTATGTTTGGGTACAATACCCAAAAGTTATCTTGAGATGTTGAAGTACTTGAAAGCAGGCACTTCCAGCTTTCATCTGCCGCATGGGGCTGGAATGTACCGATATTGAAAGCAAAGACGTGTTGTTCTTTGCAACTTCGGCGATGCAATGCTTCCATAAGGTCAACCAACGCATTCAGTTCAAGCCAAGCGGCAGAGTCTCACGGAGACCGAGATCAACAATCAGTGGAAATGGGCAGTGGATACATTTTTTTCCAGTTCATGGCCTTCTGACTAAAAATGGAAAGCACCCAGTTATGATCATTTCAACTTTGAACATGATATGCCAGCAGCAGCATATTTTAGGTAGTGTTTTTTTTTCTGGAGAGGCTACCCGTTGCGAAGGTTGAAAGGTCGGTTGCACGGAGCATTTCTCCGCGAGAGGCTACAGTGTGCAAGGGTAGGTAGGGTAGGCTACACGGACCGTTTAACGAGTTTTGTAAGCAAAGTTAAGCAAATACAATTTTGTAAATACCTGAAATTTTCGGATCTGGGCACCACCTCAGAACAATTATTTAGGGAGAGAATGGTCCGAAGTGTCGTACATATGTCCGAGCCCGGCTACAAACAGGATTACCGACTGTACATTATATACATATCCGCACCTTGACGTTCAATTTCATAATGTAGCTGATTGCAACTAGGTTCTTTCAATTTCTGGTTGGTTTTGCCCAAAACAGTGCCTGAACATTTGCTGGACATTTGGCATCACCCGGTATGGACATTTTGGATCATTTTGGGGGGTAAAGCGACTGAGTTATGACGAGGTGCCAGATGATTCTCACGGATTTAAGAGCTGACGCTCATCCTCGGCTCCGGCTTACTTGACCTTTTAATTCGCGGTCAGTGGTCATTTCATCGCAGGGTGGGCTTCAAAGGCTGCTTTTGTTTAAGGACATTCTTTTCGAACATATTCATGGTATTGGAACTCTGTTGGAAACTTTCGGTTCTCTTTTATTTTTGAGCAGGTCAAGAAGGTGTGTTTCAATCTGTGTGCGTTGTTTCTTGCTGAAGAATGTGAAGAGCAGCACTGATTCAAAACTTGGAAATAAAAAGTGCACAAAGTGTTGTAATTTAATTACACCATTTTGCGCTGTCAGATGGCAAAGACTTGCGTAAAGTCACAGTTTTAACCCGCAAAAGTGGCCAAAACACTGTTATTTATATGGTTTCTTGCAAGTCACGGTTTTCAATTTTTTCAAAAACGTGTAAGCACCAGCGGTTTTTACGGTCATGATGGTTTGCAGGCTTTCGGCGCCATCACGCGAAACTAAAGTGCTTAAATACCAGCGTTTCAACGTCCAAAAGCAGTGTTTCGTGCATTCCATTTTTTCCTGATGATATGGCAAAATCGTGTAAATACCAGTTTTTTTTTGCGGTCAACCAACAAAAAGCGCTGTAATAGCACCGTAATTTACAGCACTTTTTTTGTTTTGCCTTCAAAAACACTGGTGTTTAAAGTTTTTTTTGCATCTCTGCTTAGCTTCCAAAAACATTAGTGTTTGTGGCATGTTTTGCTTTTTGCACTGTTCCTACAGCAGAAGCACATTGTAATTTACAGTGTTTTGTTGCTTTCGAAAGCCAAACATCGTCCGAAACATGTGATAAAACGGCACTGTTTTTTGAGTTTTAAAAATGTTACGGGTAAACCGGGTTCCGTCGAAAAAGCTTTCCCCCACCTCGTTGAAGGATTCTTGTTGTTTTTGGGGAGCCCCGAGGGTTGGCGGCTTGGCGTGTGGGGAGCCGGCGGAGCCAAATTGTAGGGCTTCGCCGCACACCGGCCATGCCCCAAGGGTTTGACGAAAAGATGCTCGTTACTGCGATAAGACATGCTTCAAAGGACCGCAAAAAACACCTAACGTTACTTCTAACACCTGATGAAAAATTGAGATTGAGATTTTAGCTTGTTCAGTGCGCTTGCGAAGCAGCAAAGCACCACCAAATTTCGTGACGAAAAGATGCTCCTTATTACTCCACGAGACATCCTTCAAAGGACAGGAAAAAATAGTAATTTAATGTGTTCAGTGCGCTTGCGAAACAGCCAACCAGCACCTAATTTCGTGCCGCACAGATGCCCGATAGCGCCCAAAGCTCTGATGGTCCAAGGTTCGCAAGGCTTCGCTTGCTGTTTCCAGCCCTGCATCCTTGGGCGGAGAATACAAGAATCAGTATTTTCACTTCACATACCACTCGGACAACGCTGATTATCATGAAGCTGAATCTTGGTCCAAATGAGATTGTGGAATGCTGATCAGCTATATAATTAATTTTGTAGGAATTCAAGGGGTGATGATTCGATGATTTATTCGAAGGAACCTTCTGCCACAAGGCGGGCACAACTTGAATGGGGTCGGCAATTCAACGCAAACAGTGTTTTAGAACGTTGGGCATTGGTGCGTGAATAAGAAATTTGTCATTTTTTCTTTGCTCAGAAACATTCTGAGATTACCCTTTGGTTGACCCCCGATGTTTTTTTTAAAGCAAAGTTTGCAGTGGGAGTCTGAAACCAACAAATTGGTTTGCAATGGCTGCGCCACCCTTGCGTACGGGGCAGCATTGGAGAAGAACTTGGGAATTCTAGTCTTGCTGCTGCAAGAGCGACCGTGATCAAATGTGTGTGGATCAAATCCTTGTAGACGATGTAGACATATTGCCCAAGAGAAATTTGAAGTTTTTTTTTGGCATTTGGAGTGAAGACTTCTCGCCACATCTCGCCACTAGCTGTAATTACCGCTTTTCCGTGGAGCCAAGGATCAGTGCTGCGGCGGCCGCTGCCTTATTCTTCTCCAGCGAAGCAGAGACACCAGACTCCGACCCTGAGTGTGAGCAGCCAGAGGAACTGTGGAGGGAGATGGTCCAGAATGTCACGGTGGGCGTTTTGTCCGCCTTCCTCGGAGACATGGTCTGACAATTTCAAGTTTGTGTTCAAGTTGTGGGCATCCTAAATCCCATTTGTATCCATTTGTAAGTTGATTTGTGGGCCATCAAAATCACAATGAACCGGAACCGGTAAACCAGTAAATCTGGGGAGGGGTTTCGCAACAAGCCTTTCAAACCTGTGGGGCATTCCAGATCCCACTCGTGAAGTGATTTGCGGATTCTACTTGAAAAACAGATGGAGTGATAAGTTTACTTTGCAACCTCCAGGCCTCACTAGCCCGCGTCCATCAGCTAATTTTCTCTTGACCGGGGGATTTTAATTATTTTGGAAGGCTGTTTGCTTTCCCAGGCGTTTGAACCCAGATTTTCCCTTTGATTGGGCCGTTTCACGTCAATCATCGGCCATAGATTGATTTTTTCCGGATATGCACTCACCAATTTTTTCGCCGGTGAAGCCTAAAGGGCCTAAACCTGCCTTTCCGCCAAGTCTAGTGGGATTGGTAAAGTCAATGACAAGGGGTCACCCTTCCTAGATGTTTCATCGGTGTGCAGTGGGAAGCGGTGTGTGCATGTGTGTGTGTGTGTGTTTTCATATCCAGCATTGTATTTAAGTGACCCACAGACCCCCAAAGTTATTGAATGCTATTGGTTGGAAACATCGAGAATCATAAGTCTTTGCTTAAGAAGTTGATGCCCCAAACGCGTCCACGCAATGAGTTCGGGCGCCAAGTGCTTGCCAGAAACATATTCGGAAACACTGCCTCATCAGAGGTGATGTTCTGAGGCGATGCTGTGATTTTCTTTTTGTTTTTCGTGCAACTGCGTCAGCCGAAGCCGGAAGTTGAGTGGACAGACGAATTGAAAGAGAACTATCGCAGAAGATGGCGGTGCAGAAGTGTGGTTTTCTGGAGCATCTCCATAGTTCACATTGGCGCATGCGTGTTGTACTTGGGCTCTACAAAGTCGAACGGTTGTCCAACGATTTGATTTGCCAACAGGTTTGTGCAAGTTTTTCACAGTTGTAATTTAAGGAAAGAGAAACGAAGGGGGCATCCCAGCATCGCAATTTTACAGAATATATAATTTGGCGTTGCTCTTGCAGCAGTCAGGTATTGCCTAAGTTTCCTTGCCAATGTCTCAGTTGAAGATGCGGCTGAATGGCTGGAGAGTTGTGGTGTGACATTGCTTCAGGATCCATTGCTTGAAGTTGGCGGCCGAAAAGATAAACACATGTGAGCTCTAAAACGGCACACAAACACAAAGACCGAAACTGAAAATGGCCCAAATCCATCCAAATCCTCATAATATCAGACCTTGGTGTATCAAACCTCATCAAACCTCATCAAACCAGCTGTGGGATGGCTCCGTTTGTGCCAGGATTTGATCATTTTGCCTTTGCTAATGGCATTGGTACTCGCAAGCCTTGCAACCCTTGCAGTTACATGCAGCCGGAAAGTGGCCTGGCTGCACAGGAATAAACGTTTTTCTATGTTTTTCTGAGTTCCAAGATGTTCAAAGGACCTTCGGAGCTGGCAGTTCAAAGCGCCCCGAAATTAGCCTTGACAACCGCTCACTAATTTTGTTACCCAGATTTCATTGGGAATGTGTGGATGGATATATTGGGCGGATAATCAGCTACATAAGCAGTCAAGTTCCCCCCCCAAAAAAAAAACACTGCCAAAGGCTGCGCATTCTCGCAGTTTAAGTGTCGAGGTGCACAGAAGCTACTGGATTCCGGAAGATATTGGGGATGCGCCGAATGCTTCGGATGCCCCGGATCTGGAGGGCCCCCAGTGCATTGGCTTCACCGCCCCCACTGAGGACGACTGGTTTGTAGCCCAAATTCCAGCAGTAACAGAAGAAGATCATTCAGATGAGGATTCAGAAGGCCCGGTGATTGTCAAAAACGTTGATAGTGATTCCTGTGCTGGGAGCCTCATACAAGAGAGCATTATCACCGAGATTCGTGTTTGAGCCTGAGCCTTTCATTATCACCGATTTTGAATTTTGAGCTGCAAGCTGCAAACTTTTTCTTGAACAAGAAGGGTATTTGCAGCATTTTGCAATATTTTGCAGCCGCTTTTGTTTTTTTACAGTTTGAAGCAGTGGCAGTGGTTCAGAATTTCTCGACACAACTAGGTACCTTGTCAAATCTTGTCAACAACACATGCCATATCAAACAAGAGTTTTGAACCACTATGAACCTCAACTGTGAACCTTTTTGCACAGCATGCTTATATGCGCAGAATGTGCACTTCAACTTCCAGGAATCTCCTGTTTCTGTGCACACAGATTTTAGAGCTCGTGCCGAGTCGTCCCCATGGACGACCGTGCCACGGATGGGCTCAGGACCCCTTAACCCGCCCAGTGACCCCCCTGGGGTCCCAGGGACTTCTGCATTTTTGTGACGTATTCACTATCGGTAGTTGAATCTAGAATCTGCTAGTTTCTGTCACGATGACCGGCAATGATTCTCCCTACTTCAGGGACTCCCGTCGGCAAGTAAATGTATACTGAAATGCTTGAAATCTTTGAGTATCATGGATCGCGGTCAGCAACGCCTGTGGTGTCGCATTTATTCTGGGTAAACCAGTGACCTCCAGTGACCGTGAGCCCGTGAAAAAGGCGCATGTTGCAGGGGGTACACGGGGGGAGGCAGGGCATACCAAGAATTGCATACCCTGCAGTGCAGAGCCCGCAGTGCATACCCGGATGGCATACCCTCTCCCAGTTCAGTTCTTGGCTCAGACTACAAGGAGGAGGATAGGAACTTCAACATAGCATGCAAGGGTTTTTGACCTCAAACCAGATGCTCAAGAGACTGATGATTTGCATCCATTTGCGTTTCAAAAGAAAATTCAGCAGTAGGTAGGACTGTATAGGAAAGCATTGAGGCTCTTTGCAGACAGCGCTGTCCTCCAGACATGTTTGGGAAGCTGTGTGACATCTTTCTTTTGGCATCTTTTATGCACCTTGGACGATTTGTTGATATGAGGATTGTAATGATGTGTCTTTGTTCGCTCTTGCTTGGATTTGCTGGGTCGTTTTGTACTGGGTTGGATGTTTCATTCAGATTCCTTGCGGCCACTGCATGCCATTGCAAGGTCAGCAGCAGGAAGCGAATTACTTGGCATCGCGGCTTTCTGCCGGAGACATGACCGCTTGTGCAGTCTTGGAGAAGACCACCTTGAAATGTCGGGGAAATGCCGACTACCAGAAACTTCCTGGGCAGTGGGGAGATGAAAGTGGAGAGATGGGAACCAACCTCCCAAGCATTGATCTTGGTGTGGCATGGTGTGGCCATCTTCGACAATCTCTGGGGTTCAGAAGTCGGCCAGATGGGAAACTAGGCGCAACGGCGTAAAGTAGTTAGGATGCTGAGTGGCTGAGTGATGTCCAGGATTATCCAAGTATGCCGTGCCTACGTCAAATTTAGGACCCCAAGTCCAGAATTGCAAAGCTATGCAACATCTTGTAGATGCATTGGATTCGATGCAACAACCAAGGAGATTCACCGCCTGTGTCTTTGGGTGCTGGTCGTACTGCCAAGCAGATTTCGGCTGGCACGTTTCATGTCTGTGCAATCTTGGATGATGACTCTGCCAAGTGCTGGGGAGACAACAGATTTGGACAGCTAGGGCTAGGTCTGGTGTGAGTGTGAGCGCTACCGGGGAGTGTGCTTTGGCTTTGATATTTTCCAAGCAAAGTGGATGCGCGAATCAAAGTGAGCGGACACAGTGTGCGCATATGAGCGGTCTCGTGCTCTCCTGCGCGCTCGCCGCTCACCTGCACGCTCACCGGCGGGCTTACTTGCGCATACGATTGCGCATCCATGTTCACACGAATTTGTGCACAGCGCTGGCGGGCTGGCATGTTTGCATCTCACGTACGTGTTTTCTACATTGTGTGATGCATAATATGTTTTTGGGCCTAGCTAATGTATCATTTTATCGTATTATCATGTGAGCATTGTCAGAAACCTCCGTGTATATACACGTTTTGACTGGGTTGCCTTAGCAAAACGTTGGGTTTGGTAAGGTTGTGTCAGCCACTTTGGCCAGAATACACTTGGTAATTGCTTAATAAGCATTATATATTCATGCCGCTGCCTTTTGGATTCCTTTTGAAGTAAGCAGCTCCTACGTGGTTTAGAGGTTCATATGTAATGAGCCTAATAAAGCTTCGCGTGAGTCTTTTGATGTTCCGCCCGCCGTGTAAGTTGAAAGTGCGCGTAAGGTGTCATTGTACGTGTTTGGCCCGAAGTTGATGTATTTTCGCAGTGGTTTGCACTGTTTATGAGATGAAATTGGGTTTTCCCAAGCTGCGCATTCGTATTCCATGCAGTGGTTCGCAGACGTGATCATGGTCAGGACAAGGTCATGCGAATAATTCCGGCGCTGATCCCTCTGAGACGAGTGATTTCTTGGGTCCTATCGATTTGGGTCAAGCAGCTCTACAGATATCGGCTGGCGAATGTCATACCTGCGCTGTGCTTTTGGATAACTCCTTGAAGTGGGGTGGAAACTCTCAAGGGCAATTGGGATGCCTGGATCAAGCTTTGCAGATGTCCCGACTTGTTGACGGTAACCGGTAAACTGCTTCCTGCAAAATAATGCAGAATAAAGATGATGATACTCATCACAAGGTGACAATGTATCCTGCATTTACGCTCCAGTCTGTGGGACACGTGGAAAACGTTTTTGGCTTAAAATTGTTCAGCTTTCAGATTCGGTTGGTCTTTTGGGAGGGGCAGATGAAACAGACCCTTATCCCGGCTAACCAGGAAGCAAGCATGCCTCTGAAATGATTTTTAGCGACGTCTTGGTTGAGGATCCAAAACTTCTTGGCCCACCACCCTTGGCTTCACCCAGTAGGTTTTTGATTAGTTGTTCCATGTTGTTCCTATGGTTGAATAAATCTTTAGTCAAGATCCAGAATGGCATCAAAGGGTCAGCTGGCAAAAAGAGAACACAGTTGCAGGAATTTGCTGGATTAAAGGCCAAATCAAACCTTAAATTGCCTTAAATTGCCTTAAATGCATATTTTCGGGAACGAGGCTGTCGTTGGTCATTCCCGTTACCAGATCCCTTCCCAAGTACCGGGCATCCCTGGCATCCCTGGCATGCCTTGGTTTAAGGATTGGGAGATCAAACTGACAGAGGCGGTGGCTCCAGTGCGGAGTGCGGCCAAGATTTCAGGCGGTGTTTCTCTATGTTTCTCTTAAAGGGTGGGAGAAACCAGGAACATGAGCGCACACATACACACACTATGGACATATCAACATTGCTTTCCATATCGGCTAGCGAAAGAGTGTTTGCAGCACTTGCACTGGACGTGCAATTCTGACAGTTCTTCTTGAGATCTTCAGAATCTAGCAGCTAGCTAAACAGCAAGTTGACAGTGGAACTACACTACAGACTCTGCGAATGTAAGTGGCAAATCTGGCAACTGGTAATTCCACGGCTCTAGGAGTATCATGCATGGTTTGCTGGGGTAAGCAGCTGCATCTTCCAATCATCTTCCGGCTTCACCGCTTCTCTTTTATCGGGTGAGTTCGTTGCATGGTCCCAGCGCAGGTCTCGTGCTCGGTCGCTGGCGTTTGTGTGCTGCTGGATAACCATCAAATGCTGGGGTTCAAACTCCTTTGGCCAACTCGGCCAGGGACACACGGCCGTGCTCCGTAAAGGATGGGCGCACGGGACACTATTCAAATCTTCAGCGTGAGTTTGAATTGCTTTGGTTTTGAGGGAGCATTAGTGAATCAGTAGAGCCTGCGTCCCTGCACCCATATCAAGTCAAGAGAGATGAGCCCATAAGGCCCAGGGCCATCTAGGGCCTACGTTCGGCTTCCCCTTTTGCCTCACTTGATCTTGCAACACGGCCATTTCTGAACTTGCATGCAGTTGTCCGATACGTCATTCGTCCATGATGCTGTCTTGCTTCCTTGGCTCGCAGTTGATGCAGTTGTATGTTTTTCCAACCAGAAAAAAAACAGAGGAGGATTGAAGTTGCCAATGTTGAGTCACAAGATTCATGACTTCAGAAAACCCATGGACCGTCGTGTACTTGCACACTCAAAGTTTCATCATCGCCAAGCAAAGTCCAGATCCTCCACGTTTTTCATCTACTCACCTTTCCAAACATAGACACTCATGGACTCACGGATTCAATACATCTTCCACCGCAGTCAGACCCCAGGAGCCTGAGTTGCAGATATTTGCAGGGGATTCAATGTATTTGTTCATGTTATGCCACTTGGCAACACCAAAACAATGCCCTCGCAAATGGGTTGTCGCCGGCCATTCATCGGCGTTTGCGCCAAAAGTTCGCCTGTGCCCCAAGGGCAGATGTTGATGTTGCTATGGAGATCTGAAGGAATGGATGATGCCTTGCGAAGAATTCGATTTGCCCACCGAAGGTGCCATGTGTCATTGGTGTAAGGCATTTGGCAGTTTTTCAGCGTCCAAAGATGAAAGCATGAAACAAGGCACTCCAATGAGTCCAATGATGACAATTTTGCAATGAGAAATTGGGCTCATGGTTCTAACCGTTTGAAAGCCCTAGGCTGGGCTGAGATGTGGAGTTCAAAGCGCGGTAGCAGTGCACCGACAACTCCTTGCAACCATGGTTTCGTTGGGGTCCTCAGCTTAGGTCATGGTTGTGACAGAGTTTGGAAGCGGGCTTTTCGTGGATTTTGTTTGTGGACTCTTTGTGGAGTTTTAGTGGGCTTTTCTGGACTTTTGGTGCGCATTTTGGGGACCCTTGGTGGTCTTTTAGTAAACCTTTATTGACTCTTGGTGGATTTTTCGTGGACTTGACTTTTGGTGGGTTTTAGTAGACTTGTAGTCAGTGGACTTTTGGTGGGTTTTGTGGACTTTTGGTGGAGTTTTTGTATCTTTTAGTAGACTTTAGTCAGTTGTCTTTTAATCGATATTTGGTGCACTTTTCGTAGACTTTTTATGGACTGTTGCTGGACATTTAAGGGACTCTTGGTGAATTCTTGGTCGACTTTTGGTGTTGTTTTTCTTTTTTTTTGGACGTTTAGTGGACTTTTGATGGGCCTTTGGTGGACTTTACCAACCATTGAATTTTACATTGAACTACATTAAACATATATATCATGATGTATCCTGAGAATTCAAACGAGCGCGGCCAGGAGGAGCGGCAGGTGGAGGTCACCCGGAGCCGGCTGAAGACTTGGCTGAGGTGGAGATGGGTAGTTGGGCCCGTTGGGCCTGCGATGATAGACGTGGATGATCTAAAAAAAATCACATGGATGACATATGACATATGATGGTATTGGAGAAATATTGATGGATGACACTGGATGATATTGGAGGATATTGATATTGAATGATGATGGATGATGATGGTGATGACGATGTTTTTGGTTTGTCGTCAAGTCTACCACCCATGTTGGCAGGTGAAAAGTTATATAAATATTGTTTGATGAACTTGTGAACTGTGAACCTACCAATCTTCAGCAATCATTTCACATATTTCACCACCATCTTTCAAGGCTGTCTAGATGTCTATCACCACACAGCCAGAATTTGCGGTCGCTTCTCCGCAGGGATGTTTCGACTCCAGGTCTCCGCGAATACCTCGACGATTGGGACAAGTTACTGGGCGAACGGGGATCCATGCCACCGTGGATTTTGCAGTAATGTTTGAAAAACCATATATATTATAACATATTATAACCCGCATCCTTGAAAAACATATCAAAGAACTCAAAGAACGATAAACAACAACTCTGGGGGGGGGGCAGGTCGTACAATTAAATCCCGTTTAAAATGAATTCAATCCCTGTTAAGATGAATTTAATAAGTTTAGCTAAAATAATAGAAATAAATACATGAAAGTAAAATTACCTTCGGGTTTACTATTGCTTTTGATGAAATATAAACTATCTCTTCTGCAGTGTCTCTGTTGGATTCAGAAAGGTCACCAGTAAATGTGGACGTATCGGTGTACCAGGCAACTGACTTGGTAACTGAGTGGACAAATCACATGGTGATCGTGCCGCCGTTTATGGGTCAAAATTTCAGGCCCAGGACAGATTCTGGTCATGTTTGTGTCAAGTTGGTCATGCCATGTCTCCCAAATGGTCTCCCAAGTCCTCAATACATCCAAGTGGTTTTTTGTACGTAGTATAGAGAATTGCTTCTGGATTTCCAAATTCAGTGGTGCCCCTGCCTCCCTGAAAGAGTTCCTGACCATAGCAAAACAGCCTCAGGTTGACTTTAGCGTGCGTGAAGCAGCTCTGGCGGTTGGGATGTCTCCTGCAAGGCACATGGTCGAAGCAGATTTGACATGGTTTGAAGGGATGGGTAACCGGGTAACCAATGTACTGTCAACATTTCATGTAAACTGCACAAGCGGGCAGATTTGCCTCGTTCTTGTTGGGTTGAGGGATTTGCAGTGATGAGATCTTTCGTGATCTTCCTACGTGATCCTACTGGCTTGTACGTGGTATATCATGTCACCGGTTCCTCATCCAGAAGCCAAAAGGACTGAGTCCTGCAGAATGAACCTTGAAAAGTGCATGCGTCGTGTCCCATCACTCCCAAGGTGAGATTTGTTTTGGCAAGAACGGCAAGAGCCAACATTTCGCAACAAACTGCGTGAACTAGGGCCCTAGGGGTTTGCCCAGTGCTCTAGCAGAGAGTGGATGGAGAGTAACATCAAGACATATCAAGACAGTCCAACTGCAGGGAACCGCCTGGGACCAGCCCTGGCAGTCCATTTGGTGCGCCTGACACCCAGGATCGGCCCCTGCCAGTGCCGCCCAATTGACTCAATAGTTGGGGGATGTTGGGGGCAATTCTTGGATTTTTTGATATATTTTGATACTTGCTTCAGCATGCTTCAGCTACATCCGTATACAAAACCTCACCAAGCATCTTGCATGCAATTTAACTCAAACCGTCAATGCTGTGCTGCTGTGCCTTACTTCTATAATTATATAATTGAAATTAATAAATGGGCTAACGCCCTGGTGCCGCCGACCCCCATTTTGAGGGCCATGGTTATCCGATGTTATGCGATGTTATCCCACATGTTTCCATATTTGTCATGTTTTGTCCATGATTTTCACCAGGATTCCCAGGCGCTGGCAAAGGGCTGCCGCTGCAGGGCAACGTGTTTGTGGTGACCTGGGAAGACAGCGGCAAAGCGGTAAAGGCCCACAGACGGGTTTTGTGTCGTGATGGGCCGTGCTTCGCGCACGTTTTGAAACCCTCTAAATGGAGTATGGCGACATGGCCAGGCGCTGGCACAGGGCTGGCGCTGCAGGGCAACGTGTTCGCGGTGACTTGGGAAAGCAGTGGCAAAGCGGTAAAGGCTCACAGCGGGGTTTTGTGTCCTGATGGACTGTGCTTCACACAGGTTTTGACACCCTCTAAAATGGAGTATGGCGACATGGCCAGGCGCTGGCAAAGGGCTGCCGCTGCAGGGCAACGTGTTCGCGGTGACCGGGGGAAGCAGTGGCAAGGCGGTAAATGGATTATACATGGTCAGGCACTGGCACAGGGCTGCCGCTGCAGGGCAACGTGTGTGCGGTGACCTGGGAAGGCAGTGGCAAAGCGGTAAAGGCCCACAGACGGGTTTTGTGTCGTGATGGGCCGTGCTTCGCGCACGTTTTGAAACCCTCTAAATGGAGTATGGCGACTGGCCAGGCGCTGGCAAAGGACTGCTGCTGCAGGGCAACGTGTTCGCAGTGACTTGGGAAAGCAGTGGCAAAGCGGTAAAGGCCCACAGAGGGGTTTTGTGTCGTGATGGGCCGTGCTTCGCGCACGTTTTGAAACCCTCTAAATGGAGTATGGCGACTGGCCAGGCGCTGGCAAAGGACTGCCGCTGCAGGGCAACGTGTTTGCGGTGACCTGGGAAGGCAGTGGCAAAGCGGTAAAGGCCCACAGACGGGGTTTGTGTCGTGATGGGCCGTGCTTCGGTTTTGAAACCCTCTGGATGGAGTATGGCGACTGGCCAGGCGCTGGCAAAGGCCTGCCGCTGCAGGGCAACGTGTTTGCGGTGACCTGGGAAGGCAGTGGCAAAGCGGTAAAGGCCCACAGACGGGTTTTGTGTCGTGATGGGCCGTGCTTAGCGCACGTTTTGAAACCCTCTCAATGGAGTATGGCGACATGGCCAGGCGCTGGCAAAGGGCTGCCGCTGCAGGGCAACGTGTTCGCGGTGACCTGGGAAGGCAGTGGCAAAGCGGTAAAGGCCCACAGAGGGGTTTTGTGTCGTGATGGGCCGTGCTTCGCGCACGTTTTGAAACCCTCTAAATGGAGTATGGCGACTGGCCAGGCGCCGGCAAAGGGCTGCCGCTGCAGGGCAACGTGTTCGCGGTGACCTGGGAAGGCAGTGGCGAAGCGGTAAAGGCCCAGAAGGGGTTTTGTGTCGTGATGGGCCATGCTTCGCGCACGTTTTGAAACCCTCTAAATGGAGTATGGCGACTGGCCAGGCGCTGGCAAAGGACTGCTGCTGCAGGGCAACGTGTTCGCGGTGACCTGGGAAGGCAGTGGCAAAGCGGTAAAGGCCCACAGACGGGTTTTGTGTCGTGATGGGCCGTGCTTCGCGCACGTTTTGAAACCCTCTAAATGGAGTATGGCCACTGGCCAGGCGCTGGCAAAGGACTGCTGCTGCAGGGCAACGTGTTCGCGGTGACCTGGGAAGGCAGTGGCAAAGCGGTAAAGGCCCACAGAGGGGTTTTGTGTCCTGATGGACCGTGCTTCGCGCACGTTTTGAAACCCTCTAAATGGAGTATGGCGACATGGCCAGGCGCTGGCAAAGGACTGCCGCTGCAGGGCAACGTGTTCGCGGTGACCTGGGAAGGCAGTGGCAAAGCGGTAAAGGCCCACAGAGGGGTTTTGTGTCGTGATGGGCCGTGCTTCGCGCACGTTTTGAAACCCTCTAAATGGAGTATGGCGACTGGCCAGGCGCTGGCAAAGGACTGCTGCTGCAGGGCAACATAATCGCAGTGACTTGGGAAAGCAGTGGCAAAGCGGGAAAGGCCCACAGAGGGGTTTTGTGTCCTGATGGGCCGTGCTTCGCGCACGTTTTGAAACCCTCTAAATGGAGTATGGCGACTGGCCAGGCGCTGGCAAAGGACTGCTGCTGCAGGGCAACATGTTCGCAGTGACTTGGGAAAGCAGTGGCAAAGCGGTAAAGGCCCACAGAGGGCTTTTGTGTCGTGATGGGCCGTGCTTCGCGCACGTTTTGAAACCCTCTAAATGGAGTATGGCGACTGGCCAGGCGCTGGCAAAGACTGCCGCTGCAGGGCAACGTGTTTGCGGTGACCTGGGAAGGCAGTGGCAAAGCGGTAAAGGCCCACAGACGGGTTTTGTGTCGTGATGGGCCGTGCTTCGCGCACGTTTTGAAACCCTCTAAATGGAGCATGGCGACTGGCCAGGCGCTGGCAAAGGACTGCTGCTGCAGGGCAACGTGTTCGCGGTGACCTGGGAAGGCAGTGGCAAAGCGGTAAAGGCCCACAGACGGGTTGGCGACTGGCCAGGCGCTGGCAAAGGACTGCTGCAGGGCAACGTGTTCGCAGTGACTTGGGAAAGCAATGGCAAAGCGGTAAAGGCCCACAGAGGGGTTTTGTGTCGTGATGGGCCGTGCTTCGCGCACGTTTTGAAACCCTCTAAATGGAGTATGGCGACTGGCCAGGCGCTGGCAAAGGACTGCCGCTGCAGGGCAACGTGTTTGCGGTGACCTGGAAAGGCAGTGGCAAAGGGGTAAAGGCCCACAGACGGGTTTTGTGTCGTGCTGGGCCGTGCTTCGCGCACGTTTTGAAACCCTCTAAATGGAGTATGGCGACTGGCCAGGCGCTGGCAAAGGACTGCTGCTGCAGGGCAACGTGTTCGCAGTGACTTGGGAAAGCAGTGGCAAAGCGGTAAAGGCCCACAGAGGGGTTTTGTGTCGTGATGGGCCGTGCTTCGCGCACGTCGCACGTTTTGAAACCCTCTAAATGGAGTATGGCGACTGGCCAGGCGCTGGCAAAGGCCTGCCACTGCATTGCAACGTGTTCGCAGTGACTTGGGAAAGCAGTGGCAAAGCGGTAAAGGCCCACAGAGGGGTTTTGTGTCGTGATGGGCCGTGCTTCGCGCACGTTTTGAAACCCTCTAAATGGAGTATGGCGACATGGCCAGGCGCTGGCAAAGGACTGCCGCTGCAGGGCAACGTGTTCGCGGTGACCTGGGAAGGCAGTGGCAAAGCGGTAAAGGCCCACAGACGGGTTTTGTGTCGTGATGGGCCGTGCTTCGCGCACGTTTTGAAACCCTCTAAATGGAGTATGGCGACTGGCCAGGCGCTGGCAAAGGACTGCTGCTGCAGGGCAACGTGTTCGCAGTGACCTGGGAAGGCCCACAGAGGGGTTTTGTGTCCTGATGGACCGTGCTTCGCGCACGTTTTGAAACCCTCTATATAAATGGATTATGGCGACATGGCCGGTGACCTGGGAAGGCAGTGGCAAAGCGGTAAAGGCCCACACGGGGGTTTTGTGTCCTGATGGCCCGTGCTTCGCGCAGGTTGTGAAACCCTCTAAATGGATGTAGTGGAGTATGGCGATATGGCGACATGGCCAAGCGCTGGCAAAGGGCTGCCGCTGCAGGGCAACGTGTTTGCGGTGACTTGGGAAGGCAGTGGCAAAGGCTTTGGTGTCTGGTGGACCATGCAGGCCGAGGTCCTAGCAGGCCAACGCCGCACACCTGCGGTGATCCCGGGCGCCGCCCCGCCTGGGCCAAGGCTAGGCAGGGGTCGGCGGATTACTCTTATATTGTGCTGTCCATCAGATCAATTTGAGGATATGTTAATATTACTACCGGGTTCTTCAAAAACAGCCATCCTCCTACATGTTGTCACATCACACCTGATCCCTCCGCGCCCCCTTGATCAATGTTGTTGCCTAATGCATGCCCGCATCCGAACCGAAATGGCTGTTTTTTTGAAGGCCTTTCCAAGCAAAGCGATGTAACAACATTGACTTCGGGGAAAGGGGGCATGCAAGTTTCTTCGCAATGAGTTTGACAGGATGGCTGTTTTTTTTGAAGAACCCGGTATGTGAGTTTGGCATTCGCATGCAGTGCTGCTAGGATCGTGAGGAGAGACCTTCTACATCAGGCAGCTAAGTAACTTGTGACCACTATCAAGCAAGTACAATTGCTAGGATAACTATGGATAACCCACAATTTTTGCTGTTTTGCCAATGTAAATCACTACTTTGTTGGGGGAAGCTCAGGTTACTGACCGAGCGGACAGTGGATGAGCTACATGACCATGAGCCTGCAGATGCGACCACGGTCAGCTGCCTGTACTCATTTTTCTTTCAGTATCAGAAAACACCAGGATACCAACATGCAGCGTCCCCGATGTGCGAGGAAATTGTGCTTTGCCGGGTAGTTTGACTTGATTTGGAATCGTGATTGCCAAGTGACTGAAATTGTTTGTCCGGACGAGTTGCCATATTGAACGGCTCAAAAGTAGTTGGGTTCCAATGGCTACGGAGGTTGTGGTGGTGGCTGCCAGGCCAGTTGCTACTGCGGGCAGCAGACTTTATCAATTCTTGTAGTGTTGCCACACAGTTTTATAGTATAATATAGTATATAAACGGGACAAGCAGCAAAGTCTCAGCATTGAAGCTTGATTACAATGCATTCGAGGGCCCAAACTTGAAAACAAAGATAACAAGGGAGATGCACGCTCAAGTATACCGAAAGGATTAGGG
>CAMXCT020001327.1:0-29517 GCA_947184155.2 Cladocopium goreaui
CCCCTTTGCCTTCCACAATGCCACGATCTAAAATCTAACTCTTTATTTAAACATCCCCCCCCTTGCCTTCCACAATGCCATGATCTAAAATCTAACTCTTTATTTAAACTTTCCCCCCCTTGCCTTCCACAATGCCATGATCTAAAATCTAACTCTTCATTTAAACTTCCCCCCCCTTGCCTTCCACACTGCCATGATCAAATTTAACTCGTTATTTAAACTTTCCCCCCCCTTGCCTTCCACAATGCCATCATCTAGTTGTTGTTGTCGTTGTCGTTGTCGTTGTCGTTGTCGTTGCTGCTGTTGTTGTTGTTGTTGTTGCTGTTGTTGTTGTTGTTGTTGTTGTCGTTGTTGTTGTTGTTGTTGATGTTGGCGTTGATGTTGATGTGAAAGTTGATGATGTTGTTGTGGTTGTTAATGTTTTTGTGTTGTCGATGTTGAGACTGCTGTTGATTTTGTTCTTGTTGTTTGTTGTGCATGTTGTCGATGTAAGTAAAGAGGCGTCGGGAGCGAGTATGTTTCCGGCGTTGAAAGCGAGTTGATTTTCGGCGTCGGGAGCGAGGGTCCCACCTATTAGAAGCCGCAGTTTTGGAAGCCACTTAAGCCACGATCGCAGGGCTCCTTGGGGGACGCAGCTTTAGAAGCCGCACTTAGAAGCAACAATTAGAAATTGGTAGCCACACTCCGGAGGCATATTAGACGCCGCAGACGCCGCAGATTTAGAAGCCGCTTAGAAGCCACAGTCGGAGGGCACATCGGGAGCCGCAGCTTTCACTTAGAAGCCACGCTTAGAAGCCACCTTAGAAGCCACAGATTTAGAAGCCACTTCGACGCCACAATTCGAAGCCACTAGAAGCCACTGTAGAAGGCCATATTGAAGGCCGCAAACTTAGAACCTACATGGAAACCACAATTAGAAGCTACCTTGGAAGCCGCCACTATAAGAAGCCACCCTCCAGAGCCGCAGATTTAGAAGCCACTTAGAAGCCATGATCTGAGGGCTCAGTATAGAAGCCGCAGCTTTAGAAGCCGCACTTAGAAGCCACATTTAGAAGACACTTAGAAGCCACACTCCGAAGCCATATTGGAAGCCGCAGATTTAGAAGCCACTTAGAAGCCACACTCCGAAGCCACATTGGAAGCCGCAGGTTTAGAAGACACTTCGACAGCGCTGTTAGAGATCACTATAGCAGGCCAGGTTAGTAGCCGCGTATTGAGCAACCACTAATAGAAGCCACATTGCAAGCCGCATATTTATAGAAGCCATTTACCCGTTACAATGAGAAGAAGACACTTAGAAGCCACGCATGGAAGCCACAGAGTGAGTGAACTTTCGCACCCTCGCACCTGGAAGGCAACAATCCTAGGTACATAGAAGCCACATACATAGAAGCCATTAGGAACTACATCCGAGGCACAAGCGAGGAAAAACCCGAGGCACAAGCGAGGAAAAACCCGAGGCACAAGCGATGTGCCGACCGTTCGTCAATGGGAAGGATGACATCCCATATATTGTGGAATATAAAAAATGTTCCAAACCACCAACCAGGATGGTCTTAGTAAAGGAAGAAGCAAGGTTTTGAAGTACACAGATGGTGGTTGTTTTTTTGTGGCCATTGTCCAAGCTTTTGAATTTGGTGGTTTTATGCATTAAAAGACACGAGACGACACCATAAGATTCTGGAAGAAAAAGATGCCAGAAAATTGCCAGATTTTCCGGTCATCTTTAGGGGAGATCTGCCAAAAAATGGCTGTGAAGAATGGCAGCTTTAATCAATAGACTGATCACCCGTTGGAATGGAGGGTACTGCATTTCCGGGCAAAGCCACATCTTTCCTTGATGTCTTTAAAAGTTTCAAGGCTTCCAGAGTCCCTGACTGTGGGAAAACAGGTTCTCTGGGTCATTTCACCTTGCAAAACTCATTTTATAACAGGCAAGCGTTGCTCCTTGCAAAAAACAATCCAATTTCGAGAGGTCCTGGAGACATATCTATCTGCTCAAAATCTTCCAGATTCATGTCTTTGTCAACACATGAAAAACTGAAGGAAAAAAACAACATTGGATTAATGTTGGGTATCCCCGTTGAATCTTTCAACCATTAGTATAATACACATCAGTGTGCCTGGAAATGGGTTATATACCTCCAATTATAGCAATTGAATAGGGAAGATGATTAACCATTAGGTTTACGGGTACACTATTTTCAGACAAACCCATATCTAAACCATGGTATTTACCATCTTTCTGGGTAAATTATAAGAATTCACTAACTTGAAATAAGGTGATTTGGGGATGATTCCCAAAATCCTAACCATCATTCCAGGGTTGTGTCACTGTGAGGTCATTATCATTTACCCAGGGCAGATAAACCGTAGTTGATTTCAGTTACATAGTTGATAAATCAATCATAAATCAATAGGGGATACGAAACATTCTATAAATCAATTGTGGATACTGAAAAACAAATATTATAACAATAGATAGATAAACCAGATAAACCATGGGTAAACCATCACCACGATTTAAACCATAGATAAACCATAGATAAACCATAGATAAACCATGGATAAACCATCACCACGATTTAAACCATAGATAAACCATGGATAAACCATAGATAAACCATAGATAAACCATGGATAAACCATCACCACGATTTAAACCATAGATAAACCATAGATAAACCATAGATAAACCATAGATAAACCATAGATAAACCATGGATAAACCATCACCACGATTTAAACCATAGATAAACCATAGATAAACCATAGATAAACCATCACCACGATTAAACCATAGATAAACCATAGATAAACCATAGATAAACCATAGATAAACCATAGATAAACCATAGATAAACCATAGATAAACCATAGATAAACCATAGATAAACCATCACCACGATTAAACCATAGATAAACCATAGATAAACCATAGATAAACCATAGATAAACCATAGATAAACCATAGATAAACCATAGATAAACCATCACCACGATTAAACCATAGATAAACCATAGATAAACCATAGATAAACCATAGATAAACCATAGATAAACCATAGATAAACCATAGATAAACCATAGATAAACCATAGATAAACCATAGAAATCTGATGGAAAAACGACCATCTGGGCACCGTGGAGCCGCTGGACGAGCGAAGTGGCTCGGAAGGATGCAGGGCTCAGGAGGACGAAGCCTAAGGTCATACCTGGAGATCTCGGGAAAATCAATGGGAGATCTTCAGGATCCTAAAATTTAGGTACGTTAGTACCATATTTCTGGCCATATTTTCTGGGGATATTCCCTTACATAGGCCTTATATAGACCTTATATATGGTAGGTACCTCCAATTTTAATGGTAAAACATACAAAAAAACCATGGGAAATCACCATAGAAATAGTGGATTTTCCCATTGAAAATGGTGATTTTCCATAGTTATGTTAAATATCCAGAGGGTAACCGTTGTAACCACATGAAAATACGGCAACCATAACCATAAAACAACCATACACCATAACAAATAAAAATATCAAATATCTACATAAACCATGTCAACATAAAGTCTTAAAAATACGGCAACCATGTCAACATATTTGATGCTAACATGATTTTCTGAGTATATGCTGAATCAGAATCGTAACCATGTTATGGTTTTTCACATTGACGAAAATGGTGGGAAGAATTACGACCATCCAAAAATGGTGTTTCTGCGAAGCAAAGAGATCAAAGAAAACCCCAAGAGGTAAACCTTCCCCAGGTATCCAATTTCACGATTTCGGGAGACTGAAAACAGTATTGAAAGCCATTCATGATAAATTGAAGTGTCTATGTCTATATACGTATCATGTATGATATGTTGATATGTTACATTGTATCACGTATGAATATGCATGTATGGTACGACAAGCATGGTGCGAGTCAAAATATTGACGTGTAGAGACATGTTTCTATTATGTCCTATTTACATACCAAAATAATCCTATGTATGTCTGGGTGTCATAACAAGAATGATATGAATGTGCATATGATATGATATGTGTCAAAAAATGTCATGTGCATATGATATGAATAGATATGAATGATCTATGAAATCATAGCACAGATATGCAAAAACCCTTTGGAAAAGTCATCAGAACACAGCAAGACCAGCGGTGCCGCGGGGTCCCGCCTGGCGCGTTGATGCAAGGCATCTCTGTCAAGAAGCGTTTCGGCCACTGACAGAAGCGGCGCATTGGGTCCTGGCGTGGGGTTTCTATCCGTGGCTCGGCATGGTGTACCCAATTTGCCAATGCCATAAACCAACCTTAATATACAGGTGTCCTAAAATAGTTGGTACCGCAAATCACCATGGTGTCAACACTAAAATGGGCTGACTTGGATGATTGGGTACCATTATAAACCATCCCAAAAATGTCCCCATAGATCGGTAACTATCATCCCCAGTTGGGGGGATTTTTTTTCCAAGTTTGGACCATGGCACATCTGGATAAAGAATTATAGGCCCATAAAATGCCAAGAATTTTTGCCGAGAAAAGATGCAAAACATGTTTCCAGGATGGTAGTTCGGAGATGTGTTCCCCATCATTTCCAAGGTTCCAACGGTTCGGCATCTTGGGAGTTGCTGCATGGAGACGTATGTAATGTGTTTGGAGATCGTTTTGAAAAAATATTAATATGATATGGGTATATACCCTCTGGTAAACTAACATAGCACTGGAAAATCATCATCATTTTAATAGGTACAGTAAACCAACTATAAATGAAAAATTTTCCATAGCTATGTTAGTTTACCAAAGGGTAATAACAAGCAATAAAAATTGGAACCTAATGGAGAATAATGGGGGTTACGCAGCCACCAATATCATTTCAAAACCATTGGATATGATTTTTAAGGAAAAGGAGGTTTCTGGAATTGTGTTCCCTGGGTGCCAGAAAATGCATCTCAGAAAGCTCCTTTTCTTGATTCAATGAGTATCAATCATTTCTGATCATTTGTTCAATGCTTATTCGACATGTGAAAATTGAAATTCCTACAGTGAATTGCCACAGTGATTTGCTATGTCAAACCACAAATCGATCATTCAAAATTCAGGGATCCTCTGTTGCAATTCAAAGCAGATCATCTCATCTTAAGATATTGTTCCATTTTATTGCACTCCCAGATGCATTCTTACACGACAATTTGACACAGGCCCCTAAAAATTACTTCCATACTTTTTGGAGGGTGGCCCCAAAGATTATTTCCATACTCTTTGGAGGAGGACGAAACCTAAAAAACAAAAAAAACTTGGAAAAACCACACACCAAAAAAAAAATATTTCCAGACTCTTTGGAAAGTGGGGGTCTGGACAAGAGTCCCTGAATACTGTTTATTTTCTAAAGGAGGAAGGCCGTATTTTCTCTTTTCTGGAGGAGGTGGTCCTGTTTGTGTATTCTTTTTCTAAACAAGGAGTGTCACCAAAGGAATATAACAATATTGCATCTGTTTCAAGAAATCTTGCATAAAGGCATGGTTTCTTAGAGTGCAACTGCTTCTTGAAGAATACCTTTTCAAAATAATGCTCGACTTTCTGCATTGGATTGCCATACATATATATATATACATATCTATATACATGTGAAAGGGTTCCCTTTAGCACAAGAACTTAAACAATGCCAGACTCTTTCACAAGGACTCATGTGTGTCCTGAAAGCTACTTTCTCAAAGGAATGTCACACACTTTTGAAAGCAATACAGTGTATACATGTAACATAATGAACATATTTCAAAAAAATATCAAATAGTGAATTATGATATTTTGAAATGATGCCATATTTCTTCACATGAATGCTGTTTCTTTTTCGAAGTAAGATTGAAGAACACCATTATTCAAGTTAATATTTCATGAAGTCACAGTACTTTGTTAAAGGAATGCCGCACTCTTGAAAAAGTAACTTGTATATTAGAGAGACGCTACCTTCTCTGAAATAGTATTACTGTACCTCGATGGAAGACATACAATATTTGTTCCAAATATATATGGAAGACATGGTGCACTCTTTCTAAAGGAATGCTGTGCACATCTCAGGGCCGTGCTTCACAGTAATGATACATTTTATAAGAGGAACGCTGCCCTCTCTGTAGAAGAATGTTGCACGGAGGTATGCCACAATTTCCTGAAGGAATGCCACATTCTTTTAAATTATGACTGATAAGAGGCATGGTGTTGTCCATATAATCTGAATTGATACTGTGTTTTAAAAACACATTTTGTTTCAAGACAACAGCATGCTTATCCCTACAAAACGTTCCATATCTCTTTAAGATGCAGGGAACTCTGTCATGGAGATGCAGTACTGCTTGGAGACAAAATGACATCTCCTGTCAATCAAGAGTGCTGTTTCCTCGAAGCAAACACCACCCTCTCGTTGAGCGTGGCGCAACCGGCCAAAATTGAATTCCATTCCTCTTTGATATTCATTGACTCAATACAATATTTCATAGCAAAAATAGCTGCATTACAGCATATTTCTACCAAACTGAATTTTACCAGCTGATTGACGGGTTTGCTTTCAGGTCCTTGTAGTTTATTTTTTGCCGGATGTACAAACTTGGATATGTACCGTATACACACAAGACTTGAAGCCAAAAGTTTTTACACAATACATACCTATATACATATAGCCTTATAGCTCTACAACTGCTACGCCTCAAAACTAAGACAGACAAAAACAGATGCTTGAAAATTATTCAATACATAAAACTTACCAAAAAGATCCAAAAAGCGCATTCCCACAAAGACCCGGACTCACATAATTGTTCACTTCCGACAGGGGTGCAACAGCGTCACTAGGCACGTCGCCAACCCGGTAAGCCCAAACGGAAACTTCATGAGAATTCTCCTCTCCGGCGAAGAGGAAGACGTAGCCTGCGGAAGGCTAAGCCCAGGCCCGGCGCAAAAAAACCACCGGAAAACGTATGGGAAAAACCCCAGGAAGCATGGACTTACTAAATGGGTGTCTCTGAAAATGATGGGAAGACCCATAATTCGATTCCATCCACTGGTGTATGCACCATGTTCTCGTGAAAATGGACGCGGGTATATCCTATTTTCGGTTTACCACACCCACTTGCAATCGCTGCGTTCTTCTTGCCAAGTCGGTTCCCGCAAAGCAATTTGTGGCGTGAAAACATGGAAATATCTCACATAAATTTCAACTGAACAGCAGTTCGAAGTTAACTCCTTCCCCAAAAAATATTAAACACAAACAGGCCCTCCAAACAGCTCCATTTCTGGAGGGGTTTCGGCCACTTCCCCAGTGGGTAGAACGCACGCATTCCAGGTGTCAACCAAACAATTTCGTCGGAGATTCTGAACTGCTGACAACTTTTAGAACTACCGCTCCCAAGGAATCTGACTATCAAGAACTTGGGTACACATTTGGTTTGATGGGAAGAATCGTAGCATTGCCCATTGCGGGAATTTCTGTCATATGTTTGAAGGTTACATTCCCCAATATGTGTACACTGTGTTTGTATGTATATACAGTAGTATATAAATGTATATGATTATTTATATATATATATATATGTATATATATATATAGTTTTTGTATGTATATAGTATATGATATCATATGATTATATATATATATATATATAAATATATATAATTATAATTATACATATGTCTTGGCTGATGTCCAAGGATTGGCCTCTTCCCTCAATATGTTGGGGGATGAACTCTCCACTGCGGCTTGCGGCGCGGCTCAAGCTGCTTGGATCTGGTTGGTGGTTTCAACCCCTCTGAAAAATATGAAAGTCAGTTGGGATGATTATTCCCAATGTTTGGAAAAATATAAGCCATGTTCCAACCCTGCGCTCCCCTGGAGACTTCAAAATTTCACCCAACTTACCCAACTTAAAAGGGTGTCCTCCACCCACCAATCGGCCTGCATAGTCCACAGCAAATTCCTCGACCCCTGGGGTCCTGGGCAGACTGGGAGACGATATGGTCGATATGGGCCACGATATGTGACAAAACGGTACCCTGTTGATTCTCTACATGAGGGATGTTCAATGATGTTCACATACCCATGTGAAAGGCTCCGGACTCTCTGCAAAAATCCATGACAGTTGTGTATTTAAACTTAGTGGAGCAAACATTTTGCACAGCGTGCTCGAGTGGGCATGACCTAGGCATTGGCTAGATCCCACTTGAGTGGGAATGACAAGGAAAGCCAAACTATGTACGTACACTACTAAGAAGTCGGCTGTTCTCGTAAAACTATGTAAAACTTTCATCCAACAATATCACCAGCTGATATCCCATTTCAGAAACCTGGTAGTACAATTCCTGTTGCCTTGTGATACTACCCAATCAACCAGTCGTGTTTTTTTTTCACGAAAAGCATCAGCTGCTTCTCATAGAGCGAGACGGGGCAATGAAGCCTGCCAGGGATGACCGACCTCCAACGACCTACTAACAGGTCGCGAACTGGAAGCCCCACTGACCATAGAAATAGATGGAAAAAACATATGAAAATGGTGATTTTCAATAGCTATGTAAACGTTTACCAGAGGCTATCTCTACTTGTATGTCTATAGTCTATAATATGTATATACTGGATTATACTGGACATAGCCACTCCAGTTTCTGAAGTCAGGAACATCCTTGGATTGATGCAGGATTGTCCAGTCTTATTGTCTCTAGGTCATACATTAGTGCCCTCCGGAAATTGCCTCCAGTAAACAAACATTTACATGGAAAATCCACCATTTTGTAGATTGTTTCCTGCAGAAGACCCATGGACTTCCATAGCTGTTTCACTTTACTGGAGGGTAAACATTAAAAAACTGACACCCCGAGCTTCTGAAAATTGTATCCCCAAATGGCAAGCTTAATCGGGAGAATGGTGCTAAATAAAGCGTGTTGTCTCCAAATTTTCAGACAGACCTGTTAATTTTAGTAAGTTATATCTCATCATATCCGCATTCAAGCCCCATAAAATCCCAATTGTTGCTGATTAATCCCCGACTTTCAGACACGCCCAGGGAACATATCATAGATTGCAAGAAAAATCAATCCCATCAGACCCTGATCGAATCCCCATATGATCTTATTGGTGGTATGTATGTATATATATATATCCCCACGTTCTACGATCCCCATCCAATTAAAATAAAATGCCATATTTATTTCCAGGATATCACCGTTGAATCCCATTGAAACCATCAAAATCCCATGAACAGATCCCATGAAAAAATATATGAAACTCCCATTCAATCCCAAGTAAATCCCATTGAAATACATCAGAAATACATTAGAATCCCATTAGATCCCAGTAAAATCCCATCAAAACCATCAAAATCTCAGTAAAATCCCATGAAAACCATCAAAATCTCAGTAAAATCCCATGAAAACCATCAAAATCTCAGTAAAATCCCATGAAAACCATCAAAATCTCAGTAAAATCCCATGAAAAAATTGTTTCCAAACTCTCCGGGCCACCGGGGTTCCCGGTCACTCCCGGTCACCTCCATGGTGACCAGCGCCGGCTGAACTGCATCGCTTCCAGGTTCAAACGCAGGAGCTCCTTGGGCTCCGAGGCACCTGGCGACATGTTCGATGGAAGAAATCATAGGATAACCATCAAGAAATGGTGGTTTCATGGCCTTTAAATGGGATGCAAAAATGGGTTTTATGGGTTAAATATCAATGGTTAATGATTGTTAATAATGCTTCATTTCATGATCAATAGTATATACACACTAATTATGGAGGTGTCCAGAAATGGGGATACCCATTTCTAGCTGGATGGTTTAAGAATGGAAAATCCCTATGTAGCAATGGATGATGACTGGGGGTACTCGCATTTTAGGAAACCTCCATTTAGGGTAAAAAAAATCACCAGGCCATGGTGATATGGGATTATAATCAGTGAATCATCTTCCAGAAATAACCATTTAGTTTTTTTTATGTTCTTTTTCCCCTATTTTCAGACACACCCAGACGCAAGAATGGGATGGATAGATCAGATAGAGATGGAGATGGAGAAACAGAGAGAGAGAGAGCGAGAGAGAGAGAGAGAGAGAGAGAGGAGAGGCGAGAGGAGAGGAGAGGTAGAGCTTGCTCTCTTCTCTCTTCTCTCTTCTCTTCTCTCTTCTCTCTTCTCTCTTCTCTCTTCTCTCTTCTCTCTTCTCTCTTCTCTCTTCTCTCTTCTCTCTTCTCTCTTCTCTCTTCTCCCTTCTCCTTCTCCCTTCTGTCTTCTCTCTTCTCTCTTCTCTCTTCTCTCTTCTCTCCTTCTCTCTTCTCTCTTCTCTCTTCTCTCTTCTCTCTGCTCTCTGCTCTCTGCTCTCTGCTCTCTGCTCTCTTCTCTCTTCTCTCTTCCCTCTTCTCTCTTCTCTCTTCTCTCTTCCCTCTTCTCTCTTCTCTCTTCTCTCTTCTCTCTTCTCTCTTCTCTCTTCTCTCTTCTCTCTTCTCTCTTCTCTCTTCTCTCTTCTCTCTTCTCTCTTCTCTCTTCTCTCTTCTCTCTTCTCTCTTCTCTCTTCTCTCTTCTCGCTTCTCGCTTCTCTCTTCTCTCTTCTCTCTTCTCTCTTCTCTCTTCTCTCTTCTCTCTTCTCTCTTCTCTCTTCTTCTTTCTCTCTTCTTCTTTCTCTCTTCTTCTCTAAGAGAGGGATGGATGGATGGATGGATGGGTGAGTGGATCGATGGATGGAGGAATGGATGGATAGATGGATGGATGGATGGATGGAGGGTGGGTGGGTGGGTGGGTGCGTGGGTGAATGGATGGATGAATGGATATACGTAGACAGATGGATAGACAACTGGAGAGACAGATGGATAGAAGGATGGATAGACAGATGGATAGACAGATGGATAGAGAGGTGGATAGACAGATGAATAGGCAGATGGATGGACAGATGGATAGACAGATTGGATAGACAGATGGATAGACAGACGGATTGACAGATAGATGGATAGATGGATAGATGGATAGATGGATAGACGGATAGATAGACGGATAGATAGATGGATAGATGGATAGATGGATAGATGGATAGATGGATAGATGGATAGATAGATAGATAGATAGACAGATAGATAGACAAATAGATGGATAGACAGATAGATAGACGGATAGATAAAGAGATACATGGATAGATGGATAGACAGATAGATAGACGGATAGATAAAGAGATACATGGATAGATGGATAGACAGATAGATGGATAGACAGATAGACAGACAGATAGATAGACAGATAGATAGACAGATAGATAGACAGAAGGATAGACAGATAGATGGATAGACAAATAGACAGATAGATAGACAGATAGATAGACAAATAGATAGACAGATTGGTAGACAGATTGGTAGGCAGATTGGTAGACAGATAGATAGACAGATAGATAGACAAATAGATAGACAGATAGATAGACAGATAGATAGACAGATAGATATACAGATAGACAGATAGATGGATAGATAGATAGATAGACAGATAGATGGATAGACAGATAGATGGATAGATAGATAGAAGATGGATAAATGGATAGATAGATAGACAGATAGATAGACAAATAGATAGACAGATAGACAGATAGATAGACAGATAGATGGATAGATGAGGCTTTGTGAGGCTAGATGCGGATAGAAATAGATAGAGATAGAGGTAGAGATAGAGACAGAGATATAGATAGATTGAGATATAGAGATAGATATTGATTGGAATATAGAGATAGAGATAGATATAAATATGTATATATATAGAGATAGTTGAAGATCGATATAGATAGATAGAGATAGATTCGTAGATAGGGATAGGGATAGATAGAGATAGATAGGAATAAACAGAGATAGACAGAGATAGTTTGATAGGTGGCTATTTGAATAGAAATTTTGAAAAATCGATAAATGTGGTTGACGGAAAATATCATAAAGTATCTTAATTGTTGATCATTTGTGAGATTTTAGAAACCTCCGGAAGGATTTGGGTACTTAGATATTACCATCTGGTTGTTTAACAGTTTGCCATGGTATAGATGGCCCATAGAAATAGATGGCTTACCGTTCTTAAAAATGGTGGATCTTTCCATGGCAAACTGTTAGTCATAACCAGATGGTAACATTCATTATTATCATTTATCCCATTAATCACCATTAATCACCATTAATCACCATTAATCACCATTAATCACCATTAATCACCATTAGTCACATATATATATATATATAGACCAACATTTCGACGGCTGATCGAAGCCTGGTGGAATGCATTAGATCCATTTGTGGTCCCTGCAGGTATGGTATCAAAGAAGACTCGCAAACGCAAACGGAAACGTCATCTGAGGGTAAATATCTATGGATTAATATATGATTGTCATTACATGGATATTATTATATATGATATTAATATATTCATATAATGGGGATATAATGGATCCTCACCAGCTTCTGAGCGTAAACCCACTGGATCTTTGGAACATCTCTGAACTTCAAACAGAACACGTGTCTGAAGATGTGGCAAGTTATGGCCCCTGCACCTTCCAGCCGCACGGGCAGAGGGACACGACGCCCGCAAGGACCTCACGATGGTTGAAGAAAAATCCCTTTTGGGACCATCAAGAGAACTACCATATGATTAATAGTGGTGAATAGTGACTAATAATGATGGATAGAGCTGATAAATGGGATGATCAATGGGATTGCCCTGGCAATTGTTCACAGTTCGACCGTGAAAATAACCCATTTTTAGTGGAAACTCATCTTCCAACCCCTATCTGGCAGGGTCGAATTGTTAATTTACTGGAGGGTAAGATGTTCGCAGGTCTTCACCAAAGATGGCGACAAAATCTGCAAAAATGATGAATGTTCCTTTCTATACATTTGGGGATTTGTATAGATGGATTTATCACATCTTATCATCAGCTATGGAGGTCTATGCACCTCCAGGGGGCATCATGTGTGCCAATTAAGATCATGAATCTGTCCTGTTATACTTTGAAATTTGAACACATTTATCATCAAATATCAATAATATGGGTATGTCTGAAAATGGGGTATACCCCCAATTATAGCCATTTAGTAGGGATAATGATCATTAACCATTGGGTGTAGGGGTACACTATTTTCAGACAAACCCATATTCATTAATCATACCCAGTTGAACCAGTTGAACTGTTCCGAAGGTTTTTTTTTTTGGCACTGTGATCGCTGTGATCTCCCAGGGACCTGTGAAAACTTCCAGCTGCTCCGCCGCTGTCTGCGGAGGACGACCATCCATCTGCAAGGAGAGCAAGGGCAAGGGACAGCTTCTCCGCATCGCCTGCGGTGATTTTTCCCATTTTTTCCCCTGGTTTTTGGATGTGTTTGGTGAGGAATCCGAGCATTTTTGTTGGCGAAACTCCCAATTTTCAGGCTGAACTCCGAGTTGTCGAGTTGGCTTTTCCCAGCAAAATGGATTGAAGAAATGGGGATGGACCCATTTCAGTTCTGGCCATTGAAGAAAAGGGAAATTGAGGATAGACTCCACCAGATCTGTGGGGACCCTGCTTCTAGACAAATAGATTTGGGGAAAAACAAGAGAGACGACCTTCAAAGAAAGCCGGTCGTTATCCAATTCGTGGTTGAATGTTTTTTTCAAGAAATCCTTAAATCCATCAAAACTCACCATCTGTAAACGGAGTCAGACGGTATCTAATCTTTATTGAATGGCAGTTCAAGCCATCTAAATATCACAATCTGCATGAAAGAAGACTACACTATCGATATTCAAATCTATCATTTGTTCACCAACAGTGTGTGAAGATCTGCTGAAAGTTCATAACCCAATCCATCAATTTCCCAACATCCGCATGCGAAAAAATATGAAGTGGGTATATCATCAGATCCATCAAGCATTGCCCTTCCTCCAAGTAATATAGACCTGCCGTGGGTTTGAGGGGTGGAGGACTACTTTCCTCTCAAGAATTGTGATTCTCAGGGTTTGTCTTATTGGGGGGATGGCAACACTTTAGTACCAATACCCATAGTAATCAGAGCGTCCAAGAATCAAGCAACCCAAGATGTCGAAATTAGCAAAATCCATCTATTAATGAATCATCCAATCAAATCTATCAATCCATCACAAAAAAAATCACTTGACTTGTCGAGAACTGGATCACATCCGGTGACAACGGAATAGTATATATATATATGTATATAATATCATTGCTTATAATCCACAGTTTGCTGCTTAATTGTCGATTCCTATTGCTTCAATACCTTGCTGGTTTGTTGCTCATCCACGTGTTTGGTCCTTGAAAAAGCCCCATTTTTTGTAGGGATCATCATCCCATTTCTACGGCTAAAAATGCTTGAAACCACCAAGCAGTTCATCTCCAACATATTCAATGGATTGGTTTAAGGGAAAATTTACAGGAAAACCCCATATTTACTGGGAAAATCGATGGTTTCCTGCAGATTTTCCCTTAAACCAGTCCATTGACACATGCAAAACATTGCAGTTCGATGTTCAGCTCATTTTCCCAACAGGACATCATGATCTCAAGATTGGCTACAGATGTCATCCATATTTTAGGAGTTTCCATATAAACCAAGCAGCGGCTATTGGGGATCCCCCATGGAAAACCTGCCATGAAACCCACCTCTACGGCTCTCAATTCTCCTTGCTTCAAGGCCTGCGTTTTTTAACGCCACAAGGAGTCAAAAGGCTGACCGTTGAAAAGTTGGAGATCAACATTTCAAAAACTGATTGCTTTCATATGTGATATGATATATGGTATGGAATATATCATATCTGATATTCAATGCAGGTATGGTGTAATATATTTGATATGTGATATCCAATATGTTACGAAAGGTATGTTATGATATAAAATTATATGATATGGTATGATATGATATCGCAAGAAATGACATGCTATGATATGATATGGTATGACATGATATGGCAAGACATTATATGAAATGATATGATATGATATGAAATTGAAAGATATGACACGATATGATATGATATTATATTATATCATATTATGTTGTATTATAATATCATATTATATTATATCATATGTGTTGTTATAATATAATATGTATGTGGTTGCTTTTAGGGGAAAAGGAAACAGAAAATGCTTTGTCTTACCTGGTTGTATTGAAGGAAGTTTTAGATTCCCAACCTCTGTCGAGGGCTTCCATGATGGGCGTCACAAAAGTCTCCACATAGTTTTGGCAAGATCCCTCTTGCTGTGAAACTAACACCCTAACTCTTATAGGTTGGTCACATATTAAGAGTACTACAAGACATACATTTATAATCATGTGTATCAATATCTATACATATGCATCTATATATATATATATATATATAGCATGCTGTCATCTTAAGTACATGTCTGCACTCATTTCTATTACTGTATGGTATTGTAGGCAACGACCCATAATCATGTATAAATCTACATATATACACACAAAACATTGCGCGGAATCTGGTTGAAGGATGGGAGGGAATATGGTCGGCCAGTGAAGGGTCCCAATCGTGTCAAGTGTCAAACTTCTGATGGCGTTGCTGGTGAAAATATCGCCCTCGGTTGTTGGTCGTATACCTATGGTCCCTTAGGCATGTGACTGTATGTACGTATGTACGTACGTATATATATATATAATGTCCTGAATTGATGTAATATGGACATGTCAAAACAAAAATATGTAAATAAATATTTTTATGGGAATCTCTTTGAAAATCCCATATTAGATGATATGAATCTACTTCAGGATGATACATCCACATAGACACCATGGGGAGGCCTGACGATCGATGGTTTCCGGCTCCAGCTTCGACTCGGCTGCCGCCGGGAGCCTGGCGTGTGAAACGTGAAACGGTTTCGCCGTGAGCCTGGGCCCCTGGGCCCCTTGACATCGAGCAGTTCAGGGAAGGTTTTACCAATGAAAAACTAGATTTTACCAGCTCCCTGGTCTTGCTTACACCTTCATCCTTTGGTTCAAAAATAAGGAAAAACACAGAGTTGCACCAAACTTGACATTTAGAGGGATCAATTTTGAGTTTTGAGGTGATTGAGGTGTTTCTGGTCCCCAAGTTTGAGAAAGCCACTGCTGTTGGGAAGTTTCTGTACATGATGCCTTCAGTTTCGGCAGCCTAAGTTGATCCAAAGTGATCCCCTGTGACATACCAATGGTTCGATAATTTTAGATGCTGCAACCTCTCACGTTTCTTGGTGAATATGATGGTGAATATGTGTGAATATGATGATCTCCATGAAAAGTAGCCCCCTATCACCCATCCCATCTGCTTGGTTACAAGCTATTCCTCTTTTCAATGGGTTGCTTGGTTCACCATCCCCATGAAAGGTCATATGCCGTGACACAATCAACATCGTCTATCAACAATACATGGGCATTTCCTGATGGCTGGGGGTACCCCCAGTCGTCATCCATTTAGAAAGATGGGATGCTCCATGAAATACTCACTGGTAATTTAACATAGCTATGGAAAATCACCATTTTTAATGGACAAATCCACTATAAATGGCCATTTTCAATAGCTTTTTGTATGTTTACCAGAGGGTAAACCATCCAGCGAGCTTGGGGTATCCCCATTTCTGGAAAGCCCCAGAAACGTACCTCTGAGGCGACTCCAGAGACTTCAGTGGCACGAAGGGTGCCATGGTGCGCAGTTGATCACCCGCCTTGGCCATGTCGTGGCATACGAATGATTTCTAGGGATGATAAGGAATGGTAGTATGTAATATCATATCGGACATACAATTTCGTCATATACTGTTCAGTGTAGGTCAAAAAAACACTTAGTAATGATTATGATGATAAGAATATGAATGTATATAGTAGTATAATAGCAAGAAGTGTACTGGAAATGCTTTGGTGGCAGTAATTTAGTAATGATCATCAAAGAATATACACAAAGTGTTATGTTTTTTCGGGCACCTTTTTAGAGGTTGCCCTCCTGCCGACTCGCCCAGTGGCTGTCTGGTCGAAGAGGGCCTGCTGCTCCTGGAAAGAGAATTACTGAGAAACTGAGAAACCGCTACGTTTCGAAAAAAGGTTCAACCGTTGAACTATTTGAAAATAGGTAGAAATTTGAGGTTATAAACATATATGTTACAAATACATATAGATATACATATCACATATGACATATGACATGTTACATATTAGATATTACATGCTACCTGCTACATGCTACATACTACATATTACATATACATACATATGCATATCATACGCTTATACATATACAGTATCATATACATATACATATGGATTGAGCCAAGATTTTGGCTACCTTCGGTACCCTTTTGCAATTGAGGATTGTGGGCCATCACCCATTCAATAGCGACAATGATGTTTTTAGCCATAAGTCAGGTAAAGTCTATTGAAATATATTGAAATCATGTTAAGCCATGAGTGTATCTAGCATTCAGTAATGATTGACCGTTGGTTATATTCAACAAAACAGGACAATAAAACCATATACACCGCCCGCTAAACCAACATATTATATAATAACCAAAAATCACCCGCTGAATCAAAATTGGAATAAGCCATGTGTAGCGTATATCACAAAAAATATGTATATCATAAACATAACCATGATATATCATGATTAGCCATCATTAATTATCGATAACTATGAAATACAATAGCCATCATTAATAGTCAATTCATGAATTATGATTAGCCATGATTAGCCATCATCAATAATTGATTCATAACCATAATATATATATAAGATCTACAACCACATCCATCACCAACCCAGTCGCTAAAAAAGCGTCCTCCTCATCTTCTGGAAGCTGGGGAAGCTCCTCGGGCTCTTCCTCCTCCTCTTCGGGGACCTAAAAGAACGGTGGCCCACGGTTGGGAACACCTGAAAAATGCTGCATCACTTTATTCGACCGGCCTCAACATGTTTTCACCCTCAAAACACGGATTCCATGTGTTTTTAAATGGATTAGAGATGGGATTAAAAAAACACATGGATCTATTTTTGTTCCCAATTCAACTTCCAAAAATTGGGGTGGAACTGGTTTTCACTCAAAGATGTGGATTGAAGCATCAATTGAGGCATCAACAATCTTGTGGAGATTTGAGCATCCAAAACCGGAATTTCATCATCAAATGGGTCTCGATTTAAGCGTCAAAAGCTGGACTTCAGCATGAACAAAAATGAGTGTTCACCGTATTTTCACGATGTATTAACGATACAAATGTGTAAGTTCATTCAAAAAAAAAAGGATGCTATACCCGATTTGCTGCCATCAAATGGGTAACAATTCTGGAGTTTGGGGTATCCTCAAAACCATCCACTTTTTGCAGAGTTTTGAGGCATCGCTCACGTGGCTTTTTTGCGTTTTCGCAAACGGCAAATGTTGTGCCAAATTCTTCGGGAAATTCATGTATTGTCCATCAAGTTTCTGGGTAAATTATAGTATTTCACTAACCTGAATAGTGCGGCCATTTGGGGATGATTTCCCTATAAAAACCATGATTTCCAGGGTTCGATCGCAGTGAGGTCGTGATAATTTACCCAGAATTTGTATGGATACGCAAAAAGTGTGATCTTGAACCAATCCATTGATCTGGGACTCAGGGGGATGGCCCCGGGGGATGGCTCAAGGCACCAAGGCACCGGTGCCAGCAGGGCTTCTAACGCAACCAAAATTTTCCCAGTAAAGCAACCGTTTGCGAACTGGAACTCACCACTTTAATAGGTAAATCATATGTATATCATATAATATCATATATATATATATATATTATATTATATATATATACATACGTATAGATTTGAACTTTTTTGCACAGCTACGCTAGTTCCATGAAGGTCCTCACCCTGCAATGGAGTTCCCATCCATTCACCTCCCTGCGTGTCCAGGGCACATCCTCGCCCGCGTCAATGAGTTCCTGTTTGATTCTTTCCTTCTCCTGGCGCTCAACGGTTGAGGCCTGATCATTGGGTGCCCAGGAAGCCCAGGTCCCGCGACTCCTCGTGTTTCTTCTTCAGGCTTTGCAGCCGCCATTCACCCACTTCATCTTTCTCCTCAGGCGTCAGCTTAATGTAGCCATTCAGCAAGTTGGGGTGCGATATGCATCATCTGTTTAAGTACTTGACTTAAACCTAAACTGAAGATCGTCAAAAATCATTGCCAAAAGCGGTTCTGGGTTCTTTGACCCTAGGACCTGTGCATGTGATTCGCTACCCATGTGTGCAGGGTGGATTACATTTTATTACCCATCCAGCAGTGGCGTGCATAGGGGTCCCCAGTTCAGGATCAAAATAAGTGTTTCCTTTCTGGTCAGAATATACCGCCTCATACTCCCTTCCCCTAATACTGTGGATGGAAGAAATCCTGCACCAGTTGATACGTGGTTTATCCCATTCTTCATAGGGTTTCAACCATCCAAGGTGGTGCAGGATTTCTTCCGTCCACAGTATGTTACATACTTAGCAATGGTCATTGGACCTACAAGCTTTCAGGGTCCCATGACGAAACCTAGATAAATTCATCCTAGAATTGGTTGAAGAGAATCTTACCAGACTTGCTTTAAGGGAAGAACTAAACAGGAACACCCCGTTATGTCATCGTAAAAGAGAAAAAATGGGTTTTCCCATGGTTTTCTCCATGGTTTTCTCCATGTTTTTTCATGGTGAACGCCATAGTGTTCCCACTTTCTTCATGATAGAAACCTATCCATTTTCCCAACCAAAAAAAAAACATCCATTGGATCATCTTTTGCCGAAGTGCCATGGACAGGATCACCATGCGCCTGGACCAAAAATGTCTGGTTGATATACATCGGACTATATATATATGTGATAGATGATAGATGTATAGTATAGTTATAGATATGTATACTAAATGTATAAATGTATATATGTCTATGTATAGTATATATCTAATAGTGTGTATATATATATATATCTATCTATCTAGTCCGGTGTATAGACATGGTTGATAGATGTATAGATATGTATACTATATATCTAATAGTATATATAGATATTACACTAGATATCCTGTAGATATGTACATACTAATATATATATATAATGTATACTATGTGATGTGGATTGTAAATGTATATAGCGCACTATATGTGCCATTATCGAATATTTATTGATATGTGTGATATGCATACTGTTCTGTGGATTGGATAAACTCTGAAAAAAAGTGTCAGCAGTTGATGGACCTGCGCAATGTTTGCGACAGAGAGAGAGAGAGAACCGGGTGACATTACATATCAAACTACGTACACGTATATATCATTACATGCATGCATGTATGCATATATATATATACAGAATATTCTGTGTATATATATATATACACACTGTAAATATGTTGAATGTCATTAAATTATTGAATAGAGGCTTCTCCAGCCCCTTAGAACTATTGACAGCCATCATATGGTAGGGAGAGAAACTCCTGTTGACATACATGTCAACAGCAATCATATGGAGCGGAAAAGCAAACTCATGTTGACATGGGTATGGGTAAAAATTGGGTACCCCAATAATTGGATGGTGAATACTAAACTAGAACTAGACTAACATCTGTGGTCCCCTAGGTCTTCCATTTTGACCCACATCCACATCCCTGAAGCTAGGTTCATGTCCTGGTTACGGGGGAGAAATAACGGGCGAAGTACTCAAAGCAGTATCTGATACTTCCAGGTGTGAGTCATGATAGTTCCACAAGATCGGACCACGCTATGTATGCATATATATATATATATGCACATGTGTATACATCATATGTATACATGTTCAAATAAATGTATACGTGTACACACTCATGTATACGTTTACAGGACTCACAGCAATGCACCCTTTGGCGAAAGGCCAGAACCACAGCTGTTGCTCAGTTGGGGGGGCTAGAAGACCATCGCATTCTTTGACAAATATGTTGATATATAGAGATAGAGATATAGATATAGACATAGATACTGCATACATATATATATATTGGATATCAGATATAGATAGAGACATAGAAACAGATATAGATATAGATATTGGATATTAGACATAGATTAGATGTAGATATGAACATGGATATACATATGGAATTAGATACACAGAAACATACAGTACCTAGTCAATCTGCCAAAACAAACATCCCCTTTGTCGGATCTTAATGGCTCAGCCCTGGGGTCAACTATATAGTTTCAAGTTGTATTTCGATTCTTTGACTCATTCAGTGACATATTCACTAGCCGCTATGTTGATTATTGCTGTTCATTAACATAAGTTTTGCTGGCTTTGTAAATCTTCCTCGTTCTATGTCGCATATCTACATGGTGGATTTTTCCTGTGCCCGATTTTCTCTGATCCAATCATCCAATCCCCGCCTTTTAGATATCACAAGTCTGACGTTGGCGAAATCCCAATCCCTATATGTGCTATGGTTCAGTTACATGGTATAAGTATATGGAGTATGGTCATCCAGTCATCCATCATTCGTCCAAGCTTTGACTCTTGTTGGTTATTGCTCCCAAAAAAAACTCTCTTGCCCAAGCAGAAGGTTACGGAATTGGCCATTTGGAATGTTGATTCTTGTTTGTGACATATTCCATCATATCACCATCAATATCCCGTGAAAAACCGCTGTTTTATGTGGAATTCAAATCTCCATATATTGCTCGTATCACCGGACCTCGGCAGCACATTTGCCCAGCAGTTGGGCTTGGGAGCTTCTGGGACTGGGGCTGCTGGCTCCTGCGATGATGGCAGAATGATTGAATTCGATGTAGGATTCCATGTAAAAAATGTGCGACAGGCCGCTGCGATAGCAGGTAGTGCAACGTATCTGCACATATGTATGTATACATTTATGTATATATATATATATATTCAAATGTACATATACATATATATATATATATATTCAAATGTACATATACATATATATATATATACATATATATATATGTATACATGTATACATGTATACAGATCTATATTATACATGTCATAGATATGTGTATGTGTATGCAACGCCTAGGCCGGCCCTGTCAGTCCAATCTCATGGCAGGGCTTCAACCGCGGGACCATGGCTAGGACCAGAATGGGGTACCCGGGGTACACCATTTCCAGACAAATCAATTTGGATTAATTGGGTATGTTATATATATCTATATCCCATAGAAATTATTAAATCCCCATTAAATCCCAAGAAAATCCCAACTGCTGTTGGATAAATCATGTTTTAAGCCCATTAAACTGTATTAAAATCACAATCATTATGTGTGTATATAGATATATATGAATCACCATTTTTCTTGTTTTTAATCCCAAATTCCAGGCCCAAAAAGAAAGGCGCGATAGCGGGGCTCCTGCTCTTCCTCCACACCTGCTTCGAAGCAAGGGATAACTTGGGAGCTTCCCCCGTTCCCAAAGTCAAATATCCGACCTCTTAGAACAAAATAGTAACTATATGTGTATGATAGTAACTATAAGAGGTTGGTAATATTTGATAGTAGGTATTAGTAAGTAAGCATCCGGGCTGGACCTTCGAAATAATACGTGCATGATAGTAACTATAAGCACTTGGTGTGGATTCATGTGAGAGTGATGACCAACAACAAGATGACCATGGCAAACAACTGATTGAGACGATGAAAAAACAAAAAGACACCAAAAGAACTGTGGATTCAGGGTTTTAAAAAAAAAAAAACTCAGGATAAAAAAAATAATAAAAAACACACACACACACACAACAAATTTCCTCACCGTGGTGGAAAATTCCCGCGACATTTCCGGCACCTTCAGCCCCTTCGACGGCTCCGGTTTCAGCTCCGGCCTCATCGGCTGAGGCCTTTTTGTTTAGCTTGACATGTTTAGTGCACATCATATTCTCTATATATATGATATTCTATGTGCAATGTATATTATAGTTCTATAGATAATCTATGTATACTATTCTCTTTATACACATATTATGTAACAAAAAACTATGTGTATATTATATAATATATATATATATACAATTGTATAGTGATAAACAGCTGTGAGTGAATACGAACACATGCTTTATCATCCCATTTCTGTGATCGAAAGATCGAAAAAATGTGTAAAACCACCAGCACCATACTATCATTGGATTGGTTTAAGGGAAAATTTTAACAGGAAACCATGGTTTTTACCATTAAATATAGGGGTTTCCTGTAATTTTTCCCTTAAACCAATGTAACATATCCCATTATATCACCCGTCTGGTTGCTCCCCAAAACCCAAAAGTGGCAAGCAAAGCACCAGTGAAATGGAACCCAAAGGCCAACAAAATGAGTATTTCGGAACACGAACGGCCAACCTGGGAATGGGTCAAAATCAGGTACCCCCAAAGCCTTGTGGTTTGACATTACGATTTCCCCCGAAAACGAAAAAAAAATAGAGGGATGGGGTTTGGTACCTTCAACACGATTTTGCGTTGTCTTCATCAATCAACCAGTGCAAAAGCATATCTGTGATAGTTAACCGCCATTTACTATAGTTATATCTACCATTAACCATAGTTAAGCCAGTTATACCCTCTGGTTCTTTAACATAGCTATGGGAAATTGCAAAGTGTTTAATCGGTCAATCATCAGCGGGCCATGGCTTCCAGTGATAGCTATCTAGATATAGCTATGTAACACATTACCAGAGGGTCGAACTCATTTTTTAGATGTTTCAGGGTGCTCCAAACACCCCTCCCAAACTTGGTTCTTTTCGTAAATATAGAGGTAGAATCACCCATACACCCCCAAAAAGTGGCTATCATTTACCATTTACCTATACTGAGTTGGAGCAACCTATAGATGTTTTCCATATTTCTGTGGTTTCAATCCTTGTCAATCCAACTGCACAAAAACCCATGTAGCCATCGGCGGCCTCATCTGCCGGAGGCGCGGCAGCTGCCTCACATGTTTGGAAACCCAGCTCCAACGGTCCACGAAACCCTGTGGCGTTCATGTTTAGGAAGGGGCCCCAAAAGTAAGGCTGTGGCATCAGCAAAACTCTATGCCTAGCGTAAGCCAGCGTAAGCTCGGCATAAGATCAGATGCACCGGCGTAAGCAAAACCTGTGTGCGCGTTAGCAAAGCGTAAGCACCGGCGTAAGCATTTCCTTATTTGGTGCCAGGATACAATAGATTTAGAACATAGTAACTGGCTCCCCACAGTTCATAGGGAATATGAATACCCCTAGATCCGAATCGCTTCCGAACCACTGGATAATAAAACGTGGAAAAAAAATACAAATTTCAACAACAAATCATCCAACCCTTCCAAAGAATTCCATGCCTCCAACGCTTCGCCCGCTGCGCCCGCTTCGCCACCCTCGCCGCCCTCGCCGCCCTCGCCACCCTCGGTCTCTTCGACCGGTGGCTTGGGCGGCTCCGGCTCAGGTGCTAAGGGTGGCAACTCCACCGTGTCCTGTGCAGTGTGTGTCACCCAGAATCTGCTTTTGGGGGGGAAGACTTGCAGATTTGGTAAAACTTATTGACTTTGGAAACAAGGTGGGCCAGAGAACCCAAAAGCAAGACGGCACACAGCACGATTTTTTTGAAAATCTTGTGGTGTGTGCTCTGCGCGAAATCGACGTAAGATCTTTACTGAAACATCGTGCGCGCTGATGGTATCAGGGGCCGCAATTCACCACAGCATGCTGTGTCAGCTACGTCTACATTCTTCTAGTCGCTATTTCTGCTAATGTAATTAACTCTATCCCATCTTTTTAGCCGCTATAATTCCTGCGTTCTCGTTTAGTTTGCTTCGCCGCAGAGGGAGCGAGGACGAAGCGTCGACGGACAGAACACCGTGCAAAATGAAAACTAAACGACGGAGGGAGCTGACCAAAAGAGCATGAAAACGAAGATATGAAGGTGATAGGTGGTGAATGATAGTGAAAAATGAGACATGATGAAAAATGGGTAAAGACTTCTCTGTACAAAAGATTCTTTGCATAAATGCTTCTGTATGTAAAAGCTCCTCTGTGTTAAGATTTTGTTTGTGTAAAACTTCTGTGTGCAAAAGCTTCTCTGTGTAAAAGACTTCTCTGTGTCAAAGCCTCTGAGTGTACAAGCTTCTCTGTGTAAAAGTTCCTCTGGGTAAAAGCTCCTCGGTGAAAAAGCTGCTCTGTGTAAAAGGCTTCTCTGTGTAAAAGCCTCTGTGTGTGTGTGCAAGCTTCTCTGTGTCAAGATTTCTTTGTGTAAAGATTTCTCTGCGTAAAAACTACTCTGTGTAAACGCTTCTGTGTGAAAAAGCTTTCCTGTGTAAACGCCTCCGTGCGTAAAGACTCCTCTGTGTAAACCTGTCTGTGTGTAAAAGCTCCATTGTGTAAAGGCTTGTGTAAAAGCTTCTGTGTGTACAAGTTTCTGTGTGTAAAAGTTTCTGTGTGTAAAGCTTCTGTGTGTAAAGGTTTCTGTGTGTAAAAGCTTCTGTGTATTAAAATTACACCGGCATAGACCCCAGATAGACAAGGTTGGAACTGATGGTTCCCAACGTGGGAACCAAAGGTTACCATGGCAAGGAACTGCCGGTTCCCAGACCTTGAAGCTTACGGTTCCCAACCTGGGAACCAGAGGTTGCCATTGCAAGGAATTGCCGGTTCCCAGAAGTTAGAATTTATGTTTTCGAAGCTAAGCAACTATCATTGTAAGGAACTGTGGGTTCCCAAAGCTTGAAACTCATGGTTCCAAACCTGAAAAAGCATACGTTACCAGTGGAAGGATCAGTTGATTCCAAAAAGCTAGAACTCATGGCTCATGGTTCTTAATGTTGTTTTGTTTTGTTTACTGAGCCGGTAACAGAACCTTTTGTTTTGCTTAATGGACCGGTAGCGGAATGTTTGCGTTTGGCTGATGGGCCGGCATAAAAATGTTTTTGCACGAAAAAGGTGCATGTTAAAATGATATGAAAACATTTTCTTTACAACTTTATGGTTTTGCTTAATGGACCGGTACAGAACGCTTTGTTTTGCTTAATGGACCGGTACCGGAATGTTTGCGTTTGGTTCATGGCAAGGAACTGCCGGTTCCCAAAGGTTGGAACTCACGGTTGCCAACGTGGGAACCACAGGTTACCATTGCAAGGAACTGCCGGTTCCCAGAGGTTGGAACTCCTGGTTCCCAACCTGGGAACCAGAGGTTACCGTTGCAAGCAACTGCCGGTTCCCACCTGGGAACCACAGGTTACCATAGCAAAGAACTTCCAATTCCTAAAGGTTGGAACTGATGGCTCCCAACGTGGGAACCAAATGTTACCATGGCAAGGAACTGCCGGTTCCCAGACCTTGTGACCTTGAAACTTACGGTTCCCAACCTGGGAACCAGAGGTTACTATTGCAAGGAATTGCCTGTGCCCAGAAGTTAGAATTTATGTTTTCGAAGCTAAGCGGCTATCATTGTAAGGAACTGCGGGGTCCCAAAGCTTGAAACTCATGGTTCCAAACCTGAAAAAGCATACGTTACCAGTGGAAGGATCAGTTGATTCCAAAAAGCTAGAACTCATGGCTCATGGTTCTTAATGTTGTTTTGTTTTGTTTACTGAGCCGGCAACAGAACCTTTTGTTTTCTTAGTGGACCGGTAGCGGAATGTTTGCGTTTGGCTGTTGGGCCGGCATAAAAATGTTTTTGCACGAAAAAGGTGCATGTCAAAATGAAATGAAAACAGTTTCTTTACATTTTTTGGGTTTTGCTTAATGTACCGGTACAGAACGCTTTGTTTTGCTTAATGGACCGGTACCGGAATGTTTGCGTTTGGTTCATGGCAAGGAACTGCCGGGTCCCAAAGGTTGGAACTCACGCTTGCCAACGTGGGAACCACAGGTTACCACTGCTGCTGCTGCTGCTGCTGCTGCTGGTTCCCAACCTGGGAACCATGGGTTACCATTGCAAGCAACTGCCGGTTACCAGAGGTTGGAACTCATGCTTCCCAACCTGGGAACCATAGGTTACCATTGCAAAGAACTTCCGGTTCCTAAAGGTTGGAACTGACGGTTCCCAACGTGGGAACCAAAGGTTACCATGGCAAGGAACTGCCGGTTCCCAGACCTTGAAACTTACGGTTCCCAACCTGGGAACCAGAGGTTACCATTGCAAGGAATTGCCGGTTCCCAGAAGTTAGAATTTATGTTTTCGAAGCTAAGCAACTATCATTGTAAGGGATTCCCAAAGTTTGAAACTCATGGTTCCAAACCTGAAAAAGCATACGTTACCAGTGGAAGGATCTGTTGATTCCAAAAAGATAAAACTCATGGTTCTTAATGTTGTTTTGTTTTGTTTACTGAGCCGGTAACAGAACCTTTTGTTTTGCTTAATGGACCGGTAGCGGAATGTTTGCGTTCGGCTGCTGGGCCGGCATAAAAATGTTTTTGCACGAAAAAGGTGCATGTTAAAATGATATGAAAACAGTTTCTTTACAACTTTTTGGTTTTGCTTAATGGACCGGTAAAGAACGCTTTGTTTTGCTTAATGACTTAATGGACCGGTACCAGAATGTTTGCGTTTGGTTCATAGCAAGGAACAGCCGGTTCCCAAAGGTTGGAACTCACTGTTGCCAACGTGGGAAAGGTTACCATTGCAAGGAACTGCCGGTTCCCAGAGGTTGGAACTCCTGGTTCCCAACCTGGGAACCAGAGGTTACCGTTGCAAGCAACTGCCGGTTCCCACCTGGGAACCACAGGTTACCATTGCAAAGAACTTCCAGTTCCTAAAGGTTGGAACTGATGGTTCCCAACGTGGGAACCAAAGGAGGTTACCATGGCAAGGAACTGCCGGTTCCCAGACCTTGAAACTTACGGTTCCCAACCTGGGAACCAGAGGTTACCATTGCAAGGAATTGCCGGTTCCCAGAAGTTAGAATTTATGTTTTCGAAGCTAAGCGGCTTTCATTGTAAGGAACTGCGGGTTCCCAAAGCTTGAAACTCATGGTTCCAAGCCTGAAAAAGTAACGTTACCAGTGGAAGGATCTGTTGATTGCAAAAAGTTAGAACTCATGGTTGGTTCTTAATGTTGTTTTGTTTTGTTTACTGAGCCGGTAACAGAACCTTTTGTTTTGCTTAATGGACCGGTAGCGGAATGTTTGCGTTCGGCTGCTGGGCCGGCATGAAAAATGTTTTTGCACGAAAAAGGTGCATGTTAAAATGATATGAAAACAGTTTCTTTACAATTTTTGGTTTTGCTTAATGGACCGGTAAGAACGCTTTGTTTTGCTTAATGGACCGGTACCGGAATGTTTGCGTTTGGTTCATGGCAAGGAACTGCCGGGTTCCCAAAGGTTGGAACTCACGGTTGCCAACGTGGGAACCACAGGTTACCATTGCAAGGAACTGCCGGTTCCCAGAGGTTGGAACTCCTGGTTCCCAACCTGGGAACCAGAGGTTACCATTGCAAGCAACTGCCGGTTCCCAGAGGTTGGAACTCATGCCTCTGGGAACCATAGGTTACCATTGCAAAGAACTTCCAGTTCCTAAAGGTTGGAACTGATGGTTCCCAACGTGGGAACCAAAGGTTGCCATGGCACCGGTTCCCAGACCTTGAAACTTACGGTTCCCGACCTGGGAACCAGAGGTTGCTATTGCAAGGAATTGCCGGTTCCCAGAAGTTAGAATTTATGTTTTCGAAGCTAAGCGGCTATCATTGTAAGGAACTGCGGGTTCCCAAAGCTTGAAACTCATGGTTCCAAGCCTGAAAAAGTAATGTTACCAGTGGAAGGATCTGTTGATTGCAAAGAGTTAGACCTCATGGTTCTTAATGTTGTTTTGTTTTGTTTACTGAGCCGGTAACAGAACCTTTTGTTTTGCTTAATGGACCGGTAGCGGAATGTTTGCGTTCGGCTGCTGGGCCGGCATAAAAATGTTTTGCACGAAAAAGGTGCATGTTAAAATGATACGAAAACAGTTTCTTTACAACTTTTTGGTTTTGCTTAATGGACCGGTAAAGAACGCTTTGTTTTGCTTAATGGACCGGTACCGGAATGTTTGCGTTTGGTTCATGGCAAGGAACTGCCGGTTCCCAAAGGTTGGAACTCACTGTTGCCAACGTGGGAACCACAGGTTACCATTGCAAGGAACTGCCGGTTCCCAGAGGTTGGAACTCCTGGTTCCCAACCTGGGAACCATGGGTTACCATTGCAAGCAATTGCCGGTTACCAGAGGTTGGAACTCATGCTTCCCAACCTGGGAACCATAGGTTACCATTGCAAAAAACTTCCGGTTCCTAAAGGCTGGAATTGACCGTTCCAGCACACTGCACAGCACCCTGCACACCACCCTGCACAGCACCCTGCACAGCACCCTGCAAAGCAACCTGCACAGCACCCTGCACAGCACCTTTCACAGCACCCTTCACAGCACCCTGCACAGCACCTTTGCGAGACTTCGCCACCGCAGTCTGGATAGCAGTGTGCACAGCACCTTTGCCAGACTTCGCCATCGCAGTCTGCACAGCACCCTGCACAGCTTCGCCACCGCACTCTGGACAACACCCTGCAGAGCACCCTGCACAGCA
>CAMXCT020001327.1:29617-69617 GCA_947184155.2 Cladocopium goreaui
TGTGCAGGGTGCTCTGCAGGGCTGTCCAGACTGCGGTGGCGAAGTTTTGCAAAGGTGCTGTGCAGGGTGCTGTGCAGGGTGCTGTCCAGACTGCGGTGGCGAAGTCTGGCAAAGGTGCTGTGCAGGGTGCTGTGCTGTCCAGACTGCGGCGGCGAAGTCTGGCAAAGGTGCTGTGCAGGGTGCTGTGCAGGGTGCTGTCCAGACTGCGGTGGCGAAGTCTGGCACAGGTGCTGTGCAGGGTGCTGTCCAGACTGCGGTGGCGAAGTCTGGCAAAGGTGCTGTGCAGGGTGCTGTCCTAGTGCGGTGGCGAAGTCTGGCAAAGGTGCTGTGCAGGGTGCTGTGCAGAGTGCTGTTCAGACTGCAGTGGCGAAGTCTGGCAAAGGTGCTGTGCACGGTGCTGTGCAGAGTGCTGTGCAGGGTGCTGTGCAGGGTGCTGTGCAGGGTGCTGTACTAGTGCGGTGGCGATCTGGCAAAGGTGCTGTGCAGGGTGCTGTGCAGGGTGCTGTCCAGACTGCGGTGGCGAAGTCTGGCAAAGGTGCTGTGCAGGGTGCTGTGCAGAGTGTTGTCCAGACTGCGGTGGCGAAGTCTGGCAAAGGTGCTGTGCAGGGTGCTCTGCAGGGTGTTGTCCAGACTGCGGTGGCGAAGTCTGGCAGAGTGCTGTGCAGGGTGCTGTGCAGGGTGCTGTGCAGGGTGCTGTACTAGTGCGGTGGCGATCTGGCAAAGGTGCTGTGCAGGGTGCTGTGCAGGGTGCTGTCCAGACTGCGGTGGCGAAGTCTGGCAAAGGTGCTGTGCAGGGTGCTGTGCAGAGTGTTGTCCAGACTGCGGTGGCGAAGTCTGGCAAAGGTGCTGTGCAGGGTGCTCTGCAGGGTGTTGTCCAGACTGCGGTGGCGAAGTCTGGCAAGGTGCTGTCCAGACTGCGGTGGCGAAGTCTGGCAAAGGTGCTGTGCAGGGTGCTGTGCAAGGTGCTGTGCAGGGTGCTGTGCAGGGTGCTGGGCTGTGCAGGGTGCTGTGCAGGGTGCTGGGCAGGGTGCTGCGCAGGGTGCTGTGCAGGGTGCTGTCCAGACTGCGGTGGCGAAATCTGGAAGGTGCTGTGCAGGGTGTTGTCCAGACTGCGGTGGCGAAGTGTGGCAAAGGTGCTGTGCAGGGCGTTGTCCAGAGTGCGGTGGCGAAGTCTGGCAAAGGTGCTGTGCAGGGTGCTGTGCAGGGTGCTGTCCAGACTGTGGTGGCGAAGTCTGGCAAAGGTGCTGTGCAGGTTGCTGTGCAGGGTGCTGTCCAGACTGCGGTGGCGAAGTCTAGCAAAGGTGCTGTGCAGGGTGCTGTCCAGACTGCGGTGGCGAAGTCTGGCAAAGGTGCTGTGCAGGGTGCTGTGCAGACTGCGGTGGCGAAGTCTGGCAAAGGTGCTGTGCAGGGTGCTCTGCAGGGTGTTGTCCAGAGTGCGGTGGCGAAGCTGTGCAGGGCGCTGTGCAGACTGCGATGGCGAAGTCTGGCAAAGGTGCTGTGCACGCTGCTATCCAGACTGCGGTGGCGAAGTCTCGCAAAGGTGCTGTGCAGGGTGCTGTGATGGGTGCTGTCAAAGGTGCTGTGCAGGGTGCTGTGCAGGTTGCTGTGCAGGGTGCTGTGAAAGGTGCTGTGCAGGGTGCTGTGCAGGTTGCTGTGCAGGGTGCTGTGCAGGGTGCTGTGCAGGGTGCTGTGCAGCGTGCTGTGCTTTGGTTTCCACGTTGGGAACGGTCAGTTCCAGCCTTTAGGAACCGGAAGTTTTTTGCAATGGTAACCTATGGTTCCCAGGTTGGGAAGCATGAGTTCCAACCTCTGGGAACCGGCAGTTGCTTGCAATGGTAACCTCTGGTTCCCAGGTTGGGAACCATGAGTTCCAACCTCTGGGAACCGGCAGTTCCTTGCAATGGTAACCCATGGTTCCCAGGTTGGGAACCAGGAGTTCCAACCTCTGGGAACCGGCAGTTCCTTGCAATGGTAACCTGTGGTTCCCACGTTGGCAACAGTGAGTTCCAACCTTTGGGAACCGGCAGTTCCTTGCCATGAACCAAACGCAAACATCCCGGTACCGGTCCATTAAGCAAAACAAAGCGTTCTTTACCGGTCCAATAAGCAAAACCAAAAAGTTGTAAAGAAACTGTTTTCATATCATTTTAACATGCACCTTTTTCGTGCAAAAACATTTTTATGCCGGCCCAGCAGCCGAACGCAAACATTCCGCTACCGGTCCATTAAGCAAAACAAAAGGTTCTGTTACCGGCTCAGTAAACAAAACAAAACAACATTAAGAACCATGATTTTTATCTTTTTGGAATCAACAGATCCTTCCACTGGTAACGTTACTTTTTCAGGCTTGGAACCATGAGTTTCAAGCTTTGGGAACCCACAGTTCCTTTCAATGAAAGCCGCTTAGCTTCGAAAACATAAATTCTAACTTGTGCGGCAATTCCTTGCAATGGTAACCTGTGATTCCCAGGTTGGGAACCGTAAGTTTCAAGGTCTGGGAACCGGCAGTTCCTTGCCATGGCAACCTTTGGTTCCCACGTTGGGAACCATCAGTTCCAACCTTTAGGAACTGAAAGTTCTTTGCAATGGTAACCTATGGTTCCCAGGTTGGGAAGCATGAGTTCCAACCTCTGGGAACCGGCAGTTGCTTGCAATGGTAACCTCTGGTTCCCAGGTTGGGCACCATGCGTTCCAACCTGTGGGAAACGGCAGTTCGTTGCACTGGTATAACCTGTGGTTCCCACGTTGGCAAGCGTGAGTTCCAACCTTTGGGACCCGGCAGTTCCTTGCCATGAACCAAACGCAAACATTCTGGTACCGGCCCATTAAGCAAAACAAAGCGTTCCTTACCGGTCCATTAAGCAAAACCATAAAGTTGTAAAGAAACTGTTTTCATATCATTTTAACATGCACCTTTTTCGTGCAAAAACATTTTTCTGCCGGCCCAGCAGTCGAACGCAAACATTCCGCTACCGGTCCATTAAGCAAAACAAAATGTTCGGTTGCCGGCTCAGTAAACAAAACAAAACAACATTAAGAACCATGAGTTCTAGCTTTTTGGAATCAACAGATCCTTCCACTGGTAACGTATGCTTTTTCAGGTTTGGAACCATGAGTTTCAAGCTTTGGGAACCCACAGTTCCTTACAATGAAAGCCGCTTAGCTTCGAAAACATAAATTCTAACTTCTGGGAACCGGCAATTCCTTGCAATGGTAACCTCTGGTTCCCAGGTTGGGAACCGTAAGTTTCAAGGTCTGGGAACCGGCAGTTCCTTGCCATGGTAACCTTTGGTTCCCACGTTGGGAACCATCAGTTCCAACCTTTAGGAACTGGAAGTTCTTTGCAATGGTAACCTGTGGTTCCCAGGTGGGAACCGGCAGTTGCTTGCAACGGTAACCTCTGGTTCCCAGGTTGGGAACCATGAGTTCCAACCTCTGGGAACCGGCAGTTCCTTGCAATGGTAACCTGTGGTTCCCACGTTGGCAAGCGTGAGTTCCAACCTTTGGGAACCGGCAGTTCCTTGCTATGAGCCAAACGCAAACATTCTGGTACCGGTCCATTAAGCAAAACAAAGCGTTCTTTACCGGTCCATTAAGCAAAACCATAAAGTTGTAAAGAAAATGTTTTCATATCATTTTAACATGCACCTTTTTCGTGCAAAAACATTTTTATGCCGGCCCAGCAGCCGAACGCAAACATTCCGCTACCGGTCCATTAAGCAAAACTAAAGGTTCTGTTACCGGCTCAGTAAACAAAACAAAACAACATTAAGAACCATGAGTTTTAACTTTTTGCAATCAACAGATCCTTCCACTGGTAACGTAGGCTTTTTCAGGTTTGGAACCATGAGTTTCAATTTTTGGGAATCCCTTACCATGATAGTTGCTTAGCTTCGAAAACATAAATTCTAACTTCTGGGAACCGGCAGTTCCTTGCCATGGTAACCTTTGGTTCCCAAGTTGGGAACCGTCAGTTCCAACCTTTAGGAACCGGAAGTTCTTTGCAATGGTATCCTATGGTTCCCAGGTTGGGAAGCATGAGTTCCAACCTCTGGCAACCGGCAGTTGCTTGCAATGGTAACCCATGGTTCCCAGGTTGGGAACCAGCAGCAGCAGCAGCAGTGGTAACCTGTGGTTCCCACGTTGGCAAGCGTGAGTTCCAACCTTTGGGACCCGGCAGTTCCTTGCCATGAACCAAACGCAAACATTCCGGTACCGGTCCATTAAGCAAAACAAAGCGTTCTGTACCGGTCCATTAAGCAAAACCCAAAAAATGTAAAGAAACTGTTTTTATTTCATTTTGACATGCACCTTTTTCGTGCAAAAACATTTTTATGCCGGCCCAGCAGCCGAACGCAAACACTCCGCTACCGGTCCACTAAGAAAACAAAAGGTTCTGTTGCCGGCTCAGTAAACAAAACAAAACAACATTAAGAACCATGAGTCTTAACTTTTTGCAATCAACAGATCCTTCCACTGGTAATGTTACTTTTTCAGGCTTGGAACCATGAGTTTCAAGCTTTGGGACCCCGCAGTTCCTTACAATGATAGCCGCTTAGCTTCGAAAACATAAATTCTAACTTCTGGGAACAGGCAATTCCTTGCAATAGTAACCTCTGGTTCCCAGGTTGGGAACCGTAAGTTTCAAGGTCACAAGGTCTGGGAACCGGCAGTTCCTTGCCATGGTAACCTTTGGTTCCCACGTTGGGAACCATCAGTTCCAACCTTTAGGAATTGGAAGTTCTTTGCAATGGTAACCTATGGTTCGCAGGTTGGGAAGCATGAGTTCCAACCTCCGGTAACCGGCAGTTGCTTGCAGTGGTAACCTCTGGTTCCCAGGTTGGGAACCATGAGTTCCAACCTCTGAGAACCGGCAGTTCCTTGCAATGGTAACCTGTGGTTCCCACGTTGGCAACCGTGAGTTCCAACCATTGGGAACCGGCAGTTCCTTGCCATGAACCAAACGCAAAAAATCCGGTACCGGTCCATTAAGCAAAACAAAGCGTTCTTTACCGGTCCATTAAGCAAAACCATAAAGTTGTAAAGAAACTGTTTTCATATCATTTTAACATGCACCTTTTTCGTGCAAAAACATTTTTATGCCGGCCCAACAGCCAAACGCAAACATTCCGCTACCGGTCCATTAAGCAAAACAAAAGGTTCTGTTACCGGCTCAGTAAATAAAACAAAACAACATTAAGAACCATGAGTTTTAACTTTTTGGAATCAACAGATCCTTCCACTGGTAACGTATGCTTTTTCAGGTTTGGAACCATGAGTTTCAAGCTTTGGGAATCCCTTACAATGATAGTTGCTTAGCTTCGAAAACATAAATTCTAACTTCTGGGAACCGGCAATTCCCCTCGCAATGGCAACCTCTGGTTCCCAGGTTGGGAACCGTAAGCTTCAAGGTCTGGGAACCGGCAGTTCCTTGCCATGGTAACCTTTGGTTCCCACGTTGGGAACCATCAGTTCCAACCTTTTCTATCTGGGGTCTATGCCGGTGTAATTTTTGCTAGAAAATGGGGGTCACAATAAACTGTCATTACCCCCCGAAATAGTAGCGGGTGAATTGTCCCATATTGATCCATATTGTGCCACATTTTCCTGGCTATCTCCATTTCTGAAAGCCTCTTTCTACCTCATTAAGGAGAGCTATGCTCACATCGAGGATGCGCCGTCCGAGAGGTCCATAGGATCCATAGCAGCCTATGCTCCCAAGATCTTCAACCGGACCAGCATCATGGGACTGCTGGCCCTAGCTGTGACTCTTCGCAGGAGCTCTGCCTGTTGGTGATTTAAAAGGATTTAACCAATTTTAACCATCTGGAATTGGGATATAAAATGATATAAATGGTACAGACATGTACAGACCGATAATCTGGTGGATTTTTTTTCCAGATTTCAGGGGTGTGAAACCACCAGGCTGTGACCAGCCAAGACGGCTTCATTTCTTGGATCCCAGTGAAATGATGCCGCCGAGCGGCCCACGAATTTCGGTCTCAACTTCCTGTGTTCGACCATACCGGTACTATAAATCTACATTAATTTATGTCCACTGATAAACTCCAATACAATACAATAATAATATATATATATTATTATGTAATGTTATATTATGATACATATTGATTTACAATTTACAATGATATATATATATATTATATATATATATATATTATATTTTATATATATATATTATATTATATTATATTATATTATATTATATTATATTATATTATATTATATTATATTATATTATATTATATATAACATATTATATTATATTATATTATATTATATTATATATAATATATTATATTATACTATTATGTATTACATTATATCATATTATATTATATCATATCTGTGTGCATGATGCATACAACCATTCAAACATGTACTCCATCTCCACCAGAAGTTGAAGACGTTTGGAAGACAAGTGAACACTGACAGCCAAGAGTGACAAGTGTGGGTGTTGAAATATAATCTTTCCCACTTGCAACATAGAAACAATTCATACATATACACTACATATACAGTATATTATTATTATTACTAGTAGTAGTAGTAGTAGTATTGTTATTAGTATTAGTATTATTATTGTTATCATTACTTATTATTATTATTTATTATTATTATATATATATATAATCTGGATATAAGAATAGGTATTCAAGATAGCCCTGGGAGACCTGGCTACAAAGTGTGAGAAACAACTCACCGTTGTTGTTTGTTAAAAAGACAATGGTTGGCCTTGGTATCGCAACTTTGCTAACTGGGGCACCACCCAAAACATGATTTTTCCTAGCTAAATAATGGTCAATCCCTATTTTTGCTATAGGTAGTTAAAAAGTTATTCGTCACAATTGTCATCAATATTTGAGCATTAGTCCTGTGAACGTCATCCAGTTTGCACCTTGTATAAATGAATATTCCCATGAACATAACATCAATATCCCATTAACATCAATCCCACAATCATCCCATAAGAAATACCATAATCATCCCATGAACATCCGATGAACATCCCATGAATATCCCATAAAGAATACGTAATTCAACCATCCCCAGACAGATCTGAAAACAGCCGAGGTGATAGCCCTCCTTGCGATACCGGGTATACCGGCGCGTTCAGCACGCCCTTCAGCGCGCCGTTCAGGGCTCCGGAAGGAAGTGATCCAAGAGTGGGCTGGACCCACCAGCAAGGATCAGGTGGGATGGTGTTGATTTATGGTGTTTTTACATGATTTTAGTATGTGTTTGTCTGAAAATTTAGGGGAAAAACCCAAGATCCAATGGACACTCACATTTTTCCCTGTTAAAACTGACATTGAGGGATGTATGACATGATTCTTTGATTGAAAAATCCTTGACCCTGAGTTGACGCATAGAAGTGGGAAAAAATACGACAAAACATGGGGCAAATGCCAATTTTGAGAGTATATATATATATTAATTACATGATCTATATGTATGTGTACTATGTATATTACACACAAACATGATGTATTTGTACATGTATAATGATTTAGCTTGATCCAAAGGGGCTCCAGGGATGGTTTCTATAGAGGGTGGACGGGGCATGACGTAAACATAAACTATGCCTAGGCGTAAGTAAAAACATATGTGAAACATAAACGAAACATATGTGAAACGTATATGAAACATATGTCAAACATAAGACAACACATATGTGGAACGCAAACGAAACATAAATGGAATATAATTGAAACATAAGTGACACATAAAGCAAAATATGTGTGTGAAATTTGCAACATATGTGAAACATGAGTTGGCCGTTCCCCCTGTGTCAAGCAGTTGCCAATTTGAAATCCAAACCTGGTACAAACCTGCAGCCAATGTGAAACTGATGTCTCCGACATGTTTCACATATGTCTGACATACGTTTTGTTTGCGCAGCACTTGCGTCAGGCAAAAGTCTAAGATCTTATTCTGGGAAAATAAGATCTTAGGATTTTGACATACATAAAAAACACAAGCGAAACACAAACAAAACACAAATGTAGCATAAACTTGTTTATGTTTTTTTGTGTTCTGTTTATGTTTTGGTTTATTTTTTGTTTATGTTTGATTTGTTTTTTTTTGTCGGTGATTTGGGTATGGCCTTATTTTTATGTTTTTTTGTGTTTTTTTTATGCAAGTTTGCACAAAAAAACACAAAAAACATAAAAATAAGGCCTTACGCAAATAATTGACACAAAACACACAAACAAAACATAAACCAAAACATAAACAGAACACAAAAAAACATAAACAAGTATATGCTACATTTGTGTTTTGTTTATGTTTTGTTTGTGTTTCGTTTGTGTTTTTTTATGTATGTCAAAATCCTAAGATCTTATTTTCCCAGAATAAGATCTTAGACTTTTGCCTGACGCAAGTGCTGCGCAAACAAAGTGTATGTCAAACACAAGTGAAACACAGAGCAAACATTGTGTCACATAACTCCGCTCACCTCCAGAGAAGATGGAAACACGTGCGCGACAGTTGGGACACATGACTGCCAGAATGGTTTGTGGATTCATTTGTGTTTTGTTGATGAGTCGTTTTATGTTTTATTGTGGATTCACTTGTGTTCTGTTTATGATGAGTTTCCGATGTGTTTATGATTCACTTGTGTTTGCTTTTATGTTGCGTTTACGTTGTTTTATGTTGGTTCTTTACGTCTTTGGTTTATGTAAGGCTCTTAGCGTCAGATCTGGTTCCTATAGACGAAGCCCTTTGGGTTTACGTAAATAATGATACTGATATTGTTTCCAGATGATTTGCTGTTGGGAATCATCCAGATGATCCGATGGGGGGGGACCCTGCGCCAGGTCCTACCACTGGACGAGTGGGCCAAGGCGGGGTTCTCGTCCTGGAATGAGACGAGGTTGACTGATTGGTGGTTTGGAACATGAAGGAATTATGACTTTCCATAGATATATATACTGTATATATATATAAAGGGAATAATAATCTTAACTGACGAACTCATATTTTTCAGAGGGGTTGATGATGGGGTATATCGGTGTATCCCTATTTAGGATCATCATCATGGTAACCATGATGATCATGATTGCAGATTTATAGACGACTTTCCCAGCTTCCAACCGGATATATCCCATGAAATCATCCCATTAAATCCTCAATTGTCCTCTGGTTATGACTAACACTTCGCCATGGGTAGATGGCCCATAGAAATAGATGCTTTACCTATTGTTTACCTATTAAAAAAAAGGTCATTTTCCATGACAGTTACTGGCTGGCTGTTAGTCATAACCAGATGGTCAATCCCTTTGATCATCCCATTGGCCCCCTGCCATCAGAGGTCTTTAAGGTGGTGGATGATATGGATGCTCCGTTGACCAAGAGACGCTACTACCAATATTCCCATCATTATGAATTCGTTCCCAAGAAGGCCGGCAGGGCGGGCTGCGCCGGTGCTGGGTGTGGTGAAAAAATATCAAAGGGCCCGACAAATGGCCCGGTATGACACGGGAAAAGAATGGAAACCCACATTTAACCATTTGTTTGGATTTTGAAGTACCCTATTTTCGCACAAAACCCAAATGTAGTTGGGGATTGCAGTTATTAAAAAGCAAGGGCTAGGCTACGTGTAGTCTTTAGCTAGATGAGCATGGGATTTTCCCACACTGTTTCAACCATCTTTCGGTCTCCCAGTTTCTGTTGTCGGACCGTCCTGGAAGCGCCCAAATCCAATGGTTAAAACCTGTCGAAGATGTTAAAAACCTAATTTTCCCAATCAACATTGGCCAAGCTGGGTACCCAATTTCGCGTCGACCATGGATAGATACTTTGTCACTCACTATTTTTGACTAAATGGGGATATATACTTACCAGCCGAAACAAATGCGAGGTATCGAAGATTGGCAATGCTCGATTTTGGAGGGTTTCATAATCGCATAAGGCCACCTTTTTCTCAACCCTGTCTGATATTGATACATATTGACACATATTGATACATATTGATACATATTGATACATATTGATACATATTGATACCCTTTGGCGATCAAAGATGGCTAGCTGGAAAATCCCCATTGATATTCCCATGAAACCTTCATTTATGTTGGGGATTTCCAGCCATGTTTGATGACAGTTTTGAGGCGAAGTTTGAGGATCTGGTCAAGTGGCAGCAGCGGCACTTATGCCCTCCCTTGTCCTTAGGCCGTGGGTCCCACGGAATGGCTGAGGTGTAGGTCATTGCAGTGTAAACGCAAGAAAAGCCAAAACCACTCCTAAAAGCTATCAATGGCTATCAATCATTTTTTCGAAAGATTTAGCCATGTAGAGAATGACATCTGAAATTATTGTGATTTTTGTGTGTGTGTGCTTTGTAAAACAGGCGGGTTTTCACCACGACATCAGTCACGAATCCCCAATGATGGTGGAATGACCAGATTGCATAGGGATTTAGACCCCGGTGGGGCCGTCTGGATGGCTTATCCTATAGATACTCCATTCATAGGAGTTGAATACCCACAGAGAATATGAAATAATTGGAAATATCATAATCACCCGTCACATATCCTCAAAGATACTGTAGATAACTATGTAATATTTTTTTTGATATTGTAGTCAGTCACATATCCTATAGATTCTTGATTGTTCATAGCTGGAAACTCCATGTGCCGTTGACTAGTCCAGTTTTGATCTCTGACTGGACTAGTCAGTTGAAGGTATGAATCATATCTTCATTAGTCACTTTCTTTCCATTTATATCAATGCATATCCCATTTATTACCATCTAATTCCCATTGACAGTCCCACTTTGCAATCATTTTTTCTACGCCTACCATAAACAGCCAACAACTTCTTCTAACCCTCACAGTCTTTATTTGGATCCCTTTTATCAACTGGTGCGGCTGGGGGTATTTTGACTAACCAACTGGTTACCCTCTGGTAAACTAACATAGCTATTGAAAATTGCCATAGAACTAGTTGATTTAACCATCAAAAATGGTGATTTTCCATAGTTTTTTGTATGTTTACCAGGCCGGGTAAATCCTACCATGTGGGACCAATCTGTGGCCAGGCACTGAGATCATGGGCGATGCAGACTTGCCGCGGCAGCGCGACGTGCCCTCCGCGGGGGCAGCTTGGTTTTTGCCGCGTTTGGCCGAGGTTTTCCACCTTGGGGGTTTAGCCTGGGGTCTTGGCATCAAAGGGATGAAAATCTGGGAGATTTCATCAGTACTTAATCATGTTTAACCATATTCAGTCATACTGAACCAATCTTAAGCATCATTAATAGGGGTTTAACTTTTAAGCATCAAGAGAGGCTCATTCAATTGATAAATGATGGTTGGATTTGGATGAGGTAGATATAGTTAACTATAGTTTTGACAAAAAGTTGGGAAAACTACCAGATTTGGTGGTGGATCGTCATTGTGCCCATTAAAATGGCTACAAATTGGGGTATTCCGAAAATTTTCAGACAAACCCAGATGAATATCTCTGCCATGGTCAAAACATTGGCTATTTTCATCCCTATAACTGGGATGGTAATCTATTCAGTGTATAGCAGGGACTTCTAATGACCAATTCTTCAGGACTTCAGAAATCCGGCCCCATGACATCCCATGACCATAAGCCATAGAGTATACCATGTTTTGACCAATGGTACAAATATGGGCGGGTTAATGAAAATGGACGATATACCCCCAACATGGTCATGTTGGGATGGACAAGTTGGCATCAGGAGGTGCTGAAAATTTTCAGGCAAAGCCATAAGATAATGACCAGTGATCCAGTTCAAAAAGATAACTTTATTTATTTTTACTTGATTTGATGATGTGATCTAGTTGAATGTTTTTTTTTTGTGGTTTGATTGATGGAACTTAATAATCCTCCTGAAGTAGATAGACTATCACAACTTCAACATATTCCCATTGTTGTCAGGATTTCTTGAAATATCCCTATTCTATCTACTCCAGGATAACTATAATTCGATATATGAATATTACCTTAATAAGACCTTAATAAGATATCTTGCTAAAAAAAACGATCCAACATGCCAAGTGCCGACCCGTTGTGCCTGGGTGTATCGTTTTTCATTCTTCACCATCCCTGAATGCAAGTCCCACCCTGCTTGGACAGCATCTGGGGTGTTGGGAAAGACATGGAAAGACCCAATGGTATAGATACTGTACCACTATCCAATCTTGATAACAACAACCAAAAACAGACCCAAACAAATCGATTCGGATCTTTTTTTGGTGTTTTTTTTTCAATAAGCCAAGTGGATCGTAGCAAGTTCTTGAAAGAGATTCTGCAGTTGGGTTCCGCAACATTTTCCCACATCTTCCCATCATAGTTGGGGCCGGGGCCCCCATGATGATCCACTGAGGACTGCCAGAGGTCCTGCACACAGACGCCGGGCTGTGTGGCTTTTACCTGGGTTCGCGCTGAGGGTGACGACCATCAAACTTGCTTCAGGCCACAGAAATGGGACCCAAGACTGGTGGATTTCCACATTTATTCACTGCATTGGATCATATAAAGGATCCATTCATCTTTGGTTCACATGAACAGCAACGGGATGATTATCATCGTGAACCGCATCAAAGAAAACAGAGATGGGTCAAAATCGCATGCCTTCCAAGAAATCGACATGGCTTGCCACTGAACATGAAAGAACTCATCGTCGGCTCAACAGCAAAAAAACATACAGCTCTAAAGTTGAACAAGACATCTTTAAAAAAGAAACACAAGTCGCATCAAAACGTTTCTTTTCGGATCCCAAAGCGTTCCCATCCCTTTTCGCAGACGGCTCTCGAAGCGGCGATACTGGTCTCCCGAGCCCCGGCAAAAGGCGCGGGGCACCTGGGGTGCATCCTTTCGTCCCAGGATTTGGCGTACTTTGAGATTGCTAATGTGACGTCAACATTAGACCATGTTAGACCATGTTACACCATGTTACAGCTCCATTTTGGTTGGTCCCATTATTCTGCAAATGCCCGTTTTAAACCTCCCAAACCCTGATTTCTGGGGAGTCTTTACGGATGGGATGGGATGAGAAGATCACTGATTAAATGGGATGCACTGCCCTTGGATCCATCACCCGGTGAATTCACCCTGATACTTAGGTTGATTAAAGGAACGGCAAGCCTCTTTCACACTTATGGCTTAGGGGTAAATGACGATAAATGGCAGGACAGAAACTGCAACATAGTGGATATGTATTCGGGGTTATGCTTGGATATTATATATATACACATATAATATTATACATATACATATAATATATATATATAATATTATAAAATATAATATATATATAATATAATATATATATATACATAAATAATAATAATAGAAACAATCATGTATAACCTGTTTGTCTGGAAAATCCACTGGTGACCTCCATCAAAAAATAGCTGAGTTTTGATTTGTTCATCCTTTTTTCGGCAAAATCAACAGATGAAAGTGACAGGGTTTACCATATAGAGGGTCTCTGAGATTGGTCATGCTTTTGTTTCGACAGTGGGAACAGTGGTCTAACTTCAGCGAAGATATGAGAAATGACATTGAACAAATGGGATTTCAATAAAACTACACATACATTTGCATTCAAAATGGTGGAAAGTCGGGTACAAGATGGGCCACCCCAGGTTAGAATTTGGTTAATCCATTCCAAACTTAGATATACATATATCATATATTGGTCAATGGGAAGGATTTTTCCATATGGAAAATAAGTGTTTGAAACCACCAACCAGTATACATATTCACCTTTTTTTTGTGGTTGGCTCATAAAGCAAGCTACCTATCGTTTGGGGGTCCCTTCTTTTGCCTGCAGGATGGTTTAGTGAGTGGTTTGCCGTGCTCGGTCACTGCACATCCAGTGGAGGAATGGCCAAAGCAGGAGCCAACCGTCGAGGCAATATCCGAGGTCTGTGTTAGTCATGCCGCAATACATCAGCTATATTTAATATATTATAATATATTATATACGCACATTACTGTCCAGTGATTAGCAGGGAGCTTCTTGAAGCTAGGGATATCCATCTTCCGATGAAATGGGGAGCCAAGGAGCCACTAAGAGTTTCCCAATCACATGATAGCATACATGACTCATTCGTATCATTCATATCATGATACATCTAGACATATTTTGAGGACCTCATGTAGATACGTCACTCTAAATGATGCTTTGTATATGGTGAATCATCCCCAAATGACTTTGTGGTTGCTGAATCATGGTGATTTACCGAGGGAGGAGGTTCTATACCCCGTGGCCTCACTGGTAGTTTCAGGGTTTCATTTCTTTTACATCAACTATCAACACATGGACATAGGATCGCTGGTGTTGACTTTCTAGAGACACATTGGGGTGACAATTGGTTTTTTACCTCGTCATCGTTGGTTTATATTCCCAGTTTGAATTGCATTTCGGTCCAAAAACAGTTGCCCGGCAAAGTCCGGTGTTTTTTTTTGGAAGATCATTTCCGGACAACCCCATCTCTCAACTCCACAAATGGGAACATATCAACAGATATCAACGGATTAGTAATGTCCATTGGTGCAATTTCAAAAAAATGCTGATGGGCAATCACATTAGTATCCATCCTTCATTGGTTACATCACAACCATATTTTTTTCGGGCTAAATCCAGTTTTGCTACTTCAAACTTCAAACAGTCCCATCGAAGGGGTGACTTTGAAATTCAAATCTCCACTCATCGATGTTTTCTCTGTTATAAACCCAGTAAAAAATATCATGTTGATTTGTTCCATCCACCATTTAAAGGTTCACATCCACATTTATACAGTATTCAGCGTTTTTCGATGGAAAACCAGCCTCCATTTTTTTGGGAGTCAGGAGATGGACTACTTCCGTTTGCCCAAGCCACCGGCTTCTCCGCCCGAGCGGCCGGTGGGTGGCACTCGTATCCTTTGCATCGCGGTGTGTTTGCCATTTACCAAGGTTGGACCGGGAAAAACTGAGGGAATTGATGGAAAATGGCTGGGAGTTTCCATGATTTTTCGAAAATGATGGAATTGATGTAGACCGTGAGAATCAGCAATTTTGGAGGAACGTAGTCTTTCCAACCCGCAACTCGTCTATGTTAGTCGGGGAGGATGTTGATATCCACGGTTTGGTGCCATTTTTTTGAGTGAAATGGGGAGGATTACTCCCAAATGTTTTTTATTTCATGGTATTTGACCATTCATAGTCAGTGAGATTGGATGAACATATATGAACCTGGCATTTTTTTCTGGCCAAACAGCAAGTTGTTGTTTTTTTTAAATGTACATAGAGTCTGCACAAATTATAGCGAGGACAGCCGAGGCAACGAGGCAGGTTGCAGGAATTAGCGAGGTCAGCCTTTATTTTGCTCATCAGAATTAGCCGACCTCGACGAGGTAGCCTTGCATTGGTTCTGTTGCATGCTTGGGCTTGGCTAGAAAAACTTTTTTTGGGGGCCAGAACCGGTCAGCAGGCAAGGAAGGAAAAAAAACTTTTCAGGCCCCAAAAAGTTTTATTTTCTATCGCCAGAGGCCGGTCAGCAGGCAAGGAAGGAAAAAAAACTTTTCAGGCCCCAAAAAGTTGTATTTTCTATCGCCAGAGGCCGGTCAGCAGGCAAGGAAGGAAAAAAAACTTTTCAGGCCCCCCAAAAAAATATTTTCTATCGCCAGAGGCTGGTCAGCAGGCAAGGAATGAAAAAAAAACTTTTCAGGCCCCAAAAAGTTTTATTTTCTATCGCCAGAGGCCGGTCAGCAGGCAAGGAAGGAAAAAAAACTTTTCAGGCCCCAAAAAGTTTTATTTCTATCGCCAGAGGCCGGTCAGCAGGCAAGGAAGGAAAAAAAAACTTTTCAGGCCCCAAAAAGTTTTATTTTCTATCGCCAGAGGCCGGTCAGCAGGCAAGGAAGGAAAAAAAACTTTTCAGGCCCCAAAAAGTTTTATTTTCTATCGCCAGAGGCCGGTCAGCAGGCAAGGAAGGAAAAAAAACTTTTCAGGCCCCAAAAAGTTTTATTTTCTATCGCCAGAGGCCGGTCAGCAGGCAAGGAAGGAAAAAAAACTTTTCAGGCCCCAAAAAGTTTTATTTTCTATCGCCAGAGGCCGGTCAGCAGGCAAGGAAGGAAAAAAAACTTTTCAGGCCCCAAAAAGTTTTATTTTCTATCGCCAGAGGCCGGTCAGCAGGCAAGGAAGGAAAAAAACTTTTCAGGCCCCAAAAAGTTTTATTTTCTATCGCCAGAGGCCGGTCAGCAGGCAAGGAAGGAAAAAAAACTTTTCAGGCCCCAAAAAGTTTTATTTTCTATCGCCAGAGGCCGGTCAGCAGGCAAGGAAGGGAAAAAAACTTTTCAGGCCCCAAAAAGTTTTATTTTCTATCGCCAGAGGCCCGCTTCGTGGGTTGACGGCTGCAGAAGCAGTAGGATTCAGAGTTGCTCCAGAAGAGCATTGCATCTCTGCGATAATGTCAGAGATGCCACCACCCAAGCGCAAGAAGCGCAAAGACCGATCAGACTCAGATTTAAAAATCCCTGCAAGAGACCGTGGATCGTGGAAAAAAACTTTTCGGAAGCTGAAAAGTTTTTTTCCTTGGGGTTGGACCCTGGAAAGAAGGCCCACAAGCTACTTTCTTCCTTCGAATTAACGAGGTAAAGCCTTAATTTGCACCTGCAAATTAACGAACGAGGACAGTAATCATGGGGAACAAATTAAGACACGAGGGAGACGAGGTAAGAATTAAAGTAATTTGACCAGATAGAGTATAACATAAGGTTAGCGATGCTGCTGAGTAAGTAGGGCTGGTGTGAGAGTTCAGGAGATGACGATGAATGATGTCCCACTACGCTGTTTGGCGGTTGAAAACCCATGTGGCCCACTGGTCAGCTTGAATTCAAAAGCGAGATCGAAAAAACTCGCCGAGTCGGAACTATAAAATGCTAACATGGCAGTGTGTCAAAACCAATAGCACCCCTGGTGAACATCAAAATAGCTGGGATTTATGGATGTTCATCCCCCTAAAAATGGTATTAATAGGTATTGATCCATACCCACATCTACCAATCCAATCAGAAGAAGGTGTCTGATTCTGATGGCGTGTTTGACATCGTGACATCTCCATTTAGGATTGTTTACCAACACAAATCAGCAGACTGGTGTAACATTTCTTAACTAGCGTTTGACTGGCTGGTGGCTCGATTATTCTGGTTTTCCATCCCTACAAAAGGAAACATGATCCTGAATTGACATACTTCATCTATTCATGGGGAATTCAATCTGGCTTAGTTATAACAACCTCACGAGGGCGTTGTCAGACATGATGGTTCGCGGGGGTAACCGTATCCCCAGATCATCTAATTTCAGTTTTTTGTCGTTTTTTAGAATAAGTTATATATCATTTTATATCCAGATCCATCCAATATCTCTCTATAACCCCATAACATCCCATAACAAAGTGGTATTCCGGTATTCCCATCAATTTAACTACTCTAGATTGGTAGAATTAGTAGTTGTTTTAAATCATTATTGATGGGAATATAACCAACCGGTTGTTATGTACCCATTATATCCCAGTAGATCACACTAAATATCATTAAATTAAATCACTATCCGATCAATGTCCCCCATATACCCACCATTCATCACCATTCACAAATGGTCACTATTCTTGATGGTTTCTGCACATTTTTGGTCAACAAATCCTCTGAAATCCGATGGGATCTGATGGGTAAAGTTTCCGTTCCCCACTTTTATCCAGGAGCAGGATCTACTGATCATGCAGTTTCTGGGCGCCAAAGTTACCGTTTCTTCTATGGATGGTTGAAGGGAAATTCATCCTGAAGCTTAGGCATTTTCCAGTGAATTCTGATGAGTTGTCTATAGCTGACCCTAGCTTTGTAAATTTGTTGATCTTTGAATCTACGATCTGATCAGGGATCTACATATCGGGCGGAGCCTGGATCTATGATGATCTATATATTGGTATGGACTACTTGTATCGTCAATCAATCTTTATATCCCACTAAGTCCCACTAAGTCGCATTGGTCTCCGGATTTCAACAAAAACACATAGCTGCCAAGGAGACCATCGAGTTTCCTTCCCTGTGGTTCACTGGTTACGACCATATAACCATTGAGTTAGCAATATGGGTATGGATCGATACCTATTAATACCTTTTTTAGGGGGATGAACATCCATTTACCAGCTATTTTGATGTTCACCAGGGGTACAAGGTTTTGACACACTGCCATATAACCATTGGCACCAAGAAAGAGTTTCAGTTTTCCCCATCGAGTTTCGTCCAGTTATTCCCCAATGGTACCATAACTGGACGTCCAATGGTTGTCCCCATGGGGTTGTCTCAAGGGCCAGAAATCACGTGATGCCAAAGCTCAATGAAAATGCCATCAAGTCGTGGTGCTTTCCCTGATATCAACTCAATATCAAGCATCACTGCTGAATGGTCAAAGTGAATGGTTTCATTGTTTTCTTTTTACCTCCTTTTTGGGGGGATGAACCCCAATGACGAACTACTCATTTTTGGGGCGTTGAAACCACCTTCATCTGTTGTATTTTTTCTGTGATTTTGAACCCCCGAAGATGTGATGATGATGCGCACTCCATGACTATCCGTTTTGTTTTTTCACAACATGTTCCTCTATATATACACAATCTGGAAGCATCATTGTTTATAGGTATCGTTATGGCATCGGCATCTTTGCGTGCGACAACTATGCCATCTACTCTTCGCTCTCCATGGAACTAGTTCCAGGAGTGAATACCCGACGAGTCTCAAGCGCCCTGGCAGCCTGTGTGTTTTCGACCTGCGACGTCGGGGTGTCATTTTTTAGGGTCTGAAGATGGAGTAAAACCATTTAATATACCATTTATCTAATAGAGGGCTATTTGTTTGGTGAATTTTACTTGTTTTTTTGGGATTCAGTTTTGTTTTCCAGCCTGGCTTTGTGGCATTTGTGGCTTCTGTGGCTTTTGTGGCTTTACCATGCTTTACCATGCTTTACCATGCTTTACCATGCTTTACCATGCTTTACCATGCTTTACCATGCTTTACCTATCTATCCTATCCTATCCTATCCTATCCTATCCTATCCTATATATCCTATCTATCCTATCTATCCTATCCTTCCTATCTATCCTATCTATCCTATCTATCCTATCTATCCTATCTAACCTACCTATCCTATGTATCCTATCTATCCTATCTATCCTATCCTTCCTATCTATCCTATCTGTCCTATCTGTCCTATCTGTCCTATCTGTCCTATCTGTCCTATCTATCCTATCTATCCTATCTATCCTATCTATCCTATCTATCCTATCTATCCTATCTATCCGATCTAACCTATCTATCCTATCTATCCTATCTATCGAATCTAATCCAATCTAATCTAATCTAAATCTAATCTAAATCTAATCTAAATCTAATCTAAATCTAATCTAATCCAATCTTATCTAATCTTAACCTAATCTTAATCTAATCTTAATCTTAATCTAATCTAATATAATCTAATCCAATCTAATCTGTCTATCTATCTTTCTATCTTTCTATCTATCTATCTATCTATCTAACAATCTAATCTGACCTAATCTAATCTAATCTAATCTAATCTTATCTATCTACTCTAGTCTACTCTATCTAATCTATCTAAACTATCTATCTAATCTATTTATCTAATTTATCTAATCTATCCAATCTATCTAATCTAATCTAACCTAATCTAATCTCATCTCATCTCATCTGATCTAATCTATCTACCTATCTATCTAATCTATCTAATCTACCTAATCTATCTAATCTATCTAATCTATCTATCTATCTATCGATCGATCCATCCATCCATAGATCGATCGATCGATCTATCGATCTATCTATCTATCTTTATTTTTATATACACACACACCTTGTATCCCTACATGTACCTTAAACTCACCCTCAACAGATTTTAAATAGACCCTAAACCAGACCTAAATAACACTAAATAGCCCTAAATAACCCCAAATAAGCCCTAAACCAACCCTAAATAAACCTAAGCCAACCCTAAATAACCCTAAGTAACCCTAAATAAACCCTATATAAATCAACCCTAAACCAACCCTAAATAAACCCTAAACCAACCCTAAATAAACCCTAAACCAACCCTAAATAAACCCTAAATAAACCCTAAACCAACCCTAAATAAACCCTAAACCAACCCTAAATAAACCCTAAATAAACCCTAAATAAACCCTAAACCAACCCTAAATAAACCCTAAACCAACCCTAAACCAACCCTAAATAAACCCTAAATAAACCTCAAACCAACCCTAAATAACCCCCAAACCAACCCTAAACCAACCCTAAATAAACCCTAAACCAACCCTAAATAAACCCTAAACCATCCCTATATAAACCCTAAACCAACCCTAAATAAACCCTAAATAACCCTTAACCAACCCTAAATAAACCCCAAACCAACCCTAAATAAATCTAAGCTAACCCTAAATAACCCTAAATAACCCTAAATAAGCACTAAACCATCCCTAAATAAACCCTAAATCAACCCTAAATAGCACTACAACTTTAAAGAAAAGGACCAAAAAGCTGCAAACTCGCAGGTCAAGAGCGACCCTAGTAGTGAAAAGAAGAGATACCAGGTACGATTCTGCAAGTTCCCTTTGTAAAGATCTCTGTAGAAGATCGTGCGCAAGATCTCCTTGACAGGTTCTCTGTAGAAGCTGCTGTGCAAGATCCCTGTGTAAGGCTATCTGTGCAAGGTGTCTACTATAGGAGATCTCCACAGAAGATCTTTGTAAGAGATCTCAAAGAGTAAAACCTCTGTTCCAACTATCTATAAATGATCTCCAAGCAAGACCTCAGGAGGCCTCCTGACAGGATCTCTGCACAAGCTCTCTAGAAAAGCTCTCTTGGCAAGATTTATGTAAAAGACCTCTTGGCAAGATCTCTGTACAGATCTGTGTAAGAGGTGTCTTGGCAAGATCCCTGTACAAGATCTCTATGAGAGGTCTCTTGGCAAGATCTCTGTCAGGGGATGTCAGGGGCCTCTGGGCAAGATCTGGGCAACAGATCTTTATGCAATGTCTCCGTACAAGAGCTCCATAAGAGGTCTCGTGGCAAGATCTCTGTACAAGATCTCCATAAGAGCTCTGTTGGCATGTGAGCCCAGAAAGCGGACACACACACTTGCTCACTTTGTGCGAGCCTGCGCAGTCGAAATACATGTCAACTGCTCAGAAGAGCCACTTTTTACCGAATTTTACAGGAAAAATGCCGCGACCCAGATTGGGCCCAGAACGCGGACACACACTTTGTGCGAGCCTGCGCAGTCAAAACGCATGTCAAGATTTCACAAGAGCCACTTCATGCAGAAATTTACCGGTAAAATTCCGCAGACCAAAACCTGGCCGCAGACTTTGTGCAAGCCTGCGCAGTCGAAACGCAGGCCAAGATTTCACAAAGAGCCACTTAATACGGAAATTTGCAGGAAAAATGCTGCGGCCTAAAACCGCGCCGCAGACTTTGTGCGAGCCTGCGCAATCGAAACGCATGTCAAGATTTCACAAGAGCCACTTTTTACGGAAAATTGCAGGTAAAATGCCGCGGCCCAGAGTGAGAACCCTGATCAAGCACCGGCCTTTACACCTACTGTAAGAACCCTTCAGTGTGGACACTGTTTTTGAAATTTTAGCTCCAAAATTCAGCAAAGTACTGGTTTTTGCTCCAAAATGTAGCAAATAGCTAGCAAATAGCAAGGAAAAGTGACCCAGACTGAAAAACAAAAAAAGATTTCAAAAAAAAAACAAAACAACCCCCAAAAAATCTGCCTCCTTCTCTAATTATGGCAGCAATTTTAGCGAAACATGTTTTCAGAGAAACTCTCTCGGGGAGAGAACTTAGTGATCAGTGGCCCTACTTACAACACATCGATGTATGGGATGGCCCCAGGAATCAGGAACTTCCTAACCACGGCTATCAACCGTTTGGTACGTGGCATGATCCTGCAAGTTTCAATGCATTGTTTATCCATGTTTATCCTATATAAATACTGCCCATGTAGGATATACTGTATTTATACAAACCCCCAGAATAAATGGATATATAAGTAGAATTAAGTATATAGATATTTCAAAAATGGATCCGATGAACCAAAAAAATGGGGATGTGTCATCGCGATGTTGGTCGAACTCATGGAATTGTTCAGTCTCTAGGGATCCAGCTACCTTCGGAAAAACATTGGGTATGATTTGGGGGATGTCCCTTCGAGAGGGAGGTGGTTGGCTGAATAGGGATTAGATATGATTCGATGGGATCTGCAGAAACTCCGCATCAAACCTTCATGGAGTTTCTGGGTTTTGTCTTGGTCGTATGCACCTGAACAACGCAGGGGTCCTCCCCCTTGGAGTGACCAAAATTGTTCGCCCATGACCCTTAAGTACGAGGGATCGTTCTGCTTCAAATTCTCCGGAATATGCAAGTGCGGATGATGCAAATCCAGATGAAGTCACCAAATTTGATGGTTTGTTTCCATTTTTTCCCGCATAGAAGGGGATGGTCAGCCGCCCCCGCATGAATCATCATGGTGGGATGACCAGGGGTCCACATGTCATGTAGCTTGACGATGGCACGGATGAGACCAAGGCACTTTGATGGGTGAGCTCGGCGGTTCCTTCATGACGGTGCCCTGTTCGCATGAGGAAAACAAAAACCTTCTCTCCATGAAATTTATCCAAAACTCAAAGAAATCGGATGGTTCCCATCTAAATCAAAAAGTTAGATCCAACATCGGTTTTGTTAAAGTTAGATCAGTTAGATCCAACATTTCCACTGTTCTGAGGAACATTTCCATGGACTAGTTTCAGTTTTCTCTCTTCTCGGTGATCAAAGGTATCAAACCGTAAGTCATTGCAACTGCTAGTGATCCCCAGCTGGGAAGATACATTCTCCAAGAGTGGGGCACATGTCCCACAAAAATGCGGAACTGGAAGCAGATGATCAATAGTGGGATTTAGGTTTCCTTTGACCCTATTTTCAGACCCAAGTACAAAGGGGGTGCCCCCCAGGTATCTTCGTTGGTTCATAAAGCCCATTAACTAGTTCGATATATGGTGGGTTCTTAAAATGGTGCATCCCCAAGTCACCATGGGTTTCAATACTAAAGTGATCAAGCATGACTGGATCATGTGGGGCTACCATACCTACCAGGAAAACCATAGACCAAACTTGCAACTGTCCCACCTTGTAGGAGGTTGATGACTGGTTTGGGGGTTCGTAACCTACTTTGTCTGCGGGATGAGTATCACCAGTGTTCGTGAATGTTAAGTTCAGCAACTAGGATTGATTAGTTGATATTAGTTGACCAGTTCATCAGAATGCATGAACATGCATGAACTGGGAATCCGGTCCTTTACCATCCAGTATTTCATGGAATGATGCAACACGGTTAACTTGAACGCTGCTCAAATTGGTTTTCATATGATCGGTCCCCAGGGATCACATGGACTTGGAACATCGAGGAACACCCCCCAACTTCAATAGACTTCAATTGTTTTATGGTTTTCTTGGTAGTTATGATAATCCAACCACTATCCAATCGTTGATTTCATCTACAGTATGGATACCACATACATATCATACATATATATATACACATGATTATATGATTGAAAGCGTCTATATCCTTGATATCTCTATATACTGCATATAGTGTACAGTATCAAGCCTGGATTAATAGACCTTGGTTGATGAGTTTGGGGGGTTACCCGCAAACAGCGATCATCTGCTAATAAACACCCCCCAGAAACCATGGTGGATCTAGGGAATTTAGACATATTGGGTTCCATACAATGGGCGTGTTTAATATTAGGATGATGGGACTACACATATATATATATACATATACATAATTTATTATATAACTATATATAATTATATATATATATATTCTGGTTTGATCCAGTATATATCCATATCTGTTCATATACATATATTCTATATATACATATCTTCATATCTACATATCCAATGTAATATGATATCCATTGGATTATCTACCTATCTATTCTATAATATATATATATATACATATATATATATATTATATATTGTATGCAGAACATTTAGGGGAGATATCTACTGATATCTACCATCCTTCCTGCTACCACGCTGTGCTTTCCGCAGGTTCTCAATCTTGGTGCCTTCATGATGGTGTGGAAGCAGGTGACGAAGCGTCTGACGGTACTGGATGGTCGTTAATGCCAATATAAAGCTATGATTGAATGGGATGATGGAAAAAAAGGGATAATATATATATATGAGCAACCGTAAAAAACCCGGCAATACTAAATATGTATTCGACGGACATTGGTTTATGGAAATTGATGGAAATTGTTAAAAACACGAGGCAAGCGATGGGACCTTCCCAAATTAGCGATACCCCTTTTTCAAGGTTATGTCATCATATTTCTCTAATATCCACATTAGCGATACCCAAATATCACATATTATTCATAGTTCATCACATATATATATATATAAATGCAGCAGTTTCCTGCAAGCGATACCCCCCAAGTTTACCATATATCATTATTGTACAAACGTGTGGTAAGCGATGGGACCTTCCCAAATTTGTGGATGTCCTTTCCGTGAACCTAGGGTTTTCACAATCGCTCATATGTATATATATATATATGTATACATATATGTATATATATATATATATTCATGGGATTTAGGGGGATGATTATGGAATACGGGATTTAGTGGTATGGTTCTGATATATTTAGATGATTTATATACCTTCCGGAAAATCAATCGTGGCCGGCAGGAAACTCCCCGATCAAAATGGAGGCTTCTAGCTGGGAAAATCATCCATAAATTCAGGATTGTCCAGCAAGCCATGTTTGATTACCGGAGGGTACGCTATACCCCTGGGTATGGCTTTGTGGGCGTTCAAGTTGATAAGAGGCGTTTACAGAAAGCTGTGGAAGTTTCCTGGATTTTTTTTCTACATTCCATATCTATGTTAGCTTCCATTCTATCTACTTTTCTAGTTATAGTTTCCATTTTCTAATGGCCCTCATGTTTTTCATGTTTTTTTTTCTACATTCCATATCTAAGATTGGCCCAAAAACGAAACATGTCATCCGCCCTTGGCAGGTGCTGAGTGACGCCGAGTACCTGAATCATGACTGGATTCTCAAGGCGCGGTTTTCCACGGCACGGAAATGGGGGTAGATCCATAGGGAATCTGTCGGATGATTTTCATCGTCGGGATGATTCTGATTGAAAACCCATGGATTTTGTTGAAGGATGAAAAGCACCTGTTGATCCATTTTATCAGCCAGTGACAGCTATATCCTGAAAGTTTTTCAAGTTCCAGCACAGAATTTTCAGACACACCCAGATCATGTTCAGTGTGTCATAGACATATCATTACTGGTTGGTGGTGACTGGAACCATGAATTAAAACATGACTTTCCAGAAACAGTTGGGAATGGAAAATCATCCCAACTGGACGATTCGTCCATCATTTTTCAGAGGGATTGGTCAACCACCAACCATCTATATAAGTAACTAAGTATGATAATCAATGGGATTAAACCATATTAAACCATACTAACCATATATATATAGTAGGGTAGGTCAACCACCAAGCAGATTCAATCATCACTGGCAGCCATGACGTATCTCGTTTGATTTGGACTGCAAAACACTGGCCAGCCATGGCAGACATCACAACCTGATTTCAAGACCATGTTCCTCTAGCAGAATTCCAGAAGCCAAATAAATCCATGATTTCATCACTATTCCATCACTATTCCATAAATCCTTCAAATCCATTTCAGAAACCAAAATCTTGACACGGTTTTCGTCTTAGCCAAGGTGGATCCTGACACGGTTTTCCTGGTGAACCGCCTCCGACCCATTTTGAAGAGCTATGGAGCGCAGATGGAAAGGACGGCGGAACTTCCATTGGGAAACATGCCAAACATAGGACCAAACATGGGAAAAAACATGGGAAAACATACCAAACATGGCCCATCTGAGTTCGAGGATTTTTCTCTTCTGAATTTGAAGAGCCAGGAGCGGGATGTACCTGAACAACTGCAAAGACGGCCTGCACGGACCGTTGGAGGCGGGAACAAACGCCGGCCCAAGTGGATGATGTCTAGTGATCCCCAAAAAGATAACGGTTAGAATCAATTAATCCCTGTTTTTAGGATTGGAATCGACTTCTCTGTCTTTTTCGGGGTTGCTATATCTGTATACCACCCATCCAAATGGTTTTGGGAGACTCAGTTCCAAGCAAACACTGGAGCTTTCAGAGGCCCATATCTGAGGATATCCATGTCGTCATGTTGAAAAAACAATAGAAAACAAGCGGTTGGAATAGCTGCTCCAACACATTTTGGTTGATTCTCTATTTCATCAGCAGATGACCGAAAGCGTAGCTCCAAAGCATGGGTTGTGAGCCCCAGAAGTATGGGCACAGCAACGGAAATTGGACAAGGCAGATGATTTTTTCCAGCCCACCAAACCCAAGCCATAGGATCAGTGGCATGACTTTCAGCATACTTTCGGCTTGACCAGGTTTTACGTGATGTTTTTCCTCCAGAAAATCTGGATGTATAGAGATTTAGCAAGAGAATTCATGAACTCCACCAAATTCACACACTCCAAGAATTGAAGCTGGCTGTTTAAGAGGATGTATACGTCTGTACATAATATATATTTATATATATATGATGTTATGCATGTATATACATCATATATCCCCAAGTTCAATTGTTGGACTTCTACCCCTACAAAAAGCAGGTTCATTGACAATCTATCAACCAGTTATTGCTTATATACTTATACCCAGCATCATTTAGTACCTCCCCAAAAAGATAGAAAAAGTAGATTCCAATGTCCTAAAAGTGATCAATTGAAGCTTTTCTATGGTTTTTTTTGGGCATTTCTATAGCCAACATCTGGGGTCCCCAGTGGGGTCCCCCAAGGGCTCGCGCCAGGTCTTTTCGCGCGGTGCCCTGATGAGTCTGGCGGCGACCTCGGAACACTGCGCGGCCAAGTTGGACGGGGGCACGGAATGCACCAAGGTGACGGCGAAACGTGGACGGGGGGGCGTCATACTATGGTTAATCTATGGTTAATCTATGGTTAATCTATGGAAATCTATGGTTAATCTATGGATAATCTATGGTTAATCTATGGATAATCTATGGATGATATATGGTTAATCTATGGTTAATCTATGGATGATCTATGGTTAATCTATGGATGATCTATGGTTATATAATCTATGGATAATCTATGGATGATCTATGGATAATCTATGGTTAATCTATGGATAATCTATGGATGATCTATGGTTAATCTATGGTTAATCTATGGATGATCTATGGTTAATCTATGGATGATCTATGGTTAATCTATGGATAATCTATGGATGATCTATGGTTAATCTATGGATAATCCATGGATGATCTATGGTTAATCTATGGATAATCTATGGATGATCTATGGTTAATCTATGGTCAGTCTATGGATGATCTATGGTTAATCTATGGATGATCTATGGTAGTTAATCTATGGATAATCTATGGATGATCTATGGTTAATCTATGGATAATCTATGGATGATCTATGGTTAATCTATGGATAATCTATGGATGATCTATGGTTAATCTATGGATAATCTATGGATGATCTATGGTTAATCTATGGTTAATCTATGGATGATCTATGGTTAATCTATGGATGATCTATGGTTAATCTATGGATAATCTATGGATGATCTATGGTTAATCTATGGATAATCTATGGATGATCTATGGTTAATCTATGGATAATCTATGGATGATCTATGGTTAATCTATGGTTAATCTATGGATGATTTATGGTTAATCTATGGATGATCTATGGTTAATCTATGGATAATCTATGGATGATCTATGGTTCATCTATGGATAATCTATGGATGATCTATGGTTAATCTATGGTTAATCTATGGATGATCTATGGTTAATCTATGGATAATCTATGGATGATCTATGGATGATCTATGGTTAATCTATGGATAATCTATGGATGATCTATGGTTAATCTATGGTTAATCTATGGATGATCTATGGATGATCTATGGTTAATCTATGGTTAAGCTATGGATGATCTATGGTTAATCTATGGATGATCTATGGTTAATCTATGGATAATCTATGGATGATCTATGGTTAATCTATGGATAATCTATGGATGATCTATGGTTTATCTATGGTTAATCTATGGATGATCTATGGTTAATCTATGGATGATCTATGGATGATCTATGGATGATCTATGGTTAATCTATGGTTAATCTATGGATGATCTATGGATGATCTATGGTTAATCTATGGATAATCTATGGATGATCTATGGTTAATCTATGGTTAATCTATGGATGATCTATGGATGATCTATGGATGATCTATGGATGATCTATGGTTAATCTATGGTTAATCTATGGTTAATCTATGGATGATCTATGGATGATCTATGGTTAATCTATGGTTAATCTATGGTTAATCTATGGTTAATCTATGGTTAATCTATGGATGATCTATGGTTAATCTATGGATAATCTATGGATGATCTATGGATGATCTATGGTTAATCTATGGATAATCTATGGATGATCTATGGTTAATCTGTGGATGATCTATGGATGATCTATGGTTAATCTATGGTTAATCTATGGATAATCTATGGATGATCTATGGTTAATCTATGGTTAACCTATGGATGATCTATGGTTAATCTATGGATAATCTATGGATGATCTATGGTTAATCTATGGATAATCTATGGATGATCTATGGATGATCTATGGTTAATCTATGGTTAATCTATGGATGATCTATGGATGATCTATGGATGATCTATGGTTAATCTATGGTTAATCTATGGATAATCTATGGATGATCTATGGTTAATCTATGGATGATCTATGGATGATCTATGGTTAATCTATGGAAAATCTATGGATGATCTATGGATGATCTATGGTTAATCTATGGATGATCTATGGATGATCTATGGATGATCTATGGTTAATCTATGGTTAATCTATGGATGATCTATGGATGATCTATGGATGATCTATGGATAATCTATGGATGATCTATGGATGATCTATGGATGATCTATGGATAATATGGTTTTAATATGGTTTTATAGGGATGATAATGGGATAATGATGGGATAATACTGGGATATACCCTCTGGTAAACTAACAGTTTGCTATTGAAAATGGCCCAATCGAAATAGTGGATTTTCCCATTAATAGCATGGTGATTTTCCATAGTTTTTTGTATGTTTACCAGAGGCTATGTCACACTACTTTGGGATATCCCTTGATCAATTAATGGAATATGGGGAGGATTATATTATATAACAAACCAAGGGATAATATTATTGGGATCACGTTTTTGGGATGATCATTATTGGGATGATATGGGATGATTATTGTTTCTATCCCTTGATCATTACCCTCTGGTAAACAAGAATCTATTCAACATGGCTATTGATTTCCCATAGTTATGTTTGTTAGCTTGGATATTATAACCCTTGATCATTCTACCAATGCTAGGGGTTAACGGTTGATATTATCCTAATAGTGATCAAGGGGTTATAATTGCACAAATACTTTGGGATATCCCTTGATGATTATTGGGATAGTTGTACCTCAAAAAAGCATACTCATTCCAAGTTGGACGCAATAGTATTGGGATGATTTATAATCAATATTAATAAATAAATTCGGAGATTAATTCACAATATGATCTTGGAATGATGATCACTTAAGGGAATCTTAGGCTGTCCTTGAGGTTTTATATACAATTTGGTGATATTCACGTGGCTTATTCCGGAGTATCATCCATCACGACACTGGATTTTGAGGGGGACGTAAGGGGTTATAGCTGGCTACAGCCATGGCATTTGAAGCCGGTAAGCGGAACGGCAGAGGTTTTTGAATACTGTGCGCATTTTGGTTGGTGAAACATGTGAGAAAAACACAAGCTTTAGTCTTAGTTGAATACTGCATCCCCTTTCTTTTTGTTTGGGCAATTTTTTGTAATTTTACTTGGATGATTTGTATTTGTCGGAAAATGGGGTATACCCTCGCATCTCCAAAATACAACGGTTCCAGATGTTTGGGATTACATGTGGATTTATCTGAACATTTGATATCTCTAAATCCACTGGTGAATCACCATGTTTGAAAAATGCCAGAAGACAACCAATGAATCGGCCGAGTCATTCGCCGAATGAATTGGCTCGGAAACTGGATGAGAAGTGGAGTGAGAAATCCTAAGCGCCACAAAGTTTGGTTCTTTTGCAATTAAAAAAACATCTTCGGAGCCCTACTTGGAAGTGAAGTTCCAGCTGTATACTCATAGATATCACTATAGGTTTTTTTGTTGGGCCCATATCCCAACTAACATTGGGGTTTAATTCCCATGGTTATATCCATCTGCATAAAAGTTTCATATAGGTTATATATCTCCAAAACATCAGAATGATATCCCTGAATTCATCATTTTCCCTCGTGAAGTCGGCATTTTTATGGGTGAAGCCAGGATTGCGACAAGTACTGGGACCTGAACTACAAGAAGCAGTGCAACGGCCCTTGCACGGGTTGGTGGGGCGAGGACAGCTAATCAATTCATGGTTCACTTTAAATGTATCAAGAGGGTGGGTCCCCAGATGTCCCCAGGTTTGTAGCAATTTGCAGAACATGCATACGGATTGATGATCCATTTTACGAGTGGAGTAAAGGATCACAGATCACAGGATCGTACTAGGGCCATACAGTTTCTTATCATGACACTACGCGTGCGGATGAAACCCTGCGAAGCTTCGGTGAACATACAAAAATTGGCCAAATCTAAAGCATGGGCAAAGCAGATCAACTTTTGATGTGCGAGCAACTCTGACATACTACCATATATGACTGTGACTATGACTAGCATAATCCTTGGCATCCTCATTAACCAATCAGTGTTTGATTCCCACAGTAGATGTCATTATTCCAATGAGCTTTACTATGTGGAGGTTTCCTAAAATGACCTAAGTCATGGGGGTACCCCTAGTTCTCATCCATTTTCGTTTGGGATTTTTACCATCAATTTTTACCATCGATTTAAGGGTACCCCCTATGATCCGTAAAGTCAAAACGTGGTAGGTACACAAAATAGCACCCCCCAGAAAGCTAGAAATTTGTAACATCCCTGCTAGAACAGTAAATTACCATTCTATATATTTTTAGGTTATATACGACCTATTTGTGTATACATACATACATACCTACCTGCCTACCTACCTACCTACGTACGTACATGCATACATGCATACATGCATACATGCATACATGCATACATGCATGCATGCATGCATACATGCATACATGCATACATGCATACATGCATACATGCATACATGCATACATGCATACATGCATACATGCATACATGCATACGTGCATACGTGCATACATGCATACATGCATACATGCATACATGCATACATGCATACATGCATACATGCATACATGCATACATGCATACATGCATGCATACATGCATGCATACATACATACATACATACATACATACATACATACTGTTTTTTTTGTTTTTTTTTAATACTATATATGGTCCCGTGTCTCGTGTTCACGCCCCCCCCCCTCCGTATGGTATGGGGGGTTCACATCCACAAGGGGGAGGGATACATAGACATACAGACATACATAAACGTGTACATATACATATACATACTGTAAACATTTGCACATATACATACTACATACGTATACACACGCACATATATATATATACTACTTACATATATATATACACACATAACTTATAGGGACCATCAGCATCTTGGGGGGGAGGGGGGGACCACCAGACACTGGGCCATATATATGTATACACATAATAGCACGTCCCCAGGAAGGATAGAAACATGTTCCCAGGATGTTTAAACGATGATATTTTCCCCAGGTTTCCAACTTTTCTATTTATTTGGGGGTTGCTATATCTACAGATCCAAACACCTTCTGGCCTTCTGAGAAAGGACTTGACCCAAATCATAGCCCAGTCATACTTCCTCAGAAGCTACGGCTGGATCCACATATCCGGCTCTACTTTTTTGCGGTCTTTTGGACAGTCTCCTTTGCTCTGGTAGGAATTCATTTTGCATCGTTATGCTGGAATTCAAGTTGGGACCAGCTCCAATATATATATATACACACGCACACACACACAGGACCACCCCAAACAGACAGAAAAAGTGGGACACCTGGAAGTTATGGTGGACACATCATCAAACTACGGGGCTAAACACACTTTTCCGCATCTGTTTGGGGGACCTCCACAATATACCCTCTGGTAATTTAACGTAGCTATTGAAAATGGCCATAGAAATAGTGAGTTTTCCCATTAAAAATGGTGATTTTCCATAGTTTTTTGTATGTTTACCAGGCCGGGTATCCCCATGACATCTCGTGCTTGGAGCGTGCCCCTCAGCTCTGAAAATGGCCGCAGTGGTGCAGGACATTTGGTCGGACCAGTGCCTGTACCAATTCACCGATGCGCCTTGGAAATTGTCCCAGTTTGGGCTGGGAAATGCGAAAACTATCCAGAGATAGGATTCCATGTACATATATATATACACTGTATGTAGATACCTGTATGAAGATATATAGATATCCAGATATATATATATACACTGTATCTATGGATACATATCTATGGATACATATCCAGAGATATATATACAGTTATATACACTGTATGTAGATATATAGATATAGATATATATATATATACACCTGTATATTAATGTATATATAAGAAATTGAAACGATCTCACTGTAACGTTACTGGCATGCTGGTGAATAGAGGTCATTATCCCAAAAAGTCCTCAAAACTATTTCAGGTGGATGAATTATTCTATTGTATATATATAGTATATATACATACATATATATATATACATACATATATATATATATATGTATATATATATGATATAACGATATAGATAGTATTGTACATGCATACGTATGGTCCAGCGTCCTCAACCCAAGTACATCTATAGTATATTATATGAGTAGTATGCAAGTTAATGTGTTTATATATATATATATGTATGTAGCTTATAACAGGTGGGGATATAAGGTAGAAGGAGTACATAATTATACTATATTGTTACACTGGCGACGGACACGGTATATAAGTACTATATATGTATAGGTATATTATGGATAGGTTGTATTTTGAAGGGGTATTGATGTGGGTGATATGTATAGTATATAGTATGTAGGCGTATATGCGCATTATCTGTGTAGGTAGAAACACTGTATCTTTGAGGACTCAAGAGTTCGCGGTTTTAGACTACTTGGGTGTCACCAATTAGAGCCATATCCCCAAGTATTTTTTAATTGATTGTAATTCTTGAGAGATACGATTGACTCAAAAGCAACCACCCAAAGTGGTACCGAAGGGATGGCCCAGTACGCCCAGGAAAACACAACGTGCCAACAAATAGCTGGGACTGATGTACGGCGTACGTTTAATGACCCAGATTCATATGCTATCCCCCAAATCAAGTCCATCTGATCAACCACCAGATGAATTTGAGTTTTTTCCACCAAAAATCCAAATCTATCACTGAGTCTATCACCCTATCATCAAGCCCCCGATTCGTTTCCGGAGGCCAAGCGCGTTTTTGAGCCTCGGCTCCTTTTGGAAGATCACTGCGATCCCAAACCCGGTGCCAGTGGGGGCTCTTGTGCCTGGGTGGGTCGTCACTGGTTAAGAACCCTGGTCCAGTCAACGGGTCCCATGTGAATGATGGGTGAAATAATCACGGTTACCTGTGAATGATGGTCCTCCAAGGGGGTCAAGCAATCAGCTGGGCAAATACAAACATGACAATGGCTCAAAATTAGGATACTCTTTGATGATTTAAGAATGAGAACTCAACCAGGAGAAATGGAATACAAGACTCGGAAGTCCCGCCAAGTTATTCCATTGGACATGATCGGTTTGGGGGTTCAATTTGTCAGCAAGAAATTGTGGGGGTCAGCGTTTTTGGGGGTTGGGTGAAGCCTCACCCTGCTGGTCAACGTATGTAACCCATCCCGAAATCCCAGACCCAACCTAGCAGCGACATGATGGGCAGGCTGGAGAGATTGCAGTGATTCTGAAGTGGTGGCCTTTCACCCCTTTAAGAAACCAGAGGACTTCTGGATGGATTTGTGTGGTGCAAAAAAAAGTTGGGAGTTGACAAGGGTGAGGATTGAGCCATTTGAATGGACACTTATTGGTTTTTCTTCACACGAAACATGGGAAAGTAAAGCAAGAAAATTGCTGGATTCCAACAGAAAGATTTTGCGAGGATGAGGACTTGGCATTGACAGCCATGGCCTTCCATAGAGCAAAGTCATAGGCCCCCACCATTTCCATATATATATATACATATATATATACATATATACATATATATATATATATATACATACATACTATTTTCAATCCCCAATTTAGAATGATCAGCTCCAATAATTGACTACATCATCTTCGTGGAATGGCTGAAACCACCAAGTTGCTGAGTTGGGCATCCGATGGTATTCTCATCACAACGAGGTGTCGTTTCACTTTCAAAATCTCTGAATTTCAGGGTTTTGATTGCAATCGTGTTTTCGCAACAGCGAAGCATCAGTTTTCTTTTCGTTTCGTATGATGCTCTCTACAGACAGTGGCCTAGTTTTTCCTCTTCAAGGACTCACCTGGCGTGTTGAAGCTACTGGAGAAGTTAAGAATGTAGAATCAATTGCGTGTAGATGTTATTTGAGAAAGCTATAAAAGAGTAGCATCACGTGTTTTTCCAGTTGACATGGACCTTTTTTCCCCACTGCCATTGTCAATCCCACCCCAGAATTCCACTCCCATTGTGTTCACAGAACGCCTGGTGGATGACCTGCGGAGATGCATCCAAGGCATGATGTTGCGTTCATCTCTATTTTGAAGGAAAGGATGGCTTGAGACCACCACCAACAAGATAGATATATGTATTATACACATATAACATCATATAACTATGATCACACACGTATATATGTATATATATATACACATGTAGATAATATGTCTGCATATACATATGATATGTTTGCATATACATGTCGTTTAGCCAGTCCCGGAATGCCCTTCCGCCAGGAGTACCAAACCTGCTTTGAGCGGGCCTCCGGCATGAAGATCCATCAGTGAGGCGACGCGGCTCCAAGTGGCTTGTCACTTCACTCCAGGGGAAGTGAAAAGATTGAGCGGTGTCCAAAAACCCAGGTGTTTTTTGGGGAGGTTTTGGAAATCTTTATACACACAGCCGATTTTGCTGGAGTCTACCCTCTGGTAATTTAACATAGCTATTGAAAATGGCCATAGAAATAGTGGATTTTCCCATAAAAAATAGTGATTTTCCATAGCTATGTTAGTCATTACCAGAGGGTATCATTTTGCGGTGTTGCATGGTGCTGCTTTTGGGGAAGCTTCGACCGTTGAACTGGGCGAAGTGGCTACTGCTCAATAATCGACCTTGCCATCCGCAGAAATCTGCAGGATGATGTGGCAATGAGTCATGAAGGTTTCTCAAAACAGGTGGGTGAGCTTAGCCATTTTGAAGCGTGGTGATGCTATCACTTCTGCCACCATGTATGCATCTATATATACATTCCATTGCATTGCATCGCATCGCATCACATGACATGACATTGCATACATACACTACACATTTTGAATGTGATGATTGTGCCATTATATACATTGACATATGTACACATATATGGCAACCATATAGTTGGTGAAGCAATCTGTTTTCATTGCCATGGTTTTTTTTCTCCCACGGCACAGCTCAAAGTCGCAGCTGGCTGTGTGATATGCTTTGAACCTTTGCTGCCAATAGGCAGGGTCCGCCTTTGAGTCTGGGCAGGTTCAGTTTTTTCTTCTACCTACGGCCTGAAAATGAGCTGCAATGACTACCCTTTGGTGATTTCAATTTGCTACGGAACATCGAAAAAAAAACATAGTTGTTCAATCATCGAACTAGCCATTGGCCATGGCTTCCATGACAAACTGTTAAACTACTGGAAGGTACTTATGCCATCGTTTTGAGGATGGCCATATCGTCCCTGATGGTTTTTGGAGCTGCCTGGTTTTTTCCATCGTTCAATCCATCACTGAAAGGTGAAGACCGAAGTGCCCTCGAAAATTTACTGGGATGCAAACTAGCCCAAATTGGAGGGGAGGTTAAGTCAAGTGTAATAATAAGTATAGTTGAAATTCTCAGATTATTGATGATTGGTTTTCCCACATCTAAAATCATCTAACATCCAGAAACATCGAAAACATCTGGTCAGAATCTACGCAGAGCCCGCGATCTTCGCTCTAAAATCGTCCTGTGGTGATTCCTGGAACGGATCTCTTGGATGGTCATTCCTGAAGATATCCCAAGCGGTTCACGTTTGGCATAATTACTGATAATGGTGCAGTTAATAAAGTGCTAAAGCCAATAATAAACCACTAGCTGGTAGTTTTTAGAAATGGTTTGTGTACTCATCCAAACTTGGAGCTTTATCATGCTTTATCGCATCGGGTTTACCAACAATTAGTGACTTGCCGCCCCAGATGCAACATGAGCTTCCATGAAGATATGTTCCAGATCATTCAAGGGTTCCTGTTGATGTTGAAGTGTGTTAGGCATTGAGTTTCACTTTGCTTGTGGATCAGTTACTCCATGAAGTGACTGGTGTCCAGGTGGTATGATCTTGAAGCAAAACATGGATTACGTTGCGTCATTCTTAGACGCATGGGTGCTGGCAAAAAATGAAACAACATTGTACTCAAAACATGGTTCTGGAATGTTCTGGATAATAACGACCTCACTGCGACGTCACGACCACAGTGAGTCAATCACCCCCCACGTCGGAGTCAGTCACGCTCCACGGCCCCACTGGGAGCGAGGAGTGACTGCCCAGCGGCGTGCCTCGTGGGCCATCAAAGTGACATGGTTTCTTTAGGGTTGGTTCAGGGTTGTTTCAAGATGTATTGGGGAGTCTATATAGGGTTGGTTTTAGGGTTGGTTTAAGGTTTCCGCCGGGTTTTGTCATGGTTTTGTTTTAGGGTCTATTTAGGGTTGACTTAGTGTTGGTTTGGGGTTTATTTAGGCTTGGTTTAGGGTTTTTAAAGGGTTGGTTTAGGGTAATGATGGGTTTTGTCAGGATTTGTTTTAAGGTTGGTTTAGTGTTTATTTAGGGTTTATTTAGACTTGCACGGTTTAGGTTTTATTTGAGGTTAGCTTCGGGTTAATGGTTAATGTTGGATTTCGTCAAGGTTGTTTTAGGGTCTCTTTAGGGTTTACTTAGCATTGGTTTGGAGTTTATTTAGGCCTGGTTTGAGTTTATTTAGGTTTGGTCTAAGGTGAAAGTTGGGTTTCGTCAGGGTTTGCTTGAGGGTTGGTTTAGGGTTTCTGTAGGGTTTGTTTTGGGGTTTATGTAGTCTTGGTTTTGGGGTTTATGGATGCTTGGTATTGTTTCGTCAGGGTTTGTTTTGGGGTTGGTTTAGGGTTTGTTTTAGCGCTGGTTTGGGGTTGACTTAGGGTTGACTTAGGGTTGACTTAGGGTTGGCTTAGGGTTGGCTTAGGGTTTTGTCCGGGTTTGCGTGAGGGTTGGTTTAGGCTTTACTTAGTGTTGCTTTGGGGTTTCTTTAGGGTTGCGTTAAGGTTTCTTGAGGGACTCTTCTTTGTTGTTAACGTTCCGTTTTTCAATGTTCACACGGGTTCTTAGATAGATAGAAAGATAGATAGATAGATAGATAGACAGACAGATAGATAGATAGATAGATTCGATAGATCGATAGATCGATAGATCGATAGATCGATAGATCGATCGATCGATCGATCGATAGATAGATAGATAGATAGGTAAATAGATATGTTGATAGATAGATAGAGATAGATAGATAGATGAATAGATAGATGGATAGATAGATCGATAGATAGATAGATAGATAGAAATATTGATAGATTGGATTTGATTAGATAAGATAGATTAGATTAGATTAGATTAGATTAGATTAAACAAGATTAGACTAGATTGGATTAGATTAGATCAGATCAGACCAGATAGATAGATAAGAAAGAAAGATAGATAGATAGATCGATAGATCGATAGATCGATAGATCGATAGATCGATAGATAGATAGATAGATAGATCGATAGATAGATAGATAGATAGATATCTTTCAGCGGTGACTGACTCTTTGTTGTTGACTTTCTGTTTTCCCCGGGGTTCCTGGATGCTCCTTCCAGGGTGATCGACTCTTTGTTGTTGACTTCTGTTTTCATTCGGGTTCCTTGATCCTCCTCCCGGCTTCCGAGGGGTGACTGACTCTCGGTTGCCGACTCTCTGTGTCCTCTTCCTGGTTTCCCTGCATCCTGGCTAGTGTTCACCGATGACTGACTTTGTCCTATGGGGTTCCTGACTCGGACGTTTGGGGCGACTGACTCGGGTGACTGGCTCTGTCTTTACCCCTGTGATGCTGATTAGTGGGGCGAACTTTTCAGTTCGGTTTGACCTATAGATAGTCTCGTTTGGCAAGATCCGTTTTGGAATCACGGGAAAAATAGCTTAACTCTGATCGAACGCACTGTGCACGGCAGCTATTTGTATGCCTAGCCATTTCTGTCGAACAGGGGCCCTTAATGGCCCTTATGTTGTCACTGGTATTGAGGTCAATGCCCAGAAAAGATCATGGAAGGCGATACTTAGAGGGGAGAGTTTTTAGGATCAGACTCGACCATGGGCATCTTAAAATCCCACGGTTGATAGCCGTTGCTGTGTGCTGATCAGACAGCTCTGAGGGATCCAGATGGTGCCAGCGGTTATTTTAAGGCGGCCGACCCGGCAGTTTGCCAACCTGTCATGAGTTATTTGCGTTTTGGACTGTTGGATTCTCCAAGAGTGTATACGTTTTTCGAAGTATCCCCGATGATTTTTAATCTGTTCAAGCTGTGCGTTGAAAAATATGGTGGTTTCAAACATGTTGTCTCCATCCTTGCAGTACGTTTTCATTTGACACCTTCAAACTTCACATTGTTTGTACTGCTGGATTTTGTAGTTAAGATATTGAGGAAACCAGCAGAAATCGCTTTCAATCAGGGCGGTTGGGATATGTTGGGGTATACTATGAGAGACGAATTATTTATGCAGATCAAATCTCAAACGCGGCCAAATGACTTTGTGAAGGAACTTGAAGCGATGACAGATGATGATCAGAGTATCAGAGTCAAAATGATGGCGGCCCAAAGCCTGGTATGCTGCTGTGATTCCCACCCTGACACACTATTCTGACATAGTTTCTGACATATCATCTGGAAGTATGTATGGCATTTCTATTCTGTCATTTTATTTGACGTTCCTTCTGGCATATACTCTGACATTCTATCTGTCATTCTTTCTGGCATTCTATTTGGCATCTATTCTGACATACTTTCTGGCATATATTCTGGTATCTATTCTCACATACCTTCTGGCACATATTCTGAAAATCTTTCTGGCATTCTATTTGGCCTTCTATCTGGCATCTATTCTGACATTCTTTGTGGCATCTTTCTAGCATTCTATCTGGCATCTATTCTGGCATTCTATCTGGCATCTATTCTGACATTGCTTCTGGCATTCTAATTGACATATGTTCTGACATTCTATCTGGGAGTCGTTCTGCATCGATTCTGGCATTCTATTTTCGGGTCTAGGCGTGGCCTACTGCATCCGGAGCTCGCGACATAGAGTTCGGGTCCAGGCGTGGCGCACTGCATCCGGAGCTTGCGGTACGGTTCGGCGAAGAGCCGGCAAGGGAATTCAGCGACGAACTGGCAGAGGGGTAGACTAGGAAAG
>CAMXCT020001327.1:72117-161683 GCA_947184155.2 Cladocopium goreaui
CAACACATACACAGTTATAAAAATTATAAATGTACTTTGATCGTATGCAAAAATCATCATCATTGCAATGACATTGTGATAAGAATCATAATAATGTAGACATATATAGATAATACGTAATACATGATACATAAAATATAATGTATAGTACAACATATATATATATAATATATAATATTATAATATAAAATACATAATCATACAGTCATACATAATATATAGAAATCCTTTTTCCCACGGTACATGAATGTACAGTTTGGGGGATTCCGGCAGCTCTCTCGGCTCGTCCAGCGAGAATCCTGGGTGACAGCCAAAACTGGACACGTGGCAACCAAGAGACACAAGAGTTGGTGAACAACCAGGATTTAAGAATACATATATAATATATTTAAGCAAAATCACCATGAATACTTAAGACACATCATGAATATTTAAGAACTCATGAATATTTAAGACACATCATGACCGAATATGAATATGAATCATGAACTCATGAATATCAATCATGAATTCAAGTTTCTTTGGAAAAGGAGAACTCCACAAAACTTAAGCACCACCAACAAAAACACACTGGAAGATCTGGAAAGTGCCTTGAACATCAGCTGGAACATCCCTCCTAAACTGGGTCAATTCATTTGAATTCCTCACCAAAATCCATATGGATTTCCGACAGTTTGCCTTGATTTTAGTTTAGTTCTCCAGCGTTCCGCAGTGCAACACGACATGGATGCTCCTGGAACCTTTGAACCAGGCAGTCGGGTGAGCAGAAAAGTGGATGGACCATTTCAAGACTTTCTAGGTTTCAAAATAAGAAAAACACCTTGGTGCTTGAATGTAAAACCTGGGATGATGTTAATAATCGTCCAAAAAAAAAAATTCTTTTGGGGGTCATTCACCAACCAGTTCACCACTACATGTGCAGAATCAATCAAGGATCTGTGAAGAGCTGTCATCAAGGATAGGCTGTGTGCATGGAAGGCCCGGAAATCCACCAATTCATGTCACTCGAGAAAGGCTTGTCTGATTTGGATACTGTATTCGATGGTACTCGTATCAGCATTGGTGGACTGCACTGGGATTACATTCTGTGTGTATCTGCTGTTGGTATCAAACAAGGTATCGAACAGCAGGAGGGTAAGAGGCAATTGGATGGTGCAAGCAGTCAAACAATGGGTCCATTGTTGGTTTACAGTGGGGTGCAGTGTGATTTTGACCCATACAATACAGTTGAAGAGAATACCTATAGCTATAGCCTGGTGTGTTCCATGGTGCATTTGTTGGTCAATTCCCTGTGCAGTCCAAACTTTTGCTGGTCAACCTTCAATTCTTGCTGAATAAATTCTCAGTTCTTGTTTGGATTAAACACTCAATAATTCTTTGTTGAAGAAACTTGACTCCGGTTGGTAACCTCTATTTTGTTTGATTACTGTTTATAAGCTACCAATGTCTTTCCTATATGTTTCTATGGAGTTGCGATCACCTTCTCTAGATTTATCTAGGATTTCCTGCTTTTCTGTTTGTTTCACATCGACCCACCAAGACATAGGAATCCAACTATTCACTCTAGCAGTACTAGTCGAAAGAAGTTTGGAAGTCAAACTTCCGACCATATGGACAGATGAAGCAGCAGAGGTGGGAAGAGTCAGAGATAGTCAGAGAAGAGAAAGGAAGAAGATAAGAAGCAAGAGAAGAGAAAACAAGAAGAAAGATGAAGAAAGAAGATCAGAGAAGAGCCAGGACGAATAAAGAAGCTCAAAGCGCGCGAAAAGGTAGAAAGTCGCGAAACACTGTGTTTTTCCAATGTTTTACGGCTCCGGAGGGTTGCAAAGTATAGGCTCAATAAAGCGGCCGGCGGAGCCATCTGGTCGTATGAGAGATCAAAAATTGCACGCCGCTGTGGCGCGAAGCACGTTTTGAAGTCAAATTGTGAAAAGCACCTGAAGTTGAGCCCTGCAAAAAGCGCACGCGGCTGTGGCACGAAGCACATTTCGAAGTCAAATTGTGAAAAGCACCACAGCTTTGGAACGCTTTTGGAAGTTGACATGTTGACAAAGCGAATGTGGCGCGAAGCACTTTTGGAGGTCAAAATGGTAAAAGCACCTCATGGTCGGAACAGTTTTCGAAGTTGAGCCCTGCAAAAAGCGCACGCGGCTGTGGCGCGAAGCGCTTTTGGAGGTCAAAATGGTAAAACTCCACATCTTCGGACCAGGTTTTGGAGGTTCAAGGGGCATTTATTGTGGCAAGGGCAATAGATTCTGCACTTTGTCAAAAGTGAGTCAAACGTGTGGGTTTTGCAGCAGTTTCAAAATGATGGCAGGTGTGGGACGGTTGAAGACATTTTTGGAGGAAGTCTCGTAACTTTCAGATAGATAGATAGATAGATAGATAGATGGATAGATAGATAGATAGGTAGGTAGGTAGGTAGATAGATTGGTGGGTAGATTGATAGATGGATGGATAGATAGATAGTGAGAGAGACGGAGAGAGACACAGAGAGAAGAAGACGGAGAGAGATAGAAAGAGAGACTGACTCAGAGTTTCAACCACCTTTCGGTCCATCAGTTCGCTCTGACATCCATGCATCACAACAACAAACCTTTCCTATAATTTTCCTATCTTTGAAATCCCCGCCAGCACCTTGCGCGGTACTTCTGGTAGTAGTTATAGACTATAAACAATTTATGAACCTAATTATCATAATTAGAAACCTATGGAAATCGTAGGGACCCATAGGGCTTAGTTTTCTTATTTTTTGTATCTTTTTCAGGTCCCCCGGAGTCTTGTGGTCAGGTCGTTTGAGCTTCTGGGAGCTTCATGAGAAGCTGGGGCAATGCTATAAGGCGACAAAAACAGGGTGGATTTGCGAGAACCTATGAGAATTCATGAAGAAACATTGGGAATTCAATGGAAGAAATCAAAAATTCGAAACATCCAACATAAATTTTAGAGAAGAACACATGGAGGTTTTGACAAAACAAACGGGGATTCAAACATAAACATGGGAAATCCCAAGCAATTGAGCGTTTTTCAGCATTGATTCAGAACCGTGGCTATGTTCCCCATCCCCAGTTCACAATGCCATTGATGCAGAGATGGTATCAATCCATTCGAAAAAGTCAAACAAAAAATGTGGAAATAACATATCATGGTTTTTTGATGATACCATACTATATCTCAAATTAGTGGTTTCCAAATTAATTGAATGAATGAAGAACATATCTGAAACATTCAGAAACAGCTTCCATGTGAAAGGTGGGTATGTGTCGACATTTCACGTCGACCCATTCAGCCAACAAATTGACGCCGGTCATAGAAACATAGACCAGTTTTGGATACCAATTTCACAAAAATAAAGTACTCCGAATAAGGAACTCCGAATAATCGATTTAGGCGGTTCAGTAATGAGGGATCCACAATAATGGACACGCCCCAATTGTCAACGATTTGGATGCTACTGTAAATCATTCCAGGTATGCCTTATTCGGAGTACATGAGAAACGGAAACTGGCGAATCTTATTTGGAGTACATGAGACATGTTCAGTAATGAGAGATCCACAATAATGGACACCCCCCAATTGTCAACGATTTGGATGCTACTGTAAATCATTCCAGGTATGCCTTATTCGGAGTACATGAGAAACGGAAACTGGCGAATCTTATTTGGAGTACATGAGACATGTTCAGTAATGAGAGATCCACAATCATGGACACGCCCCAATTGTCAACGATTTGGATGCTACTGTAAATCATTCCAGGTATGCCTTATTCGAAGTACATGAGACACGGAAACTGGCGAATCTTATGGAGTACATGAGACATGTTCAGTAATGAGAGATCCACAATAATGGACGCGTCCCAATTGTCAACGATTTGGATGCTACTGTAAATCATTCCAGGTATGCCTTATTCGGAGTACATGAGAAACGGAAACTGGCGAATCTTATTTGGAGTACATGAGACTTGTTCAGTAATGAGAGATCCACAATAATGGACACGCCCCAATTGTCAACGATTTGGATGCTACTGTAAATCATTCCAGGTATGCCTTATTCGGAGTACATGAGAAACGGAAACTGGCGAATCTTATTTGGAGTACATGAGACATGTTCAGTAATGAGAGATCCACAATCATGGACACGCCCCAATTGTCAACGATTTGGATGCTACTGTAAATCATTCCAGGTATGCCTTATTCGGAGTACATGAGAAACGGAAACTGGCGAATCTTATTTGGAGTACATGAGACATGTTCAGTAATGAGAGATCCACAATAATGGACACGCCCCAATTGTCAACGATTTGGATGCTACTGTAAATCATTCCAGGTATGCCTTATTCGGAGTACATGAGAAACGGAAACTGGCGAATCTTATTTGGAGTACATGAGACATGTTCAGTAATGAGAGATCCACAATAATGGACACCCCCCAATTGTCAACGATTTGGATGCTACTGTAAATCATTCCAGGTATGCCTTATTCGGAGTACATGAGAAACGGAAACTGGCGAATCTTATTTGGAGTACATGAGACATGTTCAGTAATGAGAGATCCACAATCATGGACACGCCCCAATTGTCAACGATTTGGATGCTACTGTAAATCATTCCAGGTATGCCTTATTCGAAGTACATGAGACACGGAAACTGGCGAATCTTATGGAGTACATGAGACATGTTCAGTAATGAGAGATCCACAATAATGGACGCGTCCCAATTGTCAACGATTTGGATGCTACTGTAAATCATTCCAGGTATGCCTTATTCGGAGTACATGAGAAACGGAAACTGGCGAATCTTATTTGGAGTACATGAGACTTGTTCAGTAATGAGAGATCCACAATAATGGACACGCCCCAATTGTCAACGATTTGGATGCTACTGTAAATCATTCCAGGTATGCCTTATTCGGAGTACATGAGAAACGGAAACTGGCGAATCTTATTTGGAGTACATGAGACATGTTCAGTAATGAGAGATCCACAATAATGGACACGCCCCAATTGTCAACGATTTGGATGCTACTGTAAATCATTCCAGGTATGCCTTATTCGGAGTACGTTCTTATTTGGAGTACATGAGACATGTTCAGTAATGAGAGATCCACAATAATGGACACGCCCCAATTGTCAACGATTTGGATGCTACTGTAAATCATTCCAGGTATGCCTTATTCGGAGTACATGAGAAACGGAAACTGGCGAATCTTATTTGGAGTACATGAGACATGTTCAGTAATGAGAGATCCACAATAATGGACACCCCCCAATTGTCAACGATTTGGATGCTACTGTAAATCATTCCAGGTATGCCTTATTCGGAGTACATGAGAAACGGAAACTGGCGAATCCTATTTGGAGTACATGAGACATGTTCAGTAATGAGAGATCCACAATAATGGACACCCCCCAATTGTCAACGATTTGGATGCTACTGTAAATCATTCCAGGTATGCCAAATTCCAGTTATGGCGATGTTCAGTAAGGAAAGATCCGCAATAATGGAGACTCCCCGAATTGTCAACGATTTGGATGCTACTGTAAATCATTCCAGGTATGCCTTATTCGGAGTACATGAGAAACGGAAACTGGTGAATCCTATTTGGAGTACATGAGACATGTTCAGTAATGAGAGATCCACAATAATGGACACCCCCCAATTGTCAACGATTTGGATGCTACTGTAAATCATTCCAGGTATGCCAAATTCCAGTTATGGCGATGTTCAGTAAGGAAAGATCCGCAATAATGGAGACTCCCCGAATTGTCAACGATTTGGATGCTACTGTAAATCATTCCAGGTATGCCAAATTCCAGTTATGGCGATGTTCAGTAAGGAAAGATCCGCAATAGTGGAGACTCCCCGAATTGTCAACGATTTGGATGCTACTGTAAATCATTCCAGGTATGCCAAATTCCAGTTATGGCGATGTTCAGTAAGGAAAGATCCGCAATAATGGAGACTCCCCGAATTGTCAACGATTTGGATGCTACTGTAAATCATTCCAGGTATGCCAAATTCCAGTTATGGCGATGTTCAGTAAGGAAAGATCCACAATAATGGAGACTCCCCGAATTGTCAACGATTTGGATGCTACTGTAAATCATTCCAGGTATGCCAAATTCCAGTTATGGCGATGTTCAGTAAGGAAAGATCCGCAATAATGGAGACTCCCCGAATTGTCAACGATTTGGATGCTACTGTAAATCATTCCGGGTATGCCAAATTCCAGTTATGGCGATGTTCAGTATAAGGAAAGATCCACAATAATGGACACCCCCCAATTGTCAACGATTTGGATGCTGCTGTAAATCATTCCAGGTATGCCAAATTCCAGTTATGGCGATGTCAGTAAGGAAAGATCCGCAATAATGGAGACTCCCCGAATTGTCAACGATTTGGATGCTACTGTAAATCATTCCAGGTATGCCAAATTCCAGTTATGGCGATGTTCAGTAAGGAAAGATCCGCAATAATGGAGACTCCCCGAATTGTCAACGATTTGGATGCTACTGTAAATCATTCCGGGTATGCCAAATTCCAGTTATGGCGATGTTCAGTATAAGGAAAGATCCACAATAATGGACACCCCCCAATTGTCAACGATTTGGATGCTGCTGTAAATCATTCCAGGTATGCCAAATTCCAGTTATGGCGATGTCAGTAAGGAAAGATCCGCAATAATGGAGACTCCCCGAATTGTCAACGATTTGGAGCTTACGTAAAATCATTCCAGGTATGCCAAATCTCCAGTTATGGCGAGGTTCAGTAAGGAAAAGATTCCGCAAATAAATGGAGGACTCCCCGAATTGTCAACGAATTTGGATTGCACTGTAAATCATTCCAGGTATTGACAAATTCCAGTTATGGCGATGGCTTCAGTAAGGAAAGATCCGCGCAATAATAATGGAGACTCCCCGAATTGTCAACGATTTGGATGCTACTGTAAATCATTCCAGGTATGCCAAATTCCAGTTATGGCGATGTTCAGTAAGGAAAGAAAGGAAAGATCCACAATAATGGAGACTCCCCGAATTGTCAACGATTTGGATGCTACTGTAAATCATTCCGGGTATGCCAAATTCCAGTTATGGCGATGTTCAGTATAAGGAAAGATCCACAATAATGGACACCCCCCAATTGTCAACGATTTGGATGCTGCTGTAAATCATTCCAGGTATGCCAAATTCCAGTTATGGCGATGTCAGTAAGGAAAGATCCGCAATAATGGAGACTCCCCGAATTGTCAACGATTTGGATGCTACTGTAAATCATTCCAGGTATGCCAAATTCCAGTTATGGCGATGTTCAGTAAGGAAAGATCCGCAATATTGGAGACTCCCCGAATTGTCAACGATTTGGATGCTACTGTAAATCATTCCAGGTATGCCAAATTCCAGTTATGGCGATGTTCAGTAAGGAAAGATCCGCAATAATGGAGACTCCCCGAATTGTCAACGATTTGGATGCTACTGTAAATCATTCCAGGTATGCCAAATTCCAGTTATGGCGATGTTCAGTATAAGGAAAGATCCGCAATAATGGACACCCCCCAATTGTCAACGATTTGGATGCTACTGTAAATCATTCCAGGTATGCCAAATTCCAGTTATGGCGATGTTCAGTAAGGAAAGATCCGCAATAATGGAGACTCCCCGAATTGTCAACGATTTGGATGCTACTGTAAATCATTCCAGGTATGCCAAATTCCAGTTATGGCGATGTTCAGTATAAGGAAAGATCCACAATAATGGACACCCCCCAATTGTCAACGATTTGGATGCTGCTGTAAATCATTCCAGGTATGCCAAATTCCAGTTATGGCGATGTCAGTAAGGAAAGATCCGCAATAATGGAGACTCCCCGAATTGTCAACGATTTGGATGCTACTGTAAGTCATTCCAGGTATGCCAAATTCCAGTTATGGCGATGTTCAGTAAGGAAAGATCCGCAATATTGGAGACTCCCCGAATTGTCAACGATTTGGATGCTACTGTAAATCATTCCAGGTATGCCAAATTCCAGTTATGGCGATGTTCAGTAAGGAAAGATCCGCAATAATGGAGACTCCCCGAATTGTCAGCGATTTGGATGCTACTGTAAATCATTCGGAGTTGGAGTACCCCATCGCACGGTTATTTGAAATGCCTGGCCGCCCTGAGGTCTGTTTGTGGTTTTTTGTTTGCTTAGCAAGTTCATCTTGACAAAAGCAGCCACGTGCTATAAAGTTCATAAAGTTGAGGTCCAAACCCACAAATTTGATGTTCATCAAGTTTATATCCACAAATTCTCCAAGCATATTCGACATCCAGAGATGGTTTCGAGTCAATTAGCGGTAGTCCCATCCCATTTTAGAAGGTTTAGGTGATGAACACTTCCCAAGAGTTAGAGGAAAACAATGGACAAACATACAACATCCTTGAAATCGTGGTTAATAATGTTAAAAATAGAAAACATGGCTTGTGGTGAATATTTTCCCATCCATGCGAAGCTCCAGGCGTTGTGTTGGGAATATGCTTCCCTGAAACGAAAAAGCACGTGTGAGCTGGATGTCTTACAAGAGGTGCGGTCGGGTTGTTCCGCAGATAGAGCATAGGAATCAGCCCTTGGCACTATTACGATCTATTACGTGGCATACAAAAAAGGACAACTTTGGTGAAATGTATTGTCCTTACATGAATGGGACATGTCCCAATTACGTGGCATAGAACTCTATTCATCTTGCATATTATTCTGGGATCAGAGGACCCAGGTTTAGGAGACCTGTGATGTCGCTGGAATGATGGATTTTGTACCACCCACACCCACCCACACCCACACCCACCCACACCCACAGACACAGACACAGACACAGACACAGAAACAAACACACACACACACTCTCGCATCATACAATTTGGATCCATTTGGATCTGTACCATTCCATATATTTTCAGCGTGGTCGTGCCAGGAACCTTCAGGTGTTCCTGAAGCCAGGAGTAGTGAAGAGGAGCACTGGGTGGTTTTCAGGTCGACCGTTTTGCTATCCAGTGGTGAATGGAGGGAGCCGTTAAGGAACTATGGTTGGTCAACCAATTTCCCCAAATTCCATATCAGGCTCTATCAACTGGGGAGCCAGGAAGCTACTCAAAGTTTCCCAACGGCATGATAGTTTAGGACAACCAGCAAAATACAGTGTGTAGGATCTACAAGTAGAATCCCCATTTAATCCCATTTATGTAGAAGTCTCATTCGAATGAAGGTGGGTTGATGGACAACCTAGTGGGTAGGCTATGTGTTTTATGGGGTAGGTTGCCTCCCCCTGAAGTGGCTGCCCGTTCAAAGAGGAATTCCTCCATAACCGTCGGACTGATGGTCCCAGTTCAGTACCCAGGACCAATTTTTTTGCTTCGAGTGAAAGGATTATCTCAATTTGTATAGGCTCGTGCTTTCGGTGCCTCAAGCACCAAAAGATTGCATTTTATTCCGCATTGATTGTCAGTTAGATTCCCGATGCTTGTTATATGATGTTATATGTTCGATGGGTTGTCGATCACTTGGAAGTTTGGAAGGGAGGTAGGATGTTGTGACCCACTGTCTAAACATTGACATCATTTCCTGAGAATCATCCTGGACAAGATAGAAAGCATCTCGGACGAAATGGCGAGCTACGATGGTTCATACAAAATCCAAATCAACCCAGATCCCCTGATTGGGATTTCATATTTCCAACTATTTGTATAGCGCAAATCAATCGAAAAAATACCACGAGAATGGTTGTGGACCCATGTATGTACATACGCAAAATTCATGTGATAAGACTTTCAATTTATGGTTGGTTTTACACTCCATTTTTGTTGGTTAATTCCAGTTCTAGATTTTCTTATGATATATTATGAGACAACGCTGATACAAATCCCATACGTGTGATGGTCAAACTAGGGTAGTTTTTGTCCATACTAGGGGATCGTCATCAATCCACCCATAGGGACCAACATGCCTGTTATTCGGAAACCAATTTATGTTGATGGGATGACTCCATTCGTCACCATTTGTGTCACGATTTAAGTCATGGGAGATCCCCAGTCGACACGATTGGTTTCAATACTAAGTCATGGTCATCAATGACGACTGACAAAACGGACACCTCACTGAATGGATATATCAACCAATGTAATATCAATATAATAACAATATATTTATATCTTAAGTATGGGTAATATTCCTGAAAGCACAGTTATTCATTACCTTTTTTTTGCTGAAACCATAGAGTTATATATATATATACACCTTTTAAGTTATTATTTCTTTCAACCATATATAGTTTGTCAGCTTTCATAGTTACAACATGGAACTAAACCATACTTACTTCATGTTACTTCATATACGGAGTTTTTATTTCACAGCCGTAGTTTTCAACCATAGCGAAACCATGTATCACTAACAACTATGGAGTAATATCACTAACAACTATAGTGAAACCATAGTGTTCAACCAAAGTGTTCAACCAAAGTGTTCAACCATAGTGATATTAATAACAACCATAGTGATATTAATAACAACCATAGTGATAGTAACTATAGTGAAACCCTATTACTTATTAATGAACTCAGAAGGTTGTGGAGAGTTTCGAGTCTGAGGAGAACTCTTTCAGGAGCGCCTCCGAGGCTGGAGGCCGGGCGAGATCCTCAAATTTCAGGGAATCGAGTCGGATTCGAGTCTATGGGAAAGATGTTTTGAGGTGAATTTAGAAATGATTTAAGGCAATTCAATTGTTTGAACATATGAACTTGAGGATTTCACCCTCAAAAACTGCGGGCCTAACATGTTTTAACCAAAGGATCTACATGGCGATTTCAGGAAAAGGAGTGGATGCATGAGAAAAAACACAGTGGGTCCCAAAATTTGACCAAGAAAGAGGTCAGATTATTGATCATATGTAATAATTAGGAATTGTTGGCGGCATACAGATGACCTTCATAGTTCTGGAAATACTTGAAATCACTTCGATTCATCTGTTGTTTTTTCGTCACCATGTCAAATGACCTCCACACCATGACATTTTTATCTTTACATCACTTCTTAATCTGCTGATTTTTCTCCACCATGTCGACCATGCCAAATGATCTCCAAAACATGTCATCTCAATTTTCACATCACTTCTTAATTTGTTGAATTTACTCTGCATGTCAAAACATATCCTCACCATGACATTTCAATCTTCACATCGCTTCTCGATCTGTGGAATTTCTACCACCATGCCAAATCACTCTCCAAACATGTCATCGCAATTTTCACATTACTTCTCAATTTGTGTCGCTAGGTTCTCGTTTCGATTTTCTCTTCGATGAGAAGCCTTCACCGCCTCGACCCACCTCCCCTCAAATGTTCCCTCCGAGCAGCCCACCTCAAGGACCGGGCGTCTTGGGAAATTGTCCGAAGATTTAAGGGAAAACCATGGAAACATGTATCATTTACTATATGTATATATGTATACTTATACATATATATTTAAGGAAAATTATTATATATATATACATATTTATGTATATATATATATATTTAATGGTAGTTACTATCATTTTTGGTGCTAACTATCATTTAACTATCACATAGTGACCGTATATGATAATAAATTCAATGACAGTTCGTATCATTTTATGGTCATTTGGGGGCACCACGTGGAGTAACCATTATGAAACATGTGGGTATTTTGAAAAACCGGTGATAGACCCAACACCTGGATTTTTAAACCATTGGGGAAACAAGGTTTAAATATGTTTAAATCATTGGATGAACTGGGTAGCCCATTTTCAGACACACCCAGTTGGATTGGAAGTTGGATTTCGCTAAACAAATATGGAAAAGGCAGTAGAAAGAACTGACCATACAGCCAACAAGGAGTGGAGATATGAGTGTGAACATGAACTGGGACTATTTATGGAGTTTACAGCTTACATGAACGGCTTATATAACTTACTTGGAATTGAAGGTGACGATTTGAACATACCTTTGGAACATACTGAAGGTTCCTCCAAAACCTCCAACGAAAGGAACCTTTCATAAACTTCAAATGCCATGGATCCTCCTTTCAGGACTGGAATTTCATACTGTGGCCCTTTTAGAATCAAACATGGCAATTTGGAGATTCACTTTGAGGTTTTTTTGAGTCGTGTGAGACCCCCAAATCATCCAGTACTTCTCATTTTTCATGGGGAAACTAATGGTTTTGGGGTGCACCAATTTGGAAAACACCCATTTATTTACTGATGAGTGAACATGGGGAGTTTATCCCAGATTGCGGCCTGCAGGTGATAAACCTGTTGATCATCGATGGTTTCAAGGGTTTGTTTACAGTACCCCAACATCTCATGAAATCTCATGATCATTACATTCCCCATGAATTTGATGGCAATTTCAAGGGATATGTATATACACTGTACATATCCTCCATTTTAACACATCAAACCACTCTTCTGCTCACTCGGAACATTTTTGGGATGGGTTGAACTCACCATAGAATCTTGGCAGGAGACACCCAGCGCATAAAAAATTGGATAACCAACTTTCGAGGTACGTAGCGGAGCCACACAATTATTGTGTGTTTCCTTGGTAAAAAGACGAGCATGGCATTCTTGCGGCCAAAGGTAACTTTGACTCAGGGTCAGGGATGACTTGTCCAAGGGTCTCGTGTCTAGTCATAGCCAGATTCTTTCATCATCTACCAGCGTCATGGATTTCCACAATAAAACAGGCCATTGCGTGAGGATGGTTCATTGGCTTTACCACATTTTTTTGAGTCATGAGTTGTAGTCAGCATGCACACAGTTTTTCAGCACTGCAGGAATTCTATTTTGGTTCCTCCCCCAAAGATGGTTTGTCCCGGCAGCCTCAAATCCAATTTTTCATGGTAAATCCATGTTTCTTTTTGCCGGAAGCATCATCAACTCCAATTTTTTGGTGGTAAAATCCACAATTTTTGGCTGGTCAAATTACATCAATGGATTGGTTTAAGGGAAAATTTACAGGAAACCATAGAGTTTCCTATTAAATATGGGGCTTTCCGGTTCCAATTTTCCCTTAATCCAATCCATTGATTACAGGAACAAAAACCATGCGATCCCCTCATGCAACGCGCCTTCCGAATTTTCCCCCACGGCTCCTAGGAGCTCCAAGGCAGGAAAACCGATGTGCTGAGCTTTGTCCCCGAGCTGTTTGGGCGTGAACCGTGGGGATACCTCCAAAATCGCCATGGCAATCAGAGAAAATACCATTGGATTATGATGATCATGTGTTACAGATGGTTACATATAGTCATTTCCAAAAAAAACAGAAACTTGCATTTCCCAATATCTTCGCAAGATTTTGCTTGTCTGTTTTGTTAGCTTCGACGTTTGATGCTTGATCCTGGGGTGACGATTTGAGTCTGTCCATGGAAATGGTCGTGATCCCCACTGTTGGTTATACCCTCTAGCTATGAAAAACTCCTGTATGGAAAATCACCATGGAAAATCGCAGAAGCATTTTAAGTTGGGTAGATTGATCATTAAATCATCATGTTGATCCTCGAAGTAAATGGGCCATGTTGATCAATTTTGCATAGCTAACGCGGCAGGTCCAACCGCAAGAAGGTGTCCCCGGTCTTCGACACGACGCCAGAAGAGGGTGGTGGGGCTTCCCCAGGGGAAGTCACTGGGAAGCTCCAATTTTGGAGGCTTGATACCACCAATTAATCAGTGAAATATGTGAAACTGATGAGTTAATTAGTCGCAAAACACATCAAATCTGCAGCATCCAGCAATAGTTAGTTCAATAGTCAATAGGAATGTAAAGAATTATATACTTGGTGGGTTCTCCAGTTGCGGGTCTTCAAGACAATCTGTACACCCTCCTGTGTTCTGAAACCAGAGTAGATGGTTGCCGGATTGCCGGGACGGTTCGTGAAGTTCGCAAAATTAAGCAGTGGAGATCCATTCAACATGATCTCTTTCCAAACCGAACGCTGTCACAAACTTGGTGCGCCCCTAGTCACAGATGGAATCAGTGGAAAATCATGTTGGACACTTGGTCAATAGGCTGGGTGGTTTGTTTTCCCCATTTTTGTCGTTCATTTACATCAAGGTTTTTAGCAGGTTGAATCATAACTTTTCGTGCTTTGACTGTCATGTCGAAAAACCGAACTTTCACAGCAATCCAATGTTTCAGAGTTGTTATTTATGGTTATTTGCGATCCTCATTTTCTTCGTTTAAAAAAGCACAAGTTGGAAATGCGCTTCCATCAGAGTTTTTCAGTTGTTTCGTGTTGGTTTTTCACGAGGTAGCATCAGCTACCTGAGTTTTATGTACGTGTTTTAGCGCAGTTTCCTTTTCACAGGGATGCACTATTGGTTTGAAGAAATTGTTGCACATATTGTTTTGTTATTTGGCACTGCATGGCTTCCACTTTGGGGAAGCATTTTGCGCAACTCATAACAATGTCGTACCTCATCATTCGTCCTCGCCAGCCGCATCCTCGTTCAGATCCTGCATCCTTCTCCAACTTTCATGGGAAGATTCTGGCGAGACCCAACCCGAAAGGAATGTCTTCTCTGCACTCTCCTTTTAAGGTCACCTACTACACGACTGCATATCGTGCGTTTCCCTCCGCCTGCTCTCAAGTTTACTTACCATCCTGAGTTCAACAATGATGACCCTCGATTGGCTCTAACATTTTTCGCAATGTCAATACCACAAACTAGAGTGCATTTACGCAACACTGGTGAGTGACCCCATGTTGGCTTTATGGCTTTCCCCATGGTGAATCCATGTGAATCCCACCGTTGAGGTCGTATATCGACGTGGGGCTCGCGAGCCGGATCCCATGGTCAAGGCGCAGCGGCGCAGCGAGGGGTTGCCCCAAAACCTACCATTTTTTTGGGCCGTGGCCTACGAAAATCTCCAATTGTGCGATTCGGTTTATGGATGTTTATGCTACCTAAAAAATTAAAAAAGACATGGGGATGAATCTGAACCAACAAAGCATCACGTTTGGGGGCCCCACATTGTATATTTCATCACTGGAAGAAAAAACATATAACTGGGGTACTGTATAGACAAGATGGTTATTATACCACGATTCGATGCCTGGAATAACACCCCTTTAAGTAGATGGGGGATCTTCCTGCAAACCCCCATTTGGGATTTTCATGGAAAAGTCACCTTTCATTGGATGTTTTTTTCCAAACAACCAAACAACATGGGATCTTTAAACATTTGGCTTTGTCCCCAACTGGGGAATACATCAAAATTGTCGGTTTTAATGGGAAGATGATGAACCATGGGATTTTGGTATGTTGACCAACAAAATATGGACATTTAAGCAAGAAGTGGTACATAAAAGTACACGTGTACGCTTCCCCCAGATTGCACTGCTCATTTCTTTGACATCCCCATACTTCTCTTGGTGAACATCGTTTCAGTGATTTGGCTATGGATCGGTTAGGGCCTTGGTTGTGCACGCGAAAACCGACTCGGTTGTGCACGCAAGAAACCAACTGCACGCGGATGCTGGTGTCCTTATGATGGTGATGACGGTGATGATGATGATGATGACGGTGATGATGATGATGATGATGACGGTGATGATGATGATGATGATGATGATGATGGACAGATGATGATGATGATAATGATGATGATGATGGTGATGATGATGATGATGATGGTGTTGGCCAAATGATAATGATGTTGTTGTTGATGATGATGATGATTATGAGGATGACGATGTGTCTACTGGACAGCAAGAAAGATGATAAGGTTGCTGTGCCTGTGTGTGCACAGGAACATTAACGTTATTACCCTACCCCACTCCACCCCACCTCACCCCACCCCACCGGTAATGATCATGAAAGAGCAGTGCCTGTGTCTGCTGGACAGCAAGAAAAATAATGACGTTAACGAGCCCCACCCCATCCCCCGAAGGCTCTGTGTGTACAACTGAGATACTTTTGTGCGCGCAAGTGAGTCAGAATCCTGTGTGCGTAACTGAGTCAATTTTGTGTGCGCAAGTGAGTCACCGACCCTATGGATCAAAACCCCGGTGGTCTCCCTTGTTTTTTGCCTCCAAAATTCATCCCAATTCTGAGTCTCCAAGGCCATGATACTCCCATTCTCCTTTAAAACAGGGATGAGAATGGCTCAATCCTCGATATCCACATGGATCATTGAGGTTGGGCCTTGGGTCATGACACCCCACGACTCAAGAATGATCTCCTATGGCTGCACACGGTACCGCGGTGCATCTATCATTGATATGTCATTTCCTTATGCTCGTAGCCCTCATCCTGATTCTCTACATCCTCCTCATCTTCACCATCGCGAACGTCAGAGGCAAGCTCGTCTTTACATATCACCCTTGTCATGTCGTATTATTATGTATTATTATGTATTATTATCTATTGTTATGTATTATTGTATTATGTATTACTATGTACTATAATGTTTTGTTATGTACTATTATGTATTATTAATAGTGATTTTGATCATCACGGCAGTTGGATATCTGGATCCATGTTTGTAAAATCTTAAATCTTGAGGGAATTCATTCTCCAAATGAATTTAAACTGACAATCTAAGTCATAGCTTTTGGGGTTTTACATGGACCAGATATCAGTATCATACATACACTCTGGGAAACAGATATGGATGTCTCCAAAAATCATCAAACTGGGCACCAACATGTATCAAAATCTGCCGGAGCCTGGCTACCAATCAACCCACAGAAAGGGTTACCCATGGTTACCAGCGTCCCTGGGACATTGGCAAGCAATTTTACCCATAGTTTGGAGAAAACCCGACTAACTATGCAACTAATCTACCATGACCTACCACAATCCACGATAATCTGCCATAATCTACCAGCAATACAACAAACGACCCAATCTATCCATTTCAATCAAGCTCTCCCAGTATGCATCCCTGATCACCCTAGAATTGCGAATTTAATAAAATAGGTTTACATCTGTCCATATATACAAAATACATCATACAGGGATCAATATATTATTTATACATAGTTGTATACGTATATGTATATATATATGTATATATATATTCACACACACATATTATATAGTCATAATATTATCAAGGCCAACTGAGCTTTAGAAGGGTTGTAGCAGTTTGAATTAAAAATGTGAAAACATGTGAAAAAATGTGTTTCAAAAATGCAATTTTAAAAAATGTGAAAAAATGCATTTCAAAAATGCGAAAAAATGTGAAAAATGTATTTTTTAAAGCAATTTTGAGGTTTTGTTCCCTTATGTTTTGCTCCTGGTAGTCATTGTTTTGCTATAGCTAAATTTAACAGATCTGCGATCTGCACAGTCCATTTCCGATCGATTTGAACTGCTCCTCTCCGATTTTCAACCTGCAGAAGTTGGGCAGGCAGCAAAGTAACTGCAGCAAAACTGGAACCCCAAAAAATCAAACCTGAAGAAAAAGAAATCAGAGTTCCACCTTCCCAACTGGATTTTCAAACGTTTTTTCACATTTTTCGCATTTTTAATTAATCATTGTTTTCAGGCTTGTAGCTGGAAACGGCCATGATAATCATAATATATTCATAATATATTCATGATATATTCATAATATATCGATAAAATATTCAAATACATATATTCATATACGTATATATATATATATATATTCATAATATATATATATACATATATTTAATCATATTCATAATATATATATATTTACATGTATATTTAAAAATATAAGTATATATATAATCATATTCATAATATATATATATATTCATTATATATATATATATTCATAATATATATATTCATAATATATATATATATATTCATAATATATATATATTCATTATATATATATTCATTATATATATATATTCATTATATATATATATATTCATTATATATATATTCATTATATATATATATTCATTCATAATATATATATATTCATAATATGATCAGATATGTGTACAGTATAGACCATGTTACATGTAGTACATATGTTTGTATATGTGCTGCAGCCATTTTAGTGCTTTTAGCTACCTTCGAGCTAACCGAGTGAAAAGGTGCTGAACAGTGCTCGGGAGTGTTCATCAGATTTAAGAGCCCAAATTCTCTGTTCATGGTAGCGGAGCTGAGGTTCTGATACCCAGCTGTGAATGTGTAGGTGTCCACGCCGAGCTGGTTCTGCTCTGGCGCGCTCACCTCGTGCCAACTGGAAAAGGTTGACGCTCAAGCTCTTCTTGGGTACCTTTGGAGACCCAAGGGTTCTCTTGAATCAGGTCTCAAAGCACCTGAAGAACGACTAAGGATGGCTCAGCAACAGCAGCCACCTCAGCAACCAGGCACTCCACCAGCACCAGCACAAGGACAGACCAACGGTCCCAACATGTCCCAGATGGTTATGCAGATGATGGCCCAATTGACTCAGGGTCAGGCGCAGTTGAATCAGGCAATGACCGAGGCTATGAACCAGCAGCTACAGATCAACAGAAATGTTGAGAGGTCTGTTGAGTACAAAGACAGATCAGAGTTGAAAGGCATACCCAAACCTGATAAGTTCACTGGAGCATCAGGCACTTGGGATAGTTGGTGGTACAAGTTTAAGACTTGGGTTGAAAGTTGCCACAAGAATGCTGTGAAGATTGTGGCACAAGTTGAATCTCAGTGTGACAAAGAGATCACTGAGTCAGGTCTAGAAGTAGACTTTGATGAAGGTGCCGAGCTTGTTTCAGCTCAGGCTAGACAAGCCCTCATATCATTGACTGAGGGAGAAGCGTTGGAAATTGTCAAGAACACATCTCGTGGTAGCCACTTTGGCCTAGAAGCCATGAGACGACTGTTGTGCAAGTATGATCCTCAAAATCCTCAAGCTAATTCAGCCTCGTTGAAAAAGGTTCTGCATCCAAGTCAATGCAGTCTTGATAAGCTTCGAGAAGGGCTTGAGAGTTGGGAGAACTTGAAAAGAAAGTATGAAGACAGGAGGAAGAAACCACTTGAAGATGACATCTGCAGGAGTTGTCTGCAGCAGATGTGTCCCAACAAGTTGCAAGATCATTTGGACTTGCAGGCTTCGAGATTGACCACGTATGACCAGGTGAAAGCTGAAGTTTTGGCCTATCTCGAGAATGTCGAGACCAGGAAAGAGGCAAAATCAGGAGCCTTTCCCATGGATGTGGATTCCCTTGCTAAGGGTATGGGAAAAGGAAAACAAGATAAAGGGAAAGGCAAAGGTAAGTCCAAAGGTAAAGACAAAGGGAAGAATCAATCTTCATCTTGGTCAAACAATCCCTACACCAAGAACTCTGGAAACAATCAGTCTTGGACCAATCAGTCTTGGAATCAGCAGTCTTGGTATAAACAAAACACCAATGACTCCAAGAGCAAAGGGAAAGGCAAGAAAGGTCAAGACAAAGGTAAAGGTAAAGGTGATCAAGGTAAAGGTCGCAAAGTTGCCAATGTTGAGTCTGATACTTGGGCTCAAGAGCAACAACCAGCAGCAGCATCTGGTGACCAACCTGAACCAGAAGTCACTGCGCTGTTTACCTTGGAAGACGCTATGACGCCTAAGTCTGAAGCTCAAGAGAAATCACCTCGTTGTGGTCGAAGTCCAAGGAGAGCTACACTCCAAGCACCTTCAAGGAGCACTGTGACCAGGAGCGCTATGGTGATGGCTCAGAGTGCTTTGGCATCAGCTTCTGGGTCCAACAAGGAGCTTTTCAGTAAGATGATTGCTCAGGCTGAGAGCGCTGTCAAAGATGCTCAGGACAAAGGGCTCCAAGCAAATCAGGCCCTTAAGGAACGCCAAGAAGCCCTGGACAAGTTGAAGAAAGAGGCAGCCCAGCATCAGAAAGAGGCCAAAGAGGCAATGGCCAAAGTGAGGGCAGAAGGCCGTGCTGCTTCAGCACCGGCTGCACCCTCTCGTCGGTTGCAAGCCGACCTAGATGCTGGAGTACATGCAAGAGCTGCCAGGAAAGCAGAAAAGAGTAGGCAGAGAGCTGCTAGTCATCGAGCAGCCACTGCAAAAGATAGAACAGCTAGCTTCAAGAACTATGAGCTGGCAACCCATGGACAAGCCAACCCTCACAAGTGGGACAAGGAGGACATTGGAGATCTTCCTGAACCTCCCAAGGCAAGAAAGTTGGAACCCAAGCGCCATAGAGGAGGACATCACAGGTCTGAAAGACGAAGGGCAGATGAAGCTAGAAAGAAGGCCAACGAGGACAAGATGAAGGAGATGAGCAAAGAAGGAATCCCAAAATGGATTCATGACAAGTTCGAGATTTCCTCTGAAGAGACCACTGATGAGGATGAATTTGTCAGCAGACTTGAGAAGCTGAAGAACGATCCTGAAGTTCTCAGCAAGTTGGACAATGTCTTGAAGGAGGCCTATGAGAAGGCTTATGGTGAAATTCCATCATCGGAAGAGGTCGAATCAGACGATGTACCATTCAATCAGGAACCTGCACCAGGCATGGAAGATGTAGATCGTCATTGGGAGACTTCCTCTCGAGAGCTCATGTCATTCAAGGAGTTGCACGAGAAGTCCAAAACTGTGTCCAACAAAGGACATCCCTATGTGAAGTGCCAGGCATGTGGAAAGGCACTGAACTCCATGAGTCTTGCAAGCTTTTGGCAACATGTGGAGAGCAAGAATTGCTATCCTCAACACGCCCTGGAGTTTTGGAAGAAAGAACACTTTCAAGCAAAGGCTGAAAGAGAAGCAAAGGCTGAAGGAGAGGCATCCAAGAAGCGCCCCATGGATGATGCAGAAGCCAAAGATGAGAAAAAGCGCCAAGAGATTGCTAAGGATGAAGAAAAGAAGAAGCGCAAGCAGCACTTTGAGGAGCACTATGAACGCTTCAGGTACAAGGGCAAAGATGATGTGAAGCCTGAAGTGAAGAAGATCCCCAGGAGGCCAGGGGAGAAAGAGAAGGAGAAAGAAGCAAAGAGAGAAGAGAAGGAGAGATTAGAGAAGGAGGATGACAAGTCACCCAGCAGGGCACCAATTGAGCTGAAGGCCATATCCCCATCGAGAGCGCCTCAGGACAGCCGGGCTGATTCAGCCCAGGCGTCCAAGGGCGAGGGGAAATTCAGCACAGGTGCCAAGAGATTCTTGGAAAAGGCAATGCGTGAAGCTGCCAACTTTATGGAAAGAAAAGTCAGGAAGAAGAAGGAGAAGTCACCATCTCCCAAGCTCAGGGAGCATTCACCAGGAGGAGGAGTTCGATCAGACTCCAACCTCGACTTCCTGGGAAGTTTGGCATCTCCGGTGGATACCATTGTTTGGGCCACCGTTGACTCAGGGGCTGCAACCAGTTGCCTACCCAAGGAGATGGCACAATCTTTGGAGTTGGCTATGACGCCTGTGGATGAGAAGCCGTTTACCAATGCATCAGGACAACCAGTCCAGGTGCACGGCATATGCAACCCCATGGTGACAATGGGTGAGAAAGGAGGCCCACAAGTCAAAGGTGTGGGACAGTTCCGGGCAATGGATGTGGCAAAGCCATTGCTATCTGTGTCCAAGCTGGTTGAGAAAGGCTGGACAGTGACCTTCGGCCCCAAAGGATCGTTCCTGCAAAGGGGAGCCAAGAAGGTACCAATCACAATGACTGGAGGAGTCTTCAAGATAGCCATGGATTTTCATGGGCAGCTGCGGCAGCCCATAGAAGGGTTGAAGGCGTAAGTCCTGTGGAAACCACAGAGAGCGCAGGTAGTGGAGATGATGAACCGGGCAGTAGTAAGCTAGGTTCTCAAGCACTACCAACTGCAGCAGCGCCGACGCAGAGAGAAAAAGAAGAGCATTTTGTCAGCCATTATCCTTTTAGGAGTTGGTGTGAACATTGCATTAGAGGCAAGGCAAAGGCAGCCAAGAATGGTTTTGACAAACAGTTGGTTTTGGAAAAAGTTCCCAAAGGAGTCTCAGAATCCAAAGGGGAAATTGAAAGAGCAGTTCAAGCTATTGAATCTCAATCCAGGACACTCAGAAGTGCCTTGGAGACAAGCTATGGAAGAAAGGTGCCAGACGACCACCCAGTTTTGACATGGTTGGTTGAACATGCTAGCACCACTTACAATTTGTTTCACAGATCATTGGAAGTCAAAGATGGGAAGACACCGTACTCTAGACACCGTGGTCGTGAGTGGAGAGTGTCATTACCACCATTGGGGAAACAATTGAATTCCTCAAAAGAGGTCACAAGTTTGAACAAAGATGGCACCAAGGAGTTTTCTTGGGAGTCAAAGACAATACCACTGAAAAGATAGTGGGGAATGCATCAGGTGTTTTCACTGTGCAAAGCATTCGACGCAAGAGTGCTGACGACAGATATGATGTCGAAACGTTGATGTCAGTCACTGGGGTTCCTTGGGATCCCCAGGCATCAAAAAGAGATGACATTTTGCTTCCTCAGATTGTTGAGGGAGATCAGCAGCCACTGGCGCCATCAGTGCCAGTTGAGTCACCAAAGAAGTCAACAAGACGACTTTACATCACCAAACGTGATTTGGACAAGTATGGCTACACAGCTGGTTGTGTCGGCTGTGATGCCACTAGAATTGGCAAGAGAGGCACTGGAGTTCATCACACTCCAGCTTGCAGAGAAAGGATGGAACGTCTGCTTCAAGCAGAAGAGGGCAACCTGAGAGTAGCCCAACATACGGCCAAGGTTGATTCTGAAATCACTGGTCAGAAACAAGAAGTGTCCGAGGAAGGCACAAAGATCCTTTATGGATATTCAAGTGAGAGACCACAAGGAGTCCCTCAAGGTTTCAAGGTGTTTGCGCGCCTTGACAGGAATGCAAGGTATCTCAAGGGTACTATGCCAGAAGGTCCCAGTTGGGATAACGTCTGGTGGAGAGTCACCAGAGATTTCAAGACAAGAGACATCATCAAGTCTGAACCAATTGATCCTAATTTAGGAGAAGATGTCATCAACGCACCGTTGATTGATGACACAGATATTGTCACTGAGCTGTGGTATTCTGCCGCAGGGGAATCAGCGCCAAGTTTGCCAACTACTGGACCTGGTGTTCCGGCAGTTCGAGATCCTACTCCAGTTGGAGTAGAAGCCAGAGCAAGCTCAGCCTCAGCCAAGAGAGCAGGAGGCGAGCAAGAAGAAAGATCACACAAGAGGTTGGAGATGTCACCAACCAAAGGTCAGAAGAGACCTGCAGACTCAGGAGGCGAGACGTCAAAAGCCAAAGACAGCCGAGCTGCTTCAGCTCAGGCGTCTAAGGGCACCAAACGGCCACCTGAGAATGAGAGACCAGATGACATGGATGATATAGACCAATGTCTTATGAACCTGATCATGGAAGATCGGGAGAGGTATCTTCAGTCCATTGAAGGTGAAGAAGAGCCAGTTTGCGAAGAAACAATTCCTCTTCCACCGGAGTTGGAAGATGAAGCAGTTACATGGTATTATTATGATGATATCAGTGGAAAGATTTTGGACAGCAAAGGTGTAGAACAAGCCAGAAAAGATGAGGTCGAAATTATTGAAAGTTTTCCGGTTTGGGAAAAGATTCCCAGACACAAGATGCCCAAAGGGGTACGCACCATTGGAACACGATGGGTAGATGTCAACAAGCAGGATGAGGAGAATCCACTTTATAGAAGTAGGTTAGTAGCTCAAGAAGTCAAGAAGGGCTCAGGTTTTGATGAGTTCTTCGCAGCCATGCCCAGTTTGTCTGCTTTGAAGATGCTAGTTACAATAGCCGTCACGTTTCAGTTGCCAGACGCTGGAAAAGCTGTCAAGGAAGCCTATCGCAAGCGTAGACTTCTAGGATTTTTGGATGTGAAACGCGCTCACTTTTATTCAGATGCGACGCGCGAGATTTACGTGGAGCTTCCTGCAGAAGCAAAGAAGCCTGGAGAAGATGTGGTAGGAAGATTGCTCAAGTCATTGTATGGAACCAGAGATGCACCTCTCAACTGGGAGTTGCAGATACAGAAGGTCATGCTGGCCTTAGGTTTCAAGCAAGGAAAAAGCAATCCATGCATATACTACCATGCAGGCCGAGACCTCAGAACTGTTGTACATGGAGATGATTTTACAACAGCAGGAACACTTGACAACATCAAATGGCTTCATGAAGAGCTGTCAAAGAAGCGGAAATGTGTGGAACGTGGTATTTTAGGACCACCAGGAACACCAAACACCATCCAGGACATCAGAGTCCTGAACAGAATCATCACGTAGAAGGAGAATGGAATTTGGTGGGAACCAGATGCACGTCACGCAGAGTTGGTGATTGATTTACTCGGAGATGGTCCCCGAGGAGCCAAAATCAAGACACCACTTGCCAAAGGATCAGTGGAAGATCTTAAGGATGCCGCTGTTTTTTCTCAACAATGAAGAAGCAACCCAGTATAGATCAGTTGCAATGCGAGCAGCTTATTTGGCACAAGGCCGACCAGATTTGCAAGTAGCAACAAGATCTTTAGCACAAGGGCTACAACGACCAACTACCAGCCACATGCTTATGCTCAAAAAAGTTGCACGATACCTTAGGTATCGACCACGCATGGCACAATTCTTTCCTCATCAGAATAAACTCAGTCCATTTGTGATGTGGTCTGATGCTGACCACGCTGGATGCGTGAAGACGAGGAAGAGCGTGTCAGGAGGCGTCTTGATGGCCGGTGGTTGTTGTATCAAGACTTATTCTAAAGGACAAGGAGTTGTTAGTCTTTCGTCTGGAGAGAGTGAGTATTACGCTCTTGTGAGCGGTGCCAGCAATTTGCTGGGAGAAGTTTCAACCGCCAAAGACTGGGGTTTGCAACCTGAAAGTGAAGTTTTCATGGATGCAAGTGCAGGAATAGCAATGGGTTCACGTAGAGGATTAGGCAAGGCCAAGCACGTGGATACTCAATACCACTGGGTACAAGACCGCGTTGCCAAGCGCTACTTTCGGCTGAAGAAGGTCGACACTGGCGATATGCTTGCCGACGTCTTGACGAAACCCGTCATAGAGGAGAAGATGAACAAGGCACTGCGGAATATGAACTTTCACTTTCTGGAAGGTGAACATCACCTGACACTGAAGGCATAGATGGCTTGAGTCGTGGCTATGCTCCGCTGTACATATCAAAACTCGCCTAGTTCAAAACACTTGGACTCACCGTGCCTCCGAACAGGCTCGGGAGGCGTGATCAGATATGTGTACAGTATAGACCATGTTACATGTAGTACATATGTTTGTATATGTGCTGCAGCCATTTTAGTGCTTTTAGCTACCTTCGAGCTAACCGAGTGAAAAGGTGCTGAACAGTGCTCAGGAGTGTTCATCAGATTTAAGAGCCCAAATTCTCTGTTCATAATATGAATATATATATATATATTCATAATATGAATATGTAAATAGACTTAATGTTTACATATACCTATATTTATGCATATATATATATACATACGTATTCATACATATATAAACATACTGTATATCCCATGTTATATAAACATACTGTATATTCCATGTTATACACATTACATACATGTATCTCCGCTTTCTGTATATATATATATATGCATACTCTCTGTGATAGATCCATTTCCATAGAGATGTTGGAAGCGCAAGGTCTCTCCTTGGCGCAGCTGCTCAGTGGGCCGCGACAAATGTCATTGTCACGGAACATCAGCGCACCAGGCACCGACTTGTCGTCCATCCCAGTAGTTTTGGGGCTGTGGTCAGACCAATAGTGGCACATGGTGGCAGATGGTTTTATATATATATATTTATGTATATATTTATTATACAATATATATATATATATATATATATTATCATACAATTTACATAGTATATAGTTGGAATATTACCGATGATCTGGCTGGTGGTTTTGCCGCTGCGTTGAGATGTCCAATCAGCACTTGAGACTTGGAAAGTGGGATGGGTTGACCACCATGATGTCACCTGCTTGGTGCTTTCGAATCCCATGCCTATTTGGGATGACATGGGATGTTTATAACCAATGGATCCCAATGGACCCAGCAACATTTTTCAAGGCAGCTTGAACTCAGCAGCGAGGAGCCACAAGAGTGGTCACGTTAAAACAAGACCCAAACAGTCGATGATCCACATGGCATTTGACCAAACTTCATCAAACATGGTCAAATCATCAAAACATTGAATACCCATGTGAGGCTCAAACAGGATTTGTACCCATTTACATTTTACATATGTCCCAATATAAGTGGGGCGACAACTACTACAAGTAGGGTTAAATCCATGTTGGGGAATATCATCTGAATCCAACGAATTGGAGTTGAACATGGGTCCAGTATGATTATTGGTTATTTCATTACCCATTCTATATCCCAATACCATCCAATACCACTAACCTTCCAACCACAACTATAGGTTTGCCAGGATTCACCACGTTTGTTATAGCTTTGACAACGTCAGGTGGCCCAGGTCGTCAACTCAGCGTGGATTTCAACGAGCGGCGATTCGGCTAAAAAAGTGGCGGTTGTTATGTGATGGTCAGCAACAAAAACCCAGCCAGTCCAAGGGGATTGAAGAATTTATGGGACAATCACCAACAAAGATCGGATAATTTTGTTGGCCGATTTTGATGGATTTTGCCAAACATTGAATACTATGAGTGTGTCCAGAAATGGTAGATACCCTGAAATGGACATTTCACTGTTTTTCGCCACCTGCCAGGTGAGGGTTGTTGGATTTTATCAGAGCTGTTGTCCTCCTCCGCCTCCTCCTCCTTCTCCTCATCCTCCGCCTCCTCCAGTTTCTCCTCGACCATATCTGCATCAACTTCCACCTCCACTTCCGCCTTGCCAACTCGTCGCCAAGCTCTTCGCCAACTTCCGAGCTCAGTGCGCACTGCTGGACCTCAACCTGGGACCTTCCCAGCTCAGTGCGCACCGCTGGACCTCAACCTGGGACCTTCCCAGCTCAGTGCGCACCGCTGGACCTCAACGGCCAGATAGAATGCCAAAAGATATGCCAGATAGAATGCCAGATGGAATGCCAGAAGATATGCCAGAACATCTGCCAGAAGATATGCCAGGTAGAATGCCAGAAGCTATGCCAGATAGAATGCCAGATAGAATGCCAGAAGATATGTCAGATAGAATGCCAGAAGATATGCCAGATAGAATTCCAGAAGGTTTGCCAGATAGAATGCCAGAAGATTTGCCAGTAACAAAATGTATAAATGTCATGGTGGGGATCACACGAAGTAAACTATTGTTTCCAAGAAAAGTGCAAAACATGACAGACTTTATCCCTGAGATGATGATCCTGTATAGTTTTTATTTTCAAGAGTTCAAGAGGCTTGAAACCATGAACTTTGAGGCTTGGTGATGTGAATCAAGGAACCCGGTTGATTGATGTCCAGCCGGTGGTGAACATTTTAACATGGACAAGCTCCCCTTTAAACAAGTCCGGAGCAATGGCAATGGGTAGCAAAGGGTCACCCCAGCAACGACTCAGGGTTCTCTCTTCGGATATTGGGCAACATATGCCTGGCAGCCACTGGGTCCAGAGTGGGGGGGAGATGTTGATAGATGTTGGATGATTGAAAAATGAGAAAAAATGATGAAAGGCAGCCCGAATTGATCAATGGAACTCAGAGAATCTTACATCTTGAAAGAATACCAAAGATTGTCAGAAACTACAGATTTAAAACCCACTGGGTTTGAGGTTGAACGTGGATCCAGCAAAACATCCCGCATGATCACTGGGTAGACCAACTGCTGCTGGGTAGTTGAAGAGCAAGTAATTATATGTTTGCATACAAACCATTACCTATTTAGCTATTTATTTTTGCAGGGTATCCAAGATTAGCCATGCTGACAGGTTTTTTTCAATGCATTGATTTGCTAGTTTCTGGATGAGATTTACAATCAACTACTCCTTTTCGTTGTTTTTTGGTCTCACATGCCTTGTGGTTTCCCTGGTGATTGCATGTGACAGAGCCAGGGACCCTGGGTTTGTCCCATCATTTTCCCCAAAGCGGCAAGGTATGCCAGGTATACCACAAACTCTTTTTGAGAAAACGATTATTCATTGGTCAAGTTCCCATTTCTTGTTGGTTAAATCACCAGTTTGAGACAATCCAAACCAGTGATCAGCAAGCGACCCTGGTTCCAGTCACGCCAATCCCTATCAGTTAGGCGAAGCATCCAGATTTTTTGGTGACATCTCTTTTTGATTGCGTTCTGAAATCCAGAATAATAGGGGTTGAATGATCTTAAATCTCACCATTGTATATCTTTATTTCTCCTTCAAATTGTTTTATTCGTTCCATTCAGCCAGTGGTTACCTGGTGGTTTGGGTGAGTGGTGTGGATTGCTTAGGAACCTCTATAAATCGCAGAATTCCGCCAATAACCCTACCAGCATTCCCCACTGGCGTTTCGGGTGATTCCAACCACATGGGCCCACATTGTCGGTTATATTATATTATATCAAATTTGGTTGGTGGTTTGGAACATTTGGATTATTTTCCATTTCATATAATCCTTCCCATTGACTTCCATATTGTTCAAGATGGTTAAAACCACCAACCAGATCAACTATTCCATGATTTTAGATCCCTATTATTGTTGGTGCGATCCGATCCCAAAATTTTCCATTTGCTTGATCGCAAAAAAACACCACTTTCTTGGCGCGAAATCCACTGGAACCCATTACCTATCCTATATAAACCAATATAATATATATATATATATTGTATATATCACATAAGGTTTGTATTTTCCTATTTCCCATGGTTAAATCTCATTAGATCCCATTAACTCGTTATTGTTTCATGATTAATTCCAATCAAAACAAGGCACCCCTCCCATGATTTTTATCCCAGTTTGTGCTGCTTAGATCCCATGAAAGCCCAGTAAATCCCATTGAAGAAACCAATTTCTGGTGATTCTGGCGGTTACGCGAAACAATGGCTGCATAGATGATATAGATGCAGCGTCCACAATATGATTCCTAATTTTAGAGCCATAAAAAAAACACCGAACAATAGATGATTGCTGGCGCACAGCGTCCCATGCTGATTTGCATAATTTTGCACTGACTTCTGTGACTTCCTGAATGCGCAGCATCCCATTGTGATTTGTTTTCAACAGACGTTGCACTGACTTTCCCCACTGGGTGTAGTTCTCCATCCTTAGCTTCCCATTCTTTTCCATCCTGTTACAGGTCAGTGTCCATGAGTTTCTCAGGTCCCGCCGCCGCGGTGGAACTGGCGGAACGTGCCAAGGGGAGCACGTCAGTGAGACAATTCCTGGAAGATCGGTATCAGGAGGATAGGAGGCCTGGCTGAGTTTGGTGATTTTCCATGTGGGGATGGATCAAAATCCATCAAAACGAGGGCAGGGCAAAACGAGGACGGACCCAGCATCCCAAACCTTTTAAACCACGAAGGGGATGATGTGGACTCGCTAATTATGCATAATTATATATATATACTTTAAGGGATCCACATCTCCCACCCCCGTCAAACAATTACTACATTACTATATTTGGGGGAATAAACATCCAGCTATACCAGCTATTTTAGGGTACCATCTGGGTGCCAGTGTTTTGACTCACAACCATTTTAATGCCCTGACAAGACATAGGGAGACACAGCGAGATTGATAATTTTGAAGTACCCAGGTACAATCATGAACCCATCATGAGGTAGAACTGAGCTATTTGGAGGTGTGTATTATTTAATTTGCATGATCACTTAGCAATCAGGTTGGTCTGAAAATGGATAATGTGGGATCGGCACTGCCATAAAATATCCCCAAGTTTATGACATATGATTCATGATGAAATTGGGTATACCCGTGAGAAAGTAGCCTCCACATCGTTTATGGATCCCACAATTTTGAAGTTTTTTGTCTTTCTTGAGGGCTTGGATTGGCCTAAATGGGCAACTGGATATGCCACTTTGCTGGCATTGCTCCTGTTTGTGTTCATGGTTTTGTTGCACCCAGCATTGTTTGCTTCTCAATATTAGCAGGACTCTAAGCATTCAATGGGGTATTGTAGGAGTGAGAAGTTCAATGGAGAAACTTATTCTAAGATGGAGAGTCCAACCCATTCTTTGATATTTAATTGCTATGGATTCTCAATCGCGACCTAAGAACGACCAAACTTGTGATGGTTGATGTGGTTTTCCCATGGTCTCAAATCCGACGTGATATTTGTTACATGTGTCATCGTTTTTTTAAGAGTGATCCAGGTAAGAAGAAAAATCTTGGGATCCCTACCGTAGATGGACGAATTATTCAAACCCTTATACATACAGCAACCCCCGCACCCCAAATATCAATGTTATTTCTTGTTTGGTTCGCTCCTTCGAATGGACGAAATAAATCAAACCCCCAGAGCAGGAACAGCGTTTCGAAACCATAACATTGAAATTCGGGGGAGGTAGGGGGTGGCCTATAACTCATGGATAGGGGTTTGAATACTTTGTCCATCTACTGTCTCAAGCGTTCATTTTTCCTCCTCTTTTTGCATTTTTTTCGCATCTGATCCCAAGAACTCAGACATTGCTTGAACAAGTGTCATCACATGTCACCACTTGTCTGAAAAAGCATGCCCAGTGACAACGCCATAAAGGTGGATGAGAAGGCCCACCTACTTGTTGTTGTTGTTGTTGTTGCTGTGGTGGTGGTGGTGATGGTGGTGGTGGTGGTGGTGGTGGTGGTGGTGTCTTTTTAAATGTCACCACATGTCTCAAAAAGTAACCCCAGTGACAACGCCATAAAGGTGGATGATAAGGCCCACCTTGTATCTTCTTCCTGTCTGCGACACAGTGCATGTACAAGTTTTTTGTCAAACAATGTCACCGCATGTCTGAAAAAAATGCAAACCCAGTGACAATGCCATAAAGGTGGATGATAAGGCCCACCCTTAATATCTTCGCTACTTCCATATACTTGCCACTGACCATACAAAACCTGTGGATTCCTGCCGATGGCACAACTTTTCTCTCTTCATCTTCAGCTGAGCGTGGCGCAAAGCTCCTCCACGTACTGGAGTTGCTTTGAGGCACTTCTGGATGGGGCCGCCTCGCGGATGGGGCCGCCTCGCGATGCGTGATGGCACAACTTTTCTCTCTTGGCCTTCAGCTGCTGTGAGCGCATTGACTTCTGTGACCGCCATGTTCGCCCAGGCATGTGCCAGCAGCAAAGTGGATGACTTCAACAAATTGGACTTGACTGCCCTCATCATGAGCCAAGGTTTGACCACCCAAGCTGCAGTCATGGAGTATGTCCGAGATCATGGCACAGAGCAAATGCAGCTTTTCGTCCACCAGCGGCAGCGATACCTCAAGGATTTTGTGGCTGAGGCAATGCAATGGGGCGAAGCCAGGCAACCAGCTGCAGCAGAACGCCAAAGTGAATGGTCAACACTTTGTGCCACTGCAGACAAAGATTGCCCCCACGGTCATGCTTGCTCCTATAACCAGGCAGCCGCAGCATTCTTTGCAGCCAATTCCATGTCTTTGTCTCGTGCTGAACTTGCTGTAGCTCTCAGGAACATCCTGGTGACAGGCCCAGCAAAGACGACCGGAGTGCCAATGATTGTTGGTCCTACCAACTCTGGGAAGTCGACCCTGGTCCTTCCCTTTGATGAGTTGTATGGCTTTGCGCATGTGTTCCACAAACCTGCGCTCGGGTCGAGCTTTGCCCTGCGCAACCTACTCAAGGAGAAGACGTTCCTCTTTTGGGACGACTTCCGTCCAGTTGAGTATGACCAGAGAACTGTGCCTGTGATCACTTTTCTGAGTTTGTTCCAGGGCCAGCCCTTTGAGGTGCAAATGTCCCAAGCTTTCAACGATGGGAACGCAGACCGGGGCTGTGTTCTGACAGGCAAGGCCAAAGACCTCTGGAAACCGCTCCCTGGCGTGGACGAAGAGGACATCAAACATATGAAAAGCAGGCTGTTGATTTTCACCTGCACAGAAACCATCTCGGCTCTGCGGGCAACATCTCCTTGCGCCATATGCTTCAGCAAGTGGATTCGTGATGGTGCCATGGAGCATGACGCAGCAGCAGCCTTGAATGCCCCCAGCCTTCCATTTTCATTACACCAAGGCACCAAGGTGCTGGAGGGAATGGATGAGTTGGCTGCGAAGGCAAAGCTGCCGCAGGTCAAGGCTGCAGCATTGGCCGAAGAATTGTTGTCTCTTGGAGCTGTGGATGTCGTTGAACTCAGCCGTGGAGATTGGCAGTCCTTGAGCGCTTTTGGCAAGTTGCTGCCCTTTGAGCAAAAGCGACTCCTGTCATCCTTGTAAAGCAGTCATACAGTCAAATTCAAAATGTTCAATGCACGTCACTGCACGTCTGTCACCTAATTCAAATCTTCATACAATATGTGCTAATGTCGATCCAAAAGTGACGCTTACCATTCGCTATACACTCCTGCTGACCACCGCGCCCCGTACAGTAGATGGACGAATTATTCAAACCCTTATACATACAGCAACCCCCCGCACCCAAAATATCAATGTTATTTTCTTGTTTGGTTCGTTCCTTCGAATGGACGAAATAAATCAAACCCCCAGAGCAGGAACAGCGTTTCGAAACCATAACATTGAAATTCGGGGGAGGTAGGGGGTGGCCTATAACTCATGGATAGGGGTTTGAATACTTTGTCCATCTACTGTATGTTTCATGAATCCAAGGGAAACCTGTTTTGTTTTGGTGCCAAATTGCCCATTCCGGTCCCCAGAGTTCCCATCGATCCTTCTGCTGCGTTTCACCAAGGAAAATTGCCTTCGAAAACATGGCGAAACTGGAGAGGGTCATATCGCGGTCCCTCGGTGTACCAGATCAGCTCCCCCCATTTAAGGGCATTTGATTTGGGTATATGCTATATATTATATATGCTATGTATACATGCTGATTTTGTTTGATAAACTGATTGTGATTTGTTTGTTTTTTGCAGACAAGTAAAAATTGATAGGTTGCATTAATTATCGTTACATATTCTTATCAATCACAATAACATCATCTTATTACCCAAAAATGTTGGATTAACTGATCAACTGTACAATTGTCATAAGTGCATTCCTCACTTCATTAATAAGTGTAACATGATAATAAACTGGTTGATAATAATATTTGTCTTCTTCCTTGAGCCACGTGGAAAGCGGAAAAGACCCCATTGAAGAATTGAAGGTTAAGCCACTGGGCCGAGGTCAGGACGGCCTGGTTGGTTTGACATCTTAATTTTAATAGACATGGAATGATGATCAGAATTTCAGTTTGGGCTTTTCATTTCTATTAACTTAACTTTGGTAAACCATTTCAAAGTGGAATTATAATGTCAGTTTGTCACCATTGACTTCAGAATTTCAGTTTGGGGTTTTCACTGAAATTTTCACCTGGTGAATCATTGTGATGAAAAAGTGGTTTACCCAGCTCCGGTCTGGTGTCATGATGTCATGGAAGAGCCAAAAAGAGAGACACGTACTTAGCAGAAAAGTACAACAGAAAAGGTTAAATGTTCCATTGTTTTCCCATGTTTTACTAGGATACATGATGATACACGTATTACCTTTCTATCTCTGTGGGTGAGTGCTATAACTTGCCCAGAGTCGAAAAGATCCCACTTTTTTTTTTTTCCACTGATCCTCATGTGCGTTTGTCATGTGTGTGTGTGTGTAGTATTTGTTTTTCGTCATACACAGATATGGATGGATGTATAGATGGATAGGATAGGATAGGATAGGATAGAATAGGATAGGATAGGATAGATAAGAAAGAAAAATAGATAAATAGATAGATAAGATAGATAAGATAGATACGATAGATACGATAGATAAAAAGATAAGATAGATAAGATATATAAGATAGATACGATAGATACGATAGATTAAAAAGAAAAGATAGATAAGATAGGATATATAGGTTAGATAGGATGGATAGGATGGATAGATAGATAGATAGATAGTCATCCCAATAAGAGATGGACATTTCAACAACAATCACTAAAATGGGATCTTTTTGAACATCCCACATTCTATCTACTTGAGGATGATTTTGCGTGCATATATACTTAGATATATACAATATAAATATTACACCAGATGATATATATACATATATATATGTAGCGTTTTCCCCAAAAAAACATCGGTATAACACAGAGTCGTTGCAGGGGCACCAACTTATTGCTGGGAGGCAGCACCTTAGGAACACGCCGTTTTCATACAAAAAGTGTGGATACATAGTGAATGATATAGAACGAGATATACTTTTGTGTACTATGGATTTATGTGAGTTTCCGTAAAATAAATGATATACCATGGGATTTGGGTGTTTCTCCCTATAATTAATTTGCAGACACCCCCCCCGTTTCATTTTGCATGTTTGTCTAGACCAACTAGACCTCCAAATAGACACGTGACCTAGATTCAGGATACTTTTCGTTACTATATTCAGTCAAAATTCATAGATACTATAGATACATATAGATACTGTAGTCAACTATAGTGGCAATATAGTAATATAGACAATCCTTATAGATACGATATATTAATGGCCAAACCATATATGCCACTATGACATACCAATTTGGCAGCCCTCCAGTGGCGACTTCATGACCAAGGAACGCGACCCTGCCTTCAGTTTCGCGAACCTGGATGGGGGGGACTCTCAGGGCGCTGTAAGTGATCTAATCATGAAACAAAGGGATGAAACACAGGGATTTACCAATGACTACAGAAATCTACAGGAGTAATTTCTGAATTTAACAGGTCCAGATGGTTTTTCAGGGTGTTTGGTCACAGTCTTTGGATGGACTTGGATCCACTGGGCTGCTTTAAAGGGCCCCTTGTTGGCCCAATTTAGATGGGCTTATATAGATTTTCAGACCAGATCGCTTGTTGGAGGTTCGCCGATTGATTTATCAACCTGGGTCTATGAGTCCTGGGATGACGTGCCATTTCTTAGCAACAAGAAAAGGGATTGGCCAACCGAATGCCATTTGCTCGGGGGACGGATTCTGGGAGTTCTGAGCGATTTTGTATTCGAATAATCCGATCCCGGTGTCAGGTTAAAAGAAATAGAGAAAAAACAAATGGTGAAATGGGGCTTGTGAAATGACTCAAACTCTGAGACGCTACCAGGACCCTCAAAACGGGTACCAAATTATCGCCCCTTTGATCGGAGTGTCGAGGGTAAAATCCATTCAGCCAATGCTTGGTGCATTGGGATGGTGTTGTGAACCCCAAAAATTAGCCAACATTTCCATACCCTCCGGTAATTTGACATGGCCATGGAAGCCATGGCCCATTTAGTCCGATGGTTTACGATTTCAAAAAGTGTGATTTTTCGATTCGCAAACTGTAACTAATTGCCAGATGGTATACCAAAGATATGATTGTTATATCCCTATGAAATTATATCCTTATGTCCCCAATACATATACAACCTGGATGTCCCTATATTGAATTATATCCCTATAACGTCCCCCCAAAAATATCCTTATTGGATATTACTGTATATCCCTATGATTATATTATGTCCCTATGATATATGAAATATCCAATGAATCTGTGTAGATCCGCGTTGTGCATCTCAACTGTTTCTTGAGAGGAGCACAAAGGGGCGGCTGGGGAATGGTATGTTGACCATTGGAATATAGGATTTTCAGATGTTGATACATTTTGATGGATGTTGATGGATTTGCATGGATGTTTATGGGTTTGAATGGATGATGATGGATTTTCATGGATGTTGATGATTTTTGATGGATTTGAATGGATGTTGATGGATTTTGGTGGATTTGAATGGATGATGATGGATTTTCGTGGATTTGAATGGATGTTGATGGATGTTGATGCATTTTGATGGATGTTGATGGATGTTGATACATTTTGATGGATGTTGATGGATTTGAATGGATGTTGATGGATTTGAATGGATGATGATGGATTTTCGTTGGATGTTGATGAATTTTGATGGATTTGAATGGATGCTGATGGATTTTGATGGGTTTGAATGGATGTTCATGGATGTTCATGGATGTTGATGAATGTTCATGGATGTTGATGGATGTTGATGCATTTTGATGGATGTTGATGGATGTTGATGGATTCGAATGGATGCTGATAGATTTTCATGGATTTTCAGATGTTGATACATTTTGATGGATGTTGATGGATTTGATGGATTTGAATGGATGTTGATGGATTTTGGTGGATTTGAATGGATGTTGATGGATGTTGATGCATTTTGATGGATGTTGATGGGTTCGAATGGATGTTGATGGATTTTCATGGATTTTCAGATGTTGATACATTTTGATGGATGTTGATGGATCTGAATGGATGTTTTTGGATGTTGATGGATTTTTATGGTTGTTGATGGATTTTGCAGTTTTTAGAGTATGTTTTAACCAGTGATACCCAACTACAACGGGTTTATCATTCCCTGTCAAAGCCTGCTTCTGTTGTCTTACCCAAATCTGTTGGGTATGTCTCCCAATTTGGGCACCGCCTGGCACCCATTGTGTACCTCATTGTGTCATAAGATTTCCCCACGATTGAAATGTAAAAAATGGTGGTATCCTCCATTGTTGAGACAACGCCATATCATCTGGTTTTACATCCAACTACTTTATCCACATATCCCGCAGGAATCCGCAAGATGCATTATGGTTGGTGGCAACTAGCCTTGTTTTCATTGCTTCACTTGCTTCAATCCTCATTTTTGAGAGAGAACAACATCCATCAAAATCCATCATTCATTGGTGAACTATAATTAGTTTGGATTAAATTATGTGAAATCAGTAAATTTCCATTTTTGGGCAACGAATCCCCTATGTCAATAGTTCAGGCCTGTTTCTTTTTGCTAGGTTAAACTCGATGCAAGTCACGCCAGTGGGAGCCATTTGAGTCAGAATACAGAAGAAAGCAGCAGCTTGGTTGGGAGATTGGATGACCCTTCGAACACGACTGTGACGGTGATTGAAAATGATTGAAGTATCTATAGCAACTGTGACGGTGATTGAGCCTCACGACGATTATGGATAGGATAAGGGTAACCCTCTGGTAAACGTTTACAAATAACTATGGAAAATCACCATGCTATTAATGGGAAAATCCACTATGAATGGCCATTTTCAATAGCTATGTAACAGTCATTACCAGAGGGTATCCCTAAACTGCCGAAGTTTGATTTATCCACAGCCCAATTGTATCCGATTATTACACTAAGCCGCAAGGAGAAAGAGAGGCAGTTTACCATCTTTTTTTTGAGTCGGATTTTACTCTTGCGTTTTCTTGGCACTAGGCAGTTGTTGTACACCAGTACAGTCTACATTGATAATCCCACTTTGACAATTTGAAGGCCTTGCCACCAGGGTCTATAAAAACCAGTTGATCCAAGTGGAAATCAGGTTTGGTGGTTCGTATCTTGATGAATCCTACTCTACAAGGTGGTGCCCCCAAGATAGCGTTCAGTTGGTGCCAATAACTCCAATTTCACTATGGTTTATGGTACGCAAATAACTATAGTTTTCATGTGGTTATTTCAACCAACAAACATCACTGGGGGGCCCCACCTTCTAGAAAAAAAAGATCATAACCGCCCCAGCATCCACCAAAGCTGGAGATCCGTCCATTACCAGGGCTTGTGGAGGTGTGTTTTTTTTTCCATGGAATGGACATTGCTAGCCTTGATATGGGGATGCCTCAAAACCACGATATTTCTACATGTTCGGGGGTTTTAAAATCAGTTCTTTCACGATTTCGAATGGAGGTTCCTGATAGTTCCTATTTAGTATCACAGTTTAAGCACTTTGTGACCAGCCTGCCATTATATTGAAAACGGAAATGACCATCCAGAACTACTATTTAGATATATTTAGATCTATTTGGGTGTGTCTGAAAATGAAGTATAGCCATGTATAGCCACAGTTGTGGCCATTTTGAATCAAAGGGGCAAGATGATGAGAAGCTATGGCATTTTGGGGTGTCCAGTTTTCGACCTATTTTCTGATCATCGAAGGCAAATTCGCAGAGTCGGAGGCAGCCGAGAACATTTTCCAGCCACTTGGCCAGGTGTGTTTCCCCTCCAACGAACTGAGCTCAATTTTATGGCCATGTCGCAAGGGAACAGGATGGTGACCGATCTGCCGGGGTTTTCTCATTGCGTTTCGCACGCCCAAATCATGTTTTTTTTCGTTTTTGGAAGATATTTTGAAAACATATGGAAGTGAAATCTCCATGTTGGCCCTTCTTTTGGGAAGATAGGGAGATGTTTCCGGTTACGGGGGTCTGAGTAAGCAGCTTGAGCAGAACACGTAACATTTTTTGTTCCACTTTAGGGACTTGTCACTGCTGGGATGGGAAACTCAATGGACGGACTCAAACCACTTGAAATCCCTGACTTTCCGAGGACATGTGATCGTTTCTCCATGAAAATATATGGTTTGAACATGTTTGAACCATCTAAAAAATTGGAATCGATTCACATTTTCCATCTTTTTCCAGTAGGTGAATAGCTCCTTCTTGCGCTTCTCAGGGTGGATCCCCAGATTTGCCCTGCTTGGTCTCTGTCTGATTCCATGGCGGATTCCCATCTGTCAATTTTCAGACAGACCTGGCTCCACAGATGTGTTCCTTAGGCTCCAATTGTGCGGATTATCGCTTCCAAGTGATATCAGTGATATCAGTGATATATGCATATATGAGGCTTTCCTAAAATGGGGGTTCCCCCAAATCATCAATTTTCATAGGGTTTTTCCCCTATAAACCGACCATTTGGGGGTACTCCCATTTATGGAAACCACCATATATATATATACACGCACAGATTTATTGTCGACATTGTTGACGCAATATGGGGATGGATAGACAGTACGGTACCCGCAAGTACCGGCAATTGGATGTTCTAATGGCAAAGATCCCTGTGGTCATCATCTCATCCTGTTTCGCAAAAGGCCTCGGCCGTGCTTCAATTTGGTGATGGCATTTAATTCGCGAGCGAGTCAGAGGAAGAGCCTTTGGCGACGATTTTGTTTGATAGACCTGAGTGGTTGATTGATGGCTTACCCTCCAGTAAACTGACATAGTTCTGGAAAATGGGAGATTTATAGATCATTTACATGCTAAACATGATTTCCATCGCTATGTTAGTTTACCAGAGGGTATAAACGTATGAGTCTATATAATTATATATACCCTTTGGTATAACTTATAATTACATAATATGTTATTTATGTGTAACTATAATTACATACTTATATACAATAACTATAGTTACACATAAATTATATAGGATCGTTTTCATGGGACACTATGATGACACTTGCGAGCAGCCGTGATTAATCCAGCTTTTAGCCGGAGACCATCTCCTTGAGCTCAGTGGCTCCACGGATGATTCGATGAACAGTTCGCCATTTTTAATAGAAGAAATGGCCAATATGATTTGAGAATTTCATAGAATTTTGAGATATATGATATACCCTGAAGCATTGACATGATTTGAGTTGGTTATTTTGTGTATTTTTATGGCACAGCGACCACTGGCGACCACCTGGCGAACTCCTCAGGATCTCTGCAGATGGCGCCTTGCGGACTCGAGGTTCCAAAATCATGGAACTCAGTGCACCTTGGTGGTGATTGAGCTTGGGAAAACAGGAATGTAGGATCCTGTGGGATTGAATCTTGATGAATTAGAATGACCTCATTGTTTTCCGTCGAATGATGGATATTGTTTTTAGGGAATCGTCCCAGGAATGGCCGAACATTTCAGCTATTTTTTCAGATGAGCGATTCATAATTCGGCCAGATCCAATGGAATTCTGTGTCTCATTTTTTTTTGATTTTTCACCTCCAAATAGCAATTTTCATTGTGGTACAAAAGCCATGAACATATGGGTAGATTACAACTGGTATCCATACGAGCCACCGCATGATGATTTTTTGGCCTGGTTTTTATCCCAGAGAAATCATGAACAGTTTGGCGGATGAGCATCAAGTTGTGGCTCCATGAGTGTCCCATTTTATGATTTACATGGAGGTTTCAATGGAAACATCATGGATGGTGGTTACTGGTTGGGAATATGTTTTTTTTTTAATGACTTTCCATTCAGTTGGGAATTTCATTCAGTCGGGAATTTCATATAGACTACTGTTAGCTAACTACTAGTGACTTAGTGGTTACCACCTATACTAACCTATACCACCAACCAGTATCCCATTTTTGAACCATAACAGCGGGTTCTGTTCGATCACCATGTCGCACCGGACTTGAAGCCTTCACGGCGGCTCAGTTGACGACGCAGAAATCCATGCTGGGCTGCGATGGAGGAAAGTTGCTGTGCCACAATTGCGCAGGGATAGGGCGGCGATTTGCTGATGGTTTCACATATTTTGATGGTTATTTTGATGGTTATTCTGATGGTTTCACATGGGTATTCTGATGGTTTCACATACCTTTTACATATTTTGATTGTGGAAATGGGATGACGATCCCCAATGACCAGTGAATTTTTCTGGAGGAACCACCAACTACTGGTAGTAATGGCACTGTTCAACAAAGATGACTTTCAGAGGCACTGGAGATGCGAAAAAGGAAACAGGCGTCTCAAGGGGTATGGAACATCACCTGCAATTCTCGCAGAACTTGGAATGGTTGTCGGTTGGGGCGAAGTAGAGACACCCTACTTCACAATTCACCCTACATATTTTTTCACATGTTTCTTGTCCGCGCCAATAGACAGATTGGATGGTTCAGAGTCAATAACGGTTCCAAAAGCATCTCAGACATACCATCCTTATCATATCAGACATACTATCCTTATCATATCAGACATACCATCCTCATTATATCTGACATGCCATCCTTATCATATCAGACATACCATCCTTATTATATCTGACATACCATACTTATCATATCAGACATACCACCCTTACTATATCTGACATACCATCCTTATCATATCAGACATACCATTCTTAGTATATCGGACATTCCATCCTTATTAAATCAGACATACCATCCTTATCATATCAGACATACCATCCTTATCATATCAGACACACCATCCTCATCATATCTGACATACCATCCTTATCATATCAGACATACCATCCCTATTATATCTGACATACCATCCCTATTATATCTGACATACCATCCTTATCATATCAGACATACCATCCCTATTATATCTGACATACCATCCTTATCATATCAGACATACCATCCTTATCATATCAGACATACCATCCTTATTATACCAGACATACCATCCTTATTATATCAGACATACCATCCTTATCATATCAGACATACCATCCTTATTATATCTGACATACCATCCTTATCATATCAGACATACCATCCTTATCATATCAGACATAGCATCCTTATCATATCTGGCATACCATCCTTATCATATCAGACATACCATCCATATCATATCTGACATGCCATCCTTATAATATCTGACATACCATCCTCATCATATCTGACATACCATCCTTTTCATATCAGACATACCATCCTTTTCATAGCTGACATACCATCCTTGTCATATTTGACATACCATCCTTATCATATTTGGCATACCATCCTTATCATATCAGACATACAATCCTTATCATACCAGACATACCATCCTTATCATATCAGACACACCATCCTCATCATATCTGGCATACCACCCTTATCATATCAGACATACCATCCTTATTATATCTGACATACCATCCTTATCATATCAGACATACCATCCTTATCCTATCGGACATACCATCCTTATCATATAAGACATACCATCCTTACAATATATGACATACCATCCTTATCATATCAGACATACCATCCTTATAATATTTGACATAATGATACCATCCTTATCATGTCATACAATATAATACATACCATCCTTATTATATCTGACATACCATCCTTATCATATCAGACATACCACCCTTACTATATCTGACATACCATCCTTATCATATCAGACATACCATTCTTATTATATCAGACATTCCATCCTTATTAAATCAGACATACCATCCTTATCATACCAGGCATACCATCCTTATCATATCAGACATACCGTCCTTATCATATTTGGCATACCATCCTTATCATATCAGACATACTATCCTTATCACATCAGATATACCATCCTTGTCGTATCATACATACCATCCTCATCATATCAGACATACCATCCTCATCATATCGGACATACCATCCTTATCATATCAGACATACCATCCTTATTATATCAGACATACCATCCTTATTATATCAGACATACCATCCTTATTATATCAGACATACCATCCTTATCATATCAGACATACGATCCTTATAATATCGAACATACCATCCTTACCATATCAGACATACCATCCTTATAATATCAGACATACCATCCTTATCATAGCAGACGTACCATCAATATCATATCAGACATACCATCCTTACCATATCTGACATACCATCCTCATCATATCTGGCATACCATCCTTAATATATCTGACATACCATCCTTATAATATCAGACATACCATCCTTATCATATCAGACATACCATCCTTATCATATCAGACACACCATCCTCATCATATCTGGCATACCATCCTTATCATATCAGACGTACCATCCTTATCATATCAGACATACCATCCTTATTATATCTGACCTCCATCCTTATCATATCATACATACCATCCTCATCATATCAGACATACCATCCTTATCATATCAGACACACCATCCTCATCATATCTGGCATACCATCCTTATCATATCAGACATACCATCCTTATCATATCAGACATACCATCCTTATTATATCTGACCTCCATCCTTATCAGACATACCGTCCTTATCATATCAGACATACTATCCTTATCACATCAGATATACCATCCTTGTCGTATCATACATACCATCCTCATCATATCAGACACACCATCCTCATCATATCTGGCATACCATCCTTATCATATCGGACATACCATCCTTATTATATCTGACATACCATCCTTATCATATCGGACATACCATCCTTATCATATCGGACATACCATCCTTATCATATCAGACATGCAATCCTTATCATTTCAGACACACCATTTCAGACACACCATCTTTGTTATTTCGGACATACCATCCTTGTAATTGCATATAATTACCTGTTTGATCTTGTTTAATTCTTACCTTTTTACCTAAACAGGTCAGGGTACCTTTACGTTTAGCTGTTAATGGTTTCCCCAACATCCAACTGACTCGGCAGGTTGGTGATGACGCCGGGTGGAATTTCTCGGGCCATTTGGGATGCCTTGCGGATGATTTGTGCCTGGATGATTTGGGTTTTCCTTGGCGTTTATTGAGGCTACCCTCCGGTAAACTCTTATATAACTATATTATATCTATCTAACAGTTATAGTTATTATATATATATTATAAATATAGTTATATTTAACAGTTTTAGTTATTATATAAAACTTTTTTTTTTAATGTGTGTAAATCAACTATGGGCAATTTTCCATAGCTACGTTAGTTTACCGGACATTAGATGATGTTCGATGTTGTTTCTAAGCTAAATCTGATGTGTTCGAACACAATTGGAATGGTGACAGCCAATACTTGACTAAATGTAATAAGTATATGTAGTATGTAGTATGTTGTGTTTGGGTGTTTCTTAGTTGTTTATGGGTATGGTTTTTACGACCACCATAGACAACCCAAAGGTCCTATTGAAAATGGCAAAACTCTGTGCTGGCCTAGGTTTGGAATTTCAGCCACGAACCAAAAACAGAAAACAGTCGTAGACAAAAACACAGGGTTTTACCATGTTTTACCACATTTGGCAGGTACTTGCAAGTACTGGAAGCCATTTTTGTTCCATCCCTCGACATGGAAACACCCAAGCGCTTGACCCATTGCCGCTTCCGGAAACTGCCACGTTTGATGCAGTGATGATTCGCTAAAGAACCTCAGTTACGGGAAGTCCCAACCTCGGGTATACCTAGTTATAAAATCTTATAAATTCATATGTATGGCATTATTTTGTAGATTCAGCCGCTGAATGTTTGAATGGTTTTCCTGTAAAACATAATCCACGACTTGACTAGCCCCTGGTGATTTTAAGACGGCCAATGGCAATCAGCAATTTTGATTTCGGTAAATCAAGAAACTTTGGACCATCGGTTCCATCTGGTTCCAGTTCGCCAACTTAAGAAAATACCGACATCTGCAGGTGTCATCATTGATATCGTGGTGATTCCACTACGCTTCTTCAACATTCCCCTCGACTTTGATTTGCCCGTGCCTTGTTGAGATCTGAAGGAATTATCAAAGCATCCAAAACAAATCCAGGCACGGAGGAGATTAGGTGGTACATACTGGTACCAAATTATTCAATTATTCAATCAAGTATTTATAGGCCACACATGTAAAAACTATGGTGCCGTTCAATATCATTTATCAACGCCCTTTTTTTTACTCAAAGTTATAACAGTGGTACCGGATGGTACCCCTCACAGAGGATCGTAGTGGTATCCAGCGCACTTCTCAGTCATTGACAAAAAAAAAACGGGACCAGTGCAGTTACAGCAACTGAATCATCACTTGCAAAACTCGGGTATATCATCATATATCATCATTTACATGTGAAACTGGGAATTGTTAATCACCACAGTCCATATGGCTTTTCGTCATGACCACAGTCCTTTTGAGACGCGAATGTCCATGGGATATGGCGATGATCCCAGGTGAAGGTCGTGAGTTTCTTCTCCTTGATCTTCTGGACCTTGGAGTCTTGGCGGAGCAGCTGGTTTGGAGCTATGGATGTCAGGTGAGGAACAAACCATCATTATTTTCACGAATACCCTCTGGTTATGTCAAAATAGCTATTGAAAATGACCATTTATAGTGGATTTTCCCATTAAACATGGTGATTTTCCATAGTTATGTTAGTTTACCAGAGGGTATATGATATATAAAAAGAATTATATACATATATGCTTATATGCATATTACATGTATTATATTATATTATATCCATTTATATCCTATTGTCTTAGTAGGCTATACCTCTGGTTATTGCCATCACTGGGCACATTCAAGTGGTTCATCTGGGGTGCTAAACATCACTGTGCTGTACAGCGGGCACACCAGAACTGTTGCACCATCCACTGAAGTGAACTGCCCAATGATCAAATTTAGATGCTAACTGTTTCCTTGAAAATATCCCAGAAACATCCGTGACGGATGGAGCCAAGGATATTTTAGTGTCCTTTCGAACTGGACATTTTGAGAAGGGCGTGCTTGTCCTTGACTCGCGGAAGATAGCGAAGCACTACCTCAAGCGCTGGTTCCTCTTTGACCTTTGTGTTCTTTGGCTCAGTCGATTTTGACCCTTCGATATCATCAAACATGGGAAAATCATCAGTTTCTAGCGCTGGGGATATTTTCCAGTCATGTTGATGACACCAGAGGGTATTTGTATTTGATAGTTTGATATCGACCTAGACCCTCAAAGTACGGATAAAATGAGCAAAGTTCTGGAATTATGGTACAAAATACCAATTGTTGATTTTTGTGGGTACTTGGAGGTATTTGTAGCGTTTGTTTGCTGTTTTGTGTGGTACACTTTCGCAGTATGAATGGCAGTCAGTCTTCGGAGTCTTGGTCCAAAGTTTGGATGGCCTGTGATGTAATAAGCACAGAATGGGATGGCAGTTCCAGCAAGCCATTAATATCGTTTATATGTGAGCATACTGTATAGTTTTCACATAAATGTTCGATCTCGAAATATCGATATTCAGAGCTAAGTCATATCCTACCTGGCGGATTTTGAAACTATCAGACAGATGAAAAAATTGCTTTCTGGTGTTTTTTTTGCCGTCCCAGGTCATTGTGCTGGACTACATCCTGCTTGGAATGGATGGTTTTGGCTCGCGAGAAGCGCTGCCGGATTCCACGCAAGTGCTGCAGGTCATCCGAATGATTCGAGCATCGGCAGCGATGAACAAGTTCTCGCCGTTGTCGTTGTTTTTCCAGTGCAAACTGTTGCAGGAAGTTGATTATTCCATGGAACATCAAGATTTATATAGATTTTTATATGGATTTTTGCCGGGAGTGGTGTTTTTCACCTGGAAATTTGGATGAAAAAATGTGATTTCACAGTCCCAGCCGGCTCGGCGGTGTGAAAAACACGTCGCAGCAGGGCTAAGAGGAGATCGATAGTACAAAATTGTCACTGATAATGATCAATGATCAACTATTATAAGTATGATTATATATGAATTTAGATCAATGAATATCAATGATCATTTATCATGAAGAATGAGCACTGATTAATTATAGATCAATGGTCATGATCAATGATCAACTAGTCACTGATAGATGATCATTTATCATTAAGAATCGGATCACATTGGTCACATTGATTATTGATCTTCAATCTTGGGATGCATAACAGCGTGAACATGGTTGGTTCCTTTGTACTTTGCAGTACCTTCAATTCTGGGTTTCTCTGCCACACGCTGTCAAAGCCTAAAACACCGCGACTTTCGTGTAAATCGCTCGCACAAATGGGTTAAAGCCTTTTTCTAGGTGATGAACATTCCAAAATGCTCGGAATTGCTCAGAAATTCACAATGATCAGTTCTGGGAGATTCATCCCCACAAAACCTTTCGAAACGGAAAAGCTGCCAGTTTTTATCCCATCTCTTGGATTCTCGAAGAGTACATGTTTTTTCCAGGAGTTGAACCCTCGAAGTAGCCATCTTGAAATTGTGCCATCATTGCAGTAGAATTTTACCATTGCCCATTTTTCATGGCTACTTGGGCCGGGCAGGTGGTTTCCCATGGTTGCCTATGGTTTCCCAGCCCGAATGACCATCAATGACCAAGGAGTTGGCCGATTACTGAAGTGGAATCAGATGTTTGCCTCGCTGCGAGAACGCCACTTGAGCTGCGAGAGCTGAGGGATGAGTTTGAAAAGAGGTGTGAACGATGTGTTTTTCATATGGTCAACCCAAGAGATCCAAGAGTCAACACTAGACTTAAACGGGTTGGTGCTTTGGAACATTTTTTTTCCATATATTATATTCGGAAGAATCATCCCAACTGACTTTCATATTTTTCAGAGGGGTAGGTCAACCACCAACCAGTAAATGATCTTCAATGTTTGAGAACGCTGGGTCCTGCAAATCTTAGAACCCCCAGCCCCACAGGATTCGACTCGCAATATTGGATCACTCAGATGAGCATCGTGAACATTATCATCCAGATGCTTGAGCCGCGATATTGCTGAGCCACTATAATGTGTATATATATATATATATATGTATTATACATACATACATATACATACTAATACATACTAATACATACAAATACATACTAGTGCATGCTAATAGATTCCAATACTAATACATACTAATACATACTAATACATACAAATACATACTAATACATACTAATACATACTAAGAAATACTAATACATACTAGTACATACTAATACATACTAATACATACTAATACATACAAATACATACTAGTGCATGCTAATAGATTCCAATACTAATACATACTAATACATACTAATACATACCAATACATACTAATACATACAAATACATACTAAGACATACTAATACATACTAATACATACTAAGACATACTAATACATACTAGTACATACTAATACATACTAATACATACTAATACATACTAATACATACTAATACATACTAATACATACTAATACATACATACTACATACTGATGTATACTGATACATCCTGATACATACTAATACATGCTAAACTAATACATACTGATACATACTACTACATACTACTTCCTGATACATGCTGATACATACCAATACATACTAATACATACTTATACAAACAAATAGAATTATGCACACGCACACACATACATTACATTACATTACCCTACATTACATTACACTACATTACATTACACTACATTACATTACATTACATTACATACAGACAGACAGGCATCATTATATTTACATGATTATAATTGAATATAATTGATGGTAATTGGTGCTGTATAACATACACATATACGTATATATATATATATATATATATGTATATGTATGTATTTGTATATATATATATATATCTGTAAATATATAAGTATGTATATTTTTGTATACATAATGGATCATGATGGATGAAAGATCCTGCACATCGCCTGGAGTTTGCGGGCTTTGAGTTGCAGGGTCATCGGTCAGTCGGGGAAATCCAACGGAGCAATGGCTTTGTCCGAAAATGAGATGGGCCCCATAGTGTAGCCCCAATTCCAAAGAATTCTCATTCCTTTTCCTATTTAAAATGCAATGGTTTCCTCATGTTTTGGTTGCTGAAACATGCTGAGAAACCCTTGGTTTCCCTTGATTCCCAGGATTTTGCTGATGTACCACGTGGTGGCCTGCATTTTCTTCGGCCTCGGAAAGCTGAATGAATCTCAAGTCAGTTGGATCCAGACCTATGGCGGGGCGGCTCAGTTCTTGGCACTCGGAGAGCCAGGATGTGTTGTACCCTCTGGTTATGACCAACATAGCCATGGTATGGATGGCCCATAGAAATAGATGATTTTCCCAGCTATAAACATCCATTTATTTTTGGGATTTTCCATGGCTATGTTAAATAACCAGATGGCAAATGATACTGTAAGTTGTTTACATTATTTACAATAGATGATGAGTTTTTTAATGAGTCATTAACATTCAAATGTTTTCAACATTTTTGTTCAATGATTTTAAATAATCAGAGATGACTCATTGAATGACTCATTCTCCTTTATGACATTTCATGACAAACACCATGAGTCATCATCATTCTGGATCAGAGATGTCGAAAGATGACTTGTTTGAATGACAAAGACGAAACCATGGTTTTCGACGTTTTTGCCGCTTCAAAGAAAGCATCTAATTGGTGGTTTCAGAGCTTTGCCCTTTCTTCTAGTAGTCTCTTGGTAGATCATAGTGGGAGGATCATCCCACAGATCGTAACTAGTCGGGCCTAAAGTGGAGCTTATCCATCCAGATCCATCCATTTATTCGATTGGATAATCCCCCTTAGGACACGTACCAATCCCACCCTAATATTAAATACACCTCTTGAAAGCCTGGGTTAGTATTGGACCTCTTCGTTGGGTTCCTGTATTGAATCATACTAAGATGGGATTGACTTGGGTTATGAGTCCTCATTTTGCAGAAATGTTTGGAAACAAACGTGCTGAAATAGAAGTCTTTTTGGTCCCTCTTGGTATTGCCACAAGGGCGATTAAGCAGTAGAGATCCATGGTTCAATGTTCACTCTCCAAGCACTGATGCCCTGGCAGATCTGACGAATGCAGAGTTCGGATATCAATACACCACAACGCTGCACTGGGCTCTTTGTCAATTAGGCTGGGTGCAGCGGGTGCAGCTAAAGGTTGGCCCTAAGGTTGGGTAGTGTGACCCGGGAGTTGGCGAGTTTCACATAGATTAGTATTTTTTTAATGTTTTTTTTCCCCTTAGATTGAGGATTCATAGTTTAAATATGATTCTCCAAATTTCATTGTATCTAAAGATCGAGCATGAGAAGTCGTGCTCGAGGCCACATAAGCTGTTGTTGCTGATACTACTGTACTTTTGCAAAGTGGTACCATTCACGAGAGGACAGTACTCATTGAAAGTTCCCACGATTCAACCGTTGTTGGAGATCATCCCGATCATCGCTACTTTCCACTTGGGTCAGACCCACTTGGGACCCATTTGGTCGAGGGGTCCAAGATCTTAGGGAAGGGATGGTACCCAGGGATCTTAGGGTGAAATCTATGGTGGAATCCCGTGTTGAATCAAGTGTTGAGCTGCGCCATCAAAAGCTACCACAAACATAGGGCCATAGGGGGTAAGACGCTTAAGACTTGTGAGCAATGCATATAGTTCTAAGCCAGCTTACCTATATGGGTTTGTTTGAGAATAGGCTACCCCAGAATTGAATGATTCTATGTGTTTCCTCTTAAAGTTCATTGTTTTGGTGGGTGTACACACCCCAGCATGTTGTTGGTCATATAACGTATGAGTATGTTATATAACGTTATGTATATATGTATGTATATATGTATATATATAATTATATATATATATATGTATATATATATACAATATATATATATATATACAATATATATATACAATATATATATACAATATATATATACACAATATATTTATGTATATATATATTGTATATATATATACATATTCTATACCACTATACCATATACAGTCAAAGTTTATTCCCACAGCATATTCCATGAGCCTCCAGCAACTTCGCCCCCTTGAAAGGCATGGGTTCAAACATCATCGAAGCCACGAATCTGGTGGAGCGCTTGTTCGGTATCGTGGTGGTTCTCTTCGCCATCATCACCTTCTCGTGCGCCATGGGATTCACCGTCCTTGGGTGATTCAATGGGGATCAATCATAAGTTATAGACATAATGTATAATAATATATATATCTATTATATTGTATATATAGTTATACATGTTGTAACCAAGAAAATCCAATGATGATATTAATGGGGAGATATACTGGAACGAAGAATGTCCAGATGGGTGTTTAAAAATGTGCGTAATACTGTATGCAGTACATCGATGGCCATGAAACATGAGAAACATGATGAAAAGTAAAATGTTTTTTTGCCAGAAGAGGGGAAATGTGATACACAGCTGAAAACGAGCTCAGTACTGTAACTGTTTCCAATTTTGGAGGCAGCAGAAGTGGACGGAAATCAAAGATGCGGAATTCAGGGTTAGTGGATGACTTTTTGGGAAGCTAGGCTCCAAAGAATGGCAATTGGACATTTCTTCACATATACTGTATATATATATTTATACAGTATATATATATATATATATGTATATATATATATTTATACAGTATATATATATATGTATATACAGTGTATATATATATATATATATCATGTGCAATTGGTAAATCATCATGTAGATCATTTACACAATTATAAACCACAGTGGTTTGACATAATTGTCGCTCTTAATGCTACAGTTGTGATACTGTGATGCCAGTTACAGCATGTTACACCTCTAATACTTAGCCATATTGAGTTGAATATCATACATTCCATTAATCATTGGTGAACATTATGAATCAAAAAGGTAATATAATAATGTTTAATCATTAGTTAGTTTAATATTATACATTATAGACTTTTTTGTGTGTAAAAAAAGTTTTAAACACCCAAGGTTGACACGTGAAAACTCGCAGGTCGCTGGTGAGTTTGATGACCTCTTTGCTGACGAGTTTGCACAACGCTCGAGAGCAAGAACTGCATGAATTCCGTGCCGTGGCAACGAAGGCGTTGGAGGTCCGAAAAAAAGGGGCCAAAATCTCCAGTTTTGAGTAATTTATTTGGATTGGTTGATTTCTTATGGTTTTGGAATTGATTTCTGATGTTTTTTGATTTGGGTTTTGCTGATTTTGATCAGTTCGGTACTCCAATGACACATTTTGCCCTACCCTAGTTGTAAAATTCCAGAGTATAGTTATGATAATCCACGATGAAGCCAGAGGGAAAGTGAGTCATCAGGAGTTTTTCTGGGCTTGATTTCGGATGATTTTAGATGGATTAGGTTGATTTTGAACTAATGATGTTAGATGGATTAAGTTGACTTCGAACTAATGATGTTAGTCACTAGGAGTTTCTGGGGTTGATTAGGACCTTTGATACTAATGATGTTAGATGATTTTAGGCCATTTGAGTATGGACAAAATCATCCTGGAACTCAGGAATCAAGTCGAACATAGTCGGGATCTGACAGTCGGCCACAATCGCTATCTATATAACAAACGTGATTGTAATTATGGTGATGATCATCATGGTGGTAGTATAGTGTAATTGTGATTATGAGGATGATTATGATGATTGATAATTATATAAGCTGCCTACTTCTACCAATCAGTGTGAGACGCATACCCCACATCAATGAAATCTTCATGCCACGCAATGTATATAGCTCCAAAGACTCAACTGCAGGTGGCTCAACACCTGCATTGATCGTATGGTGTTCCTCAGTTGAGGTTTGTTGCGAAGCTTTTTGGTCCGGAATCAGCATCTTGGCATGGGGAAATCGCTGGTTCTTGAAGGTCACCAACTGTAACAGCAGGCGGTGCGGAAGTTTCAAAGATAGGAAACCTGTAGGGGAGGTGAGCTGTTGTGATTCATGGATGGCAGAGCGAATCTCTCTCTCTCTCTCTGTGTCTCCTTCTCTTTGTGTCTGTCTCTCTCTCTATCTATATTATATATATATACATATACACACCTATCTAATCTATCTTTCTATCTTTCTGCCTATCTATTTATCTATGTATCTATCTAATATCTATCTATCTAGCTATCTGTCTGTCTATCTGTCTATCTGACTATCTGACTATCTGACTACCTGACCATCTGACCATCTGACTCTCTGTCTGTCTGTCTGTCTGCCTGCCTGGCTGGCTGGCTGGCTGTCTGTCTATCTGTCTGTCTGTCTGGCTGTCTGTCTGTCTGTCTGTCTGTCTGTCTGTCTCTCTATCTCTCTATCTATCTATCTATCTACCTATATACCTCGCTATCTATCTATCTATCTATCTACCTATCTATCTACCTATACCTATCTATCTGTCTGTCTGTCTGTCTATCTACCTATCTATCTATCTATCGATCTATCGATCTATCGAACTATCGACCTATCTATCTATCTATCGATCTATCTATGGATCTATCGATCTATCGATCTATCTATCTATCGATCTATCGATCTATCGATCTATCGATCTATCGAACTATCTATCTATCTATCTATCTATCTATCTATCTATCTATCGATTCTATCGATTCTATCGATTCTATCGATTCTATCTATCTATCTATCTATCTATCTATCTATCTATCTATCGATTCTATCTATCTATCTATCTATCTATCTATCTATCTATCTATCTATCTATCGATTCTATCTATCTATCTATCTATCTATCGAACCTATCGATTCTATCTATCTATCTATCTATCTATCTATCTATCTATCTCTCTATCTCTCTATCTCTCTATCTCTCTATCTCTCTATCTCTCTATCTCTCTATCTCTCTATCTCTCTATCTATCTACCTATCTATCTATCTATCTAGCTATCTATCTCTCTATCTATCTATCTCTCTATCTATCTCTCTCTCTCTCTGTCTATCTATCTGTCTATCTATCTGTCTGTCTGTCTGTCTGTCTGAAAGGAAGGAATTCTGCGAGACTTCCTCAAAGAATAAAAGTTGGCAACATCCAAAACGGCGAAACAAATCTGTTCAGACTTCCTCAGTAAGTCTAATTCGACAGCATCAAAAACACAGCAATTCTACGAGATTTCGTTCAAAAATGAAAAGTTGAGTGCAGAGCTGACGGCTTCGTGCCACGCCTGCCACGAGAAAGTGAGGCCAGGTCATACGAAGTGCTGCACCTGTCACGCAAAGCCATCTTAGCAAACTTGAAGATCTGATGCTCCAAAATGCTGCCCTCTCAGCAAATCAGCCCCCTTACTAACATGTTTCATGAAGATGTCTCTTGTATTGCGCCTGCCGCACAAAATTCTCTTTGGAGATCCTGTTGAAACGTCCCACATCTGCCATCGTTTTTGCAAGTGTCACGAAACCTTCACGTTTTTCTCACTTTTGGCAAGATGCAGAATCCATTGGGCTTGCCACATAAAGCGACGCTTCAATGTCCAAAAGTGGTCGAAAACATCTGGTGTTTGTAGCATTTTGACTTGGAAATGTGCTTCGTGCCACAACGGCGTTCAATTTTTTGATCTCTCATCCGACCAGATGCCTCCACACCTGCCGCTTTAGCGAACTCACTTTTCGACCCTCAGGAGCTTCAAAACATTGGAAAAACAGAGTGTGTCGCTGCTTTTCTACCTTTTCGCTCACTTTGATCTTCTTTCTCCTGACTCTTTCTCTTCGACTTCTTCTCTGCTGTCTGTCTTTCTTCTGACTCTTCTGTCCATAAGTCGGAAGTTTGACTTCGAAACTACCTTCGATTAGCAGAAGTTACGTTGTTATTTCCAGCTCATGGTGATGAACCAGTTACCGCTTTTATTTGGTGATGTGAAGGGGTGTGCCGCAGTTTGTCGAAAACACCATATTTGGGTTGCAAAACGAGGTAGGAACATTCTGAGAACAAGGTAGGCATTGCATGCAAAGCATTTAGCTAGCAAAACAAATTTGGAGAACAAGGCCGGGCCGCAATGGAGAACGAATTAGGAACACCCCCTCAATTGCTGGATGTACCAAATACTTTCCCTGGCATACTCCTGTATGTTCATGTAGTAGCCATGGTTCTACCCATTCGCAACCCCTGCAGAAAATCCAAGTCCGGAATACCCATAAATGTCAGAATGTTGAATCTGTAACTGGCGCTGGTTCAACTGCAGAGAACCTGTGTCATCCTGTGTCCCATCTCCACTTGGGTCATCCCCAAGTGAAACCTTTCCGGTACACATTTCCGGTAGCAATCCAATCATCCCAGAATTCCTTGGAGGGACCATTCCGCAAAAAAAAACCACAATCAGAAACACTTGAACGGTAAATTCATTTAACATCATCCATAAACTTAGTTGGATGACCAAAAATAGGTTTCCACGCAGATGTTTCCCTTAAGACCTCCTTAACATCCCCTTCACATTCCCTTAACATCCTGTTGTGGTTCACTTCTCGGTGTCTTTTCAGATCTTTTCAGGATCCCTGGGAGCCTGTCGCAGCGTGTGAAGAACTTCCTGCAGCACAGTTATACCTTGCAGAGGGAAGTGATCTCGGAGACGCAGGTGCGACGGATCTCAGGTAGATGAAGAATCCCCAAAGGGCGACCCAGCAGGGACATAGGGATATGATAATATATTATATGGGATATCAAATAACGGGATATAATTCTTGGATATTTTTGGATAGGATTAGAAGGATACCCCGTGATGCAATGATGCTTAAATTGGGATATAGGGGATTATAAGAATATTACAAGAGGGATAGGGATAGGGATTATGATCCTATATAATGATAGGATATATTGACAATGACTATTATGGGGATTATCAGGGTCCTGAACAGCATATGGGTTATAATTGTTTATTAAGTAGGGGTTGTAATGGGATATTTGCAATCAAACACAAGGAATGTAAGGATTATAAGAAGGATACTGGGGACTATGATTTGCTGGATGAATGGTTGATGAATATTGATAGTGGTTAATAATTGAGAGCAATGAATTGCATTGGAATTGGAAAAATCATGGAATACCAATCAATGATAGTGGCTAATAACTGATTGGGGTTAATGAGATTTGATATCTATTTTATATTGATGGAAATAGCAACAGAAAGCTTGGATACCCTCTGGTGTCATCAACCCCGAAACTGCCACATGTCCGCGCTCGGGATTTCTGACTGGAAAACTGCTGAAAATTGCCGAACTAAATGGTTGATTTTCCAGCGAGGTTTGTTTTCCAGATTTCAAACCATGGGCCATGTTTTCCCACCCGGGGATGGTTTTCCCAATGATGATAGAAAACCATACTCGCCATATACCATGTTTTGATCATAACACATATGTGCCATGGTCATAACTTTGATCCTCCATGCCGTAGACCTGTTTCTTTTGGGACGGTCAGAAAAATCCGTAAAATCCCTAGGGAATAGGATGGGATTCAGGTTCATATACCATCATATAGCCATGTTTTTCACGGAGTATACCATGTTTTCTCCCCATAGTGAACCATGTGTTGCTGGTTTTTGATCCGATCGATTCTCATTAAATGTCAGTGTTGGATAGACCCCTGCAAATTCCATTATATAATTATTCCGATTAAATGCCATTAAGTTAAATACCATTAGATACCACTAAGCCCCCATTATCTCAACTAGTGTTGGTGATATAGCCTTTGGTACTCAAACATGGCAAGCTAAAATATCCACTATGAATCAGCATTTAGATGGGACAATCATCGAACTAAATGGTGGAGTTTCCAACTAGCCATGTCTGGTTACCAGAGGGTAACATTGAATACCATTACCCTCCAGTAATATGGGTCACAAGAGACTAAATTCTGATCATCCCAAGTCTTCAATTAGAAAACTCCTTCCCATGCAAAACACAGCGAAATTCTTCAACTCACTCTGTAGCGAAATCATCGAAGAAAATTAGCCATCTATACCCACCATAGCCCCGAAGGATCGGCTCCTGAAGGTGCCTTTGCTCAGCTTGCTGTCCAAGAACCTGCAAGGAGAATTGCAATTTGCAAGGCGCATTCGCAGCGTTGGGAGGTTGCTGGGAAAATGCTGGGGAAATGTGGTGGTTTAAGATGGTTGAATATGGTTTAATGATGTTTAATGGTGATTTCCTGGGATTTTGTTTTCTTTTTACAAACAACAGTTTTCATGGTATAGCCAGTATAGCCATTGAATCCGTGATTCATTTTCCAACGTTCAACCTTTGCAAAACAAAGTAACTCAGAGGCCAAAAGAAAGGAAATCACAAACTTCGCGGGCCAGGCCTTTGTCGCTGCTGTTTTTTTGTTTCTTTTCAGCAAAAGGCCACGATTTTTGGGCCCGATCGCATTCTTCAACGGTTTCGGACAGCCATTCGGTAAGCCAAAGTGAAAGTGACCAGATTTTGATCAGGTCTTGTCACCTTGGAATATCTAGAAATGTGAGGATGCCGTTCATCCTTACCTCTTGGTGCATATAGACAGGTAGTAGCATGTATATCATCCTGTATACGTATATGTTGTATTTATATATATATATATAGCTGTTTATTATCTAACATGTGTATATATATATATATTATACAGACAATATATGTAATTTTACCCTTACATGACTTACATGATATGACTTCGGTTATGTTTCCATGTATATCTGTATTCGGATCATCACATGAGATATCATGGGTGAAATAGAGCTCATCACAATTTCACCATAAATCATTCTAGCACTGTGTTGCAGGCAACCTCACAAAAACAACCCAACATTTAAGGTGGCAGAAAGCCTGAAACCGATTTCCATGTTTTTTCACCAAAGGTGGGTATGGTAGGGTAGGGTAGAGTATGGTGTGGTATGTGGTACCATAATACCTTGAATGAGACTAGTGGTCGGTGTGGCTGTAATGCTAATTGACACCTCATATATAATCCATATTTAATGCAGCATAGGTGGGAGATGTCATGTATAGAATCTCATCCCAAGAATGCTTCATAGATATTGGCCAACATGCCCAATAACATGAAATATCGCTAAAAGGAAACCCTACACTGGATATAGCAACAAAATGCTTGCAGGTTCGCCAGATATATTCCTATACATCAAAATTTATCCAAATACTTCCGAAACGAAGTACTTAAGCCCTTAATACGCACACTAAAATTTCAAATGCAAATCGAAGGTATACTGCTGGATCCATTTAAGTATCAGTCTAAACCATGTCCATGTTATTTCTTCCCCGAGAGTCCAAAAGCCAAATGAAGTGCAGGCGGTTGCGCCATAAATAGAATAGTTGTCAGAAGTGAGTAATACTATTATTGCACTATTATATAATAGTCATTACATGTCATTACTAAGCTAATCAGAAATCCATTCTATCCTCATTCAGATCCAAATTATGAACCCTTCAAAAAACAATCAAACTATTGAACAATTAAGACATATCACGAATGCAGTTTTGAATGACCTAATATTATATAGGAGTCTTAATTACAGTTTCAGTGCCGTACAATGTTAGCTTTTCTGACTAGGTCACTAGGTCATTAATAACAATTATGTATAACACCTGGTATTTGGAATTACAGCTAGTAACAGTTTTCATGATAGCTGCATATAACTATAATATTCACATGGCATTATTCATTTCATACCATTCATGGGTATTTTTCATGCTTGTAGATTCATGGATATCCACCAAACACCCAACTATAACTATAGTATTCATAGTTTTTTTGGGGATACAACTGTAGTATAGCTATACAATCACACACAAAACCACATAATTATATAGCTGTATAACAATATAGTTATATTTATATATATATATAACTATAAAATTATATAACAACATATCATTATAGAACATAACTATATAACAACACATACAACATGTATAACATAAGTGTTTATGTAAGTATTATAATACAGTAACATAATACAGTAACATAATACAGTAACATAATACAGTAACATAATACAGTAACATAATACAGTAACAGCAGTTGTTATAAACTATAGAAACTATAGATATAACACAATAGTAACATAACTATAGCAGTGAACATATACTATACCATCTCGTTATTTAACGTAGCGAACTGGAGAATCACCCATTTTTAATAGGTAAATTATCAAGTTTTTCACATCTATGGGCCATGGCTTCCATGGTCCCATATATTACCATTTGGCTAATGGTATTACTAGAAAACTGTATAACACAACACATAGTTTATCTATAGTAATACCATTAGCCGGATAGTTTTTTATCCACTAGCACAATTTAGCCATTAACAATAGTTTACTAATGGCATAACTGTCTGGTTGGTGGTTTGGAACATTTTTTGTTTTTCCATAATATGTGGGATAATCCTTCCCATTGACTAATATTTTTCAGAGGGATTGAAACCACCAAAATGCTGTATAACTATAGTTTAAAAACACAAACATCGCAGGTACCAGCGATCCTTGAGCTTCTTGGTCTTCGTGGCGGATGCCTTGTTGGCCGGTGACTGGGATGACCCTGAGCCGCTGTTTTGGGAGGAGAAGCAACGGAGTGGGGGGTGAAAACCCATGGGAAAATGGAGGAAAATGCATGGAAAATGATGGAACACCTGGTAAAAACCATGGAAAATGGAAGAAACAACACATGAATGACAAGTGGGAAAATAGCAGCAAAGTTGAGAAAACAACACACCAAACATTGAAGAAAAACAACATGACGGAAACACTGAGAACTTTGAAGAACGAACAAAAATTGATTAACATTGAGTAAGCACCAACAACCAAAAAAAACATTGATGAGACATCCCCAATAATACTGATTCTGGAATTTTTGGTTGATCATTCGGTGTGTTGTTGGTTGAACAATTAAAGAACGACCAACTTATATAATTCCATTCTGTTTGGAATGACGATCCTTTTCCAAAACTGATATTGTTGGATTTATTATTGGAAAATCCACGTTATCAAATAATTGCCCATGTTTATTCCAAATAACTTGGTCACTTACATGTAACGCAGAATGGGTTTGAAATCAAACACCAACTGAAGACTCACCATATACTGGTTGAGCAAACGTGGATTTGGGAGGTCAACAAGGTGTTTTTTTTTGTGGTGCATCTACAGTAAGACATGTGCATGGGATATGCTTTGGCATTTCCACCAAATGCCCCCCCCATTTGTGTTCGATTTTGTAAGAGGAAAATGGGTTGTTGATGGTATCCTCTTTTCTTCAAGGGGATACACGTCTCCCAAATCGTGACCTGGTCTCGACCACGATGGGAAAACACCAGGGGCTTTTCAGGGCGGCGGCAGACGGTTCAAAAGAAAAGGGACTTAGAGGATGATCCCACGTTGCCACGCCACGTTGCTATGGTGTAAAATGGGAATATCCAGGAACAAAACGGATAGCTATGTTAGCAGCATGTTTTTTTGATTTTTTTTGGTAAATCTATGATAGCAGCGTGCGATGGAGAAGAACATCATAGCCAGGTGAGTGGGTTTCCTGCTATCTTGGAGACCTTGAGTGCTGTAAAATGATAGCCATGTTAGTGGCCTCCTGTTCAAACTTTTCTTACTTGTGTATTGTTGATTCTGTCCAATAGCTATATAGTGGTCTACTATACGCAAAATGCTAGTTGGGTAGCCGGGTAGCCCATTCTGATAGCTAGGTTAAAATAGGGAAATTCGAGAAACAATAGCTATGTTAAAGATTACCCGAGAGTAATTCGTACTGTAACTGGTCTTTAACCCATGAGATCGTAAGTCCTAGATTCGTTCATATAATCAACTTTATAAATGACTCTAAATTGGGAAGTCTTGTTACTAAACATCTGCAAAAAAACGTAGCGTGATCCTTCAAGTAAACTTGGCGGTGCCTCGGATGGTTGGACCCAGATGTGCATCCCTAAGCCCCAAGATGAACAGTGCTTGATCACTGGCTTACCATCAAAATGACCACCATGCACTGGAGAAATGAACTGATCATTGCTACGTTACGGAAGTGAACCTAGCACCGGTTTTTGGTGCTTGAAGCGGTTTTATGAATCGATTCCCCAAGTGGCTAAAGAATGACCAAAAACCTGTCACTCAGTGGATTCAATGTCTTGAACACCATTTCATACCCACAGCCCGAAAAAGATCAGCTGAGCCCCGACCCGACCAAGGTGATAACTTGCAGCATCGAGAAGTTGCGCATGAAATCGCGGCCAATGCAGTGACCCAGACTTTCCTGGCGACCAGCGAGGTGGTGTGCCTTGGTAAACCAACTGGTGGATGGGTCGAATTTAAGCAGTATTGGAGAATACTAGTGATTTATTTGCGATTTCAAGGGGAATATGAATTCTAGTTGCTTTTGATGTCCGAAATTGATTGCGGTTTTCATAATGATGGGTTCATCCCATTATTAACATTTATTAACCCATTATTAAGCCATTATTGGGCCATCCGAAGCAGCTGTGATATTGGGGTATTCCAAGAAAATCTCATGCTGGATCATCACCAAATGATTCCCGCGGGAGAATCAGAAAAAGTGGGCGGATCATGATGAGCGGCGCCGTCACTTCTCACTTCTCGGGGTTCCTTAAAATAGAGGATCCCCAAGTGATGGATTTCAAATGATTTCAATACCTTAAGTCATAGGAAATAGTGACGACTTGGATAATCTTACTGTAGATCATTTAGGGGTACCCCCATGACTTAGGAAACTCCAAAAATGGATGACACACACAGCGAGGTTCTACGCTGGTAACGTGGCGGAACACGTCTTCTTGGCCACCTCAGGAGCTTTGCTCTACCTGCAAAATCGAGGGCCACTGGGAATTCGACAAGGATTAACATGGATTAACCACGGGATGTAAATGGGATTCACCAGCCAATGTACAGAATTTCATAGGCTACACAGCTCATATGATATTTGGCTGTGTAAAATGGGAGATTTACCCCGAAATGATGTCCGTTGTAGGGAACGTGTCACCATGGCTGAAGAAAACTGCATCCAGACGGTTCCAAGTGCCTGGTGAGAAGTGTTATATATCATTTGATAGATATGAGTCAATCGACTCCAACTCAAGGTATGGGTTTGGTTGAAAATAGGCTCTACCCGGTTAAAAATTATTAAACATGCTTACATAAAGCCTCATTTTCTCCACTCGGCGGGTTCTTAAAATGGGGGATCCGCAGTCGTCACCGTGGGTTTACCAAGTCATGGTCTAACCGCTGGATGATTTGGGCTATGGGATTTATGGTCGTTGCCACATAGAACGGAAGTTGAGGAGTACGAAAGTACGGTTGTTTACCGTGCCCTGCTGTTCTATCATTCCGTTTTCCTCAGAAGGTTGGAAAAAAAACCTTACTCTCAACTTACTCCTAACTTTTTTGTCGTTCTATCATTCTTGTTTGTGTTCTATAATTGTGTTTTCCCCCGTATGTCACACATTTACCAATTCTGTTCTATAATTACGTGTTCTATGGTTAAATTTGCAGTTATTCCGTTCTATAATTCTAGTTTCTATGTACATTCTTCCGGGGTCCCAGAAAGATACATAAGATATCATAAAATGATGCACATATATGCAAGTAACCTCCAAGACCCATCCAATCTGCATGTTGCTGGTGGTTTCAATGGGAAGCTGACGAGCACAAATTAATTGTAGAACAGCCAAACATTAGTTATGGAACAGGATCCGAATCCGCGCGGAATCGGGATCCGGAGGAGTACGAAAGTACGGTATTTTAATGTACTTTTGTACTTCTCATTCTGTTCTATAATTCTGGCAACGGCTGTAAGGTGATTTGAATTGAATAGAAATTTAATGCGATTGATTGGGATCTAAATGAAACTCTAATTTTTGGTGGATATTTCATGATATTTCCATGGGATCAACAATATGATCTTCTGGGTGTGACTGAAAATGGGGGATATTTCCATGGTTGGATGCCCCATCTAAGTGGATGATATTCCCCATGATTCATGCGGCGCAATGTATCCCAATTTGTGTGTAAAACGTATGGTTTGTGTGAAAATGGCGTAACAAATGCCCAATTTCAGATGATGAACACACAGACACAATCACAAAAGCATTGGTCAGCATAGAGCAATCAGAATACATCCAAGCCTCCTTGAAGGTCCTTGTGACACCGTCCTCATTTTCTATGTGCGTGGCCATTGGCATCCCCCACGTTGAGACAAGCCAAATTCCCCAGTCATGCCCTCTCAATTCCCGAGCCGCAGCCTTGTCTGAGGAAGACGGTGGCAGACATTGACACCTGGATTTCCGAGATGTTGCCTGACATGCATAGCTGGGATGGGAACTAAGCTCAGCGGTGGAGATTTTGGTTGAGTAGTAAGTAGTAGGAAACCAAGCTACATGTCGGTTTTGAGCTACAAGCATGGGGAAAACATCCAGCAGTGATGCTTGGCCAATGGTTAGTTGTTCGATTATGCGAAGAGCATCCACCCTTTTTAAGCCGATGCTGTACATTTTCTGAGATAAACCCACAAACCTTTGAGTTGGGGGGGCCTTCTGCCATCTTAGTTTCAAAGAAACACTGGTTACCACTGCTTCCCCTCGTAAACTCCGGTGCTCACCAGCATTTGGGAGCTACGGATGCGTCCATAGCATTCCATAGCCAATATTCCCTCACAAAAAAAGGGAACCAAAGAGCTACCAAGAGTTTCCGAAGCTTAGACACATTGATTAATAATGATTAATTATCACATCACATCACGTTGCTTGTCCGATTGCATCAGATTCCCTACATTGGCTGGTCAAATCCCATTAAAAAATGGTTAAAAATCATAGGGTCAATCTAAATCTGTATTTCTTCTCTTTGAAGTCACAGTTTCCCTTGGAAAAAAACACACACACGCACATTTTCCAAGGACTTTGTGGACGCCCTGGACCTTCTGTGGAGATCTGCTCACTCAAGACCTCACCGTCTTGGTCGCTCGAAGCTGACCGTTTTGGTAAGAAAGGATTCAAAAAAGGATCATGCGAAAATATGTCACCAAAACCAGTTGATCTGATCGATATATATATATATATATATACATATAATTATATACATATATATTAATATATATATATATGTATATAGGTATATATATCTGGGTAAATTATAACGACCTCACTGCGACCTCACTGGAAATCATGGTTAAGGGGAATCATCCCCAAATGGCCTTAGTTGAGGTTAGTGAAATATTGTAATTTACCCATATATATATATATATTTACCCATATATATATATATATACTGTATACGTATTGTATTTGAATATATTATAATGAATAATGCTGTTTGCAATAATCACAATGATTAATAATATTCTACAAACAACCCATTGTTTTCCCATGAGAAAGAAATACAAAGCCTGGATGGTTTGAACCTTATAAAGTGAACGTTAGAACAGTATTTACAGTCGTGCACATGATTAATAAATACTAAAATTCTAAATTTATGATAATTTATGTATCATCCTGGAGTAATTGGATAGAATATGGCAATTTCTCACTAAATCCTCACTAAATGTAAGTGAATATGTTTAAAACATCAGAACATATTCGGCATCTCCAGGATGACACCATCTACTGACCTCTTGGCCGACCGGGGTGCAGGTCATGGTGGAACAGTCCAGTTTCTGTGACATCGTCTGTAAGAGCCCTGAAACTCAGCAGATGGCCAAGATCTTCGCAGAGGACTATGGGTTTTCTCCGTGTAGCTCCATATTTCTTGGAAAAACAGCAGGGATTTTAACATTTCGGCCACCAACATGGTGATGTTTGTGGGATTTTACGGGGGAAATCATCTCCAAACTGGTGGATTTTCATGGGAACATCATCTTTTTTCATGGGGAATGTTGTCCAAAATGGGCAGTTGTTTTCCAGGTTGTTGCTGGGCGGGTGGGTGATTCATTTATCTGGGTGATTTTCTACTTAATTGAATTTCTGGAGTTGCTTGTAACTATGTTGCTCGTCTCCCGAAGAAATCAGTAATTTGTCGACTGAGAGGACTACGTGGCCAACATGAATGCGTACGTTGTCGCTTCTGATCTTTGGCAATATCCAGGCACTCCCAGAGGAAAGGGTCAATGGGGACTCAGTTGGAGCTACCGTCAGAGTTTCCAAATGACATGAAAGTGTCAAAACCGATGGTTTTCTGTTTGAACTGCAGGGGATAAACACATAAAAACCCTATCCATTCTTTTTAGGAAACATGTTAGTGTTCACCTGGGTGTCCGGGTTTGGACAACACCCTTTTCGGTTGGAGAGCTTTCATGCTACATGGAGAACGTGTTAGTAATTTTCCACTCCAGATGGACTTTCCATTCTGGCATTTGTGTGGCATAGTTGTCTATGTATATGCATATGTATATATATATTTATACATGGTACATGGATATCATTGTATACAGCATTGCCCACGCAACAAAGAAAAACCGGTTGTGGTTGGTTGCTATCCCGACTTAGATGGCTGATATCCCAATGATATACATGTTACATGATATTCACGTATATAATATATATATATGATATACATACATGCTGGAATATGTTGTATATATAATTATATATATATACATATATATATATATACATATATATATATATACATATATATATATACATAATTGTATACATAGATGCTGATGTCTTCCTGGTTTTGACCCATACTGTAATACTAACATTTATTGTTATTTCTTGTTTACCTACTGATACTAAGAAATGTATGTGCTCTTTGAAGACAACACCTCCTATTGTTGTTCTTATTGGTGATTTGTCTATGTTGAGACCTACACTGGTGAACATATGTACATAGTTATATAGATAACTACATATAATATGTAATAATATATATATATATTTATTTATTTATCATATATAATGTATCATATATACATACCCACATGTTATGTATACATAGTGTCATTGTGTATATTCACTTGCTAATATTGATCTACTTTATGGCTTCATTATATTTATATATATATACATGATCTGCCTGTGTCAGGTGATGACGACAACCAAGACGAGCCCGGAAGGCCATTTTGACTTTATGGGTTGAGGATTGATGCTTGATCTTTTTATGGAATTGTAATGATCTATGTTTATTTATTTACAATTTTATGGATTCCAATCATTGTAATAAATGATTATTACAATTGTAATAAACATTGTAATTTTTATGGATTTGTTTCGGTTGATGACATGGAAATATGGTGGTTTCATGGAGATCTAATGGAAACATATAACCCACAGATATGATTTGGGCCTGAAAATGGAGTAACTTTCTGTAAATCCGCCGTTGCCATTGAATCCGGATTAACCAGCCAATAATATATGGTATATTGTGAGGATTTAATGTGGATTTAATCTGGATTGATAGGACTGATGGTTAATTAAACTATTACGATCTTCGGGGGTGCCTGAAAATCGGGTGTACATCCCAAAACATGGCAATTTGAATGGGTTAATGATGATAAACCACTAGATTTTGGGATACCCTATCCTCACACAAACCTATATTTAGGATGTCTTTATATGTGTAAACTGGCATAGATATATACATCATGTAATTTCACACAATATAAATATGTTTTAGATGGAATTAGCATTGGCAAAATCAGATCTAAAATATCAAAGTGAATTGATATACCCTATGGTTCTCTAACATAGCTATTGAAAATTGCCATTTATAGTGGATTTACCCATTAAACATGGTGATTTTCCATAGTTATGTTAGTTTACCAGAGGGTACATAGAATCGATTGTGTAGTTCATGCAGTGTATCCATCTGCACTGCACAGCTCGGTTCAGGATGTCACTCCATGGCAGAGGTTGAAGTTAAAGCCAGCAACCAGCCAGTGGGATGAAATTATCCCAACTAAAAAACTGTGGATGGCAACCATCCCAACTAAATAACAAGGGATGATTGGCAGTTTTCTATCCACTGCCATCCCTAAATAACCAGCCAGTGGATTTAAAATTGTTATTTAGGGATGGCAGTTTCACTTAAAAACAGTGGATAGAAAACCATCGTCATAGGGGTGAGATCCCGTTGTCCCAACTTGTGGAGGTTATTGCCATAGTCATTACCATACTGATTACCATAGTTATTACCAATGAATAAACCCAACTGCACCTCCCAGTATCAGCATGTTCGCTGGGTCACATACCTGTTACATAACTTCTAATTTTGAACAGGGTCCTCATTGGATGGCTCCAACTGCTTTTACCCCTTATGTTTTTGTTGTTGAAATCCCATTGGATTCAAATGGTTGATGCTGAAAAAACTCAAGTTTTCGGAAATTGAATCCCATCACATTCCATTAAATCCAACTAAAATATATTGAAGTCCATTCAAAAATGAGTCCTATTACAATCTATTACAATCTATTACACATATTTTTCGACTGGAAGGCGCCTGCACTTGCAAAATTCAGGCAGTGGATGACCAATCTCTTCGGCGGGAATCAGAAGCGCCGAAGCAGTTTGCGGAGGGTGTGGAACCTTAGTATCGAAGCAATGGACAGATCATGACAGATCGATTTGGGTGCTGAGTGAACCTTGATTTTTCATGGTCAGCTATTGAATTGCACTAATTTGATTTAGATGACAAATTGACCCCACCAGCATGAACATAAGTAGTATTTGAGCAGCAATTATGTAGTGTTTTGTGCCTCTTCGCGTAGCATTGTAGCTTCTATTTTCTTGGTGGTTGCTATAGGTAAGTAAATTGTGTCTTTACCATAAACGAGGAGACATACCAATCTTGTGAGATGCCTTAAGCGTACTTCTAAGGAACCAAAAGCAAAAAAAGCCAAACAACTATTTTGAAAAAGCAAAAACAAAGCAAACAAAAAACAAACCGGATTATACATTTATATGCGGTTGCTTTTTTTACGGCATTTTTTCGCACTTTGTTTCGCTTTTTTTTTGGCTGTTTTTTTTTCCGTTTTTTTTTTATTAGTCCGATTGTTTTTTCGTGTTGTTTCTTTCTCAGGTGACCTGATGACCGGGACCTTCGAAAATGTAAAAAACATGTTGCAAAAAACGAAAAAAAACACGACAACAAAAAAACGAAAAAAAAACGAAAACAAAGCAAAAAAAAACGAGAAAAAAAAGTGAAAAAAGAGCGAAAAAAACGAAAAAGGAGCGAACACAATTAGTTTGCCTTTTGTGTTTTTTTTCTTTTTTCAAATTTAGGTTTGGATTGTTTTTTTTTTCAAATTTAGGTTTGGATTGGGTTTTGCTTTTTTTTGTTTGTGTGTTTTTTTCTAATTGATGTTTGGATTGGGTTTTCTTTTTTTTGGATTTGGTTTTGTTTTTTTAGTTCATTTTATTTTTCTATCGTTTTACATATAGAAGTTACCTGTAAGCCGTGTCACAATACTAATCCGAGCAAAAGATGAAGGCTTGGTGGTTCCTCCCAGTAAATAGGTCATTTAGAACTCTGGCAAGTAGGGTTGGTCTACTACTGCGCTTACAATCTACTTACCAAGGATGAAAGTATGGTGACAAGCATTGGCGCCCACAAAGTACTTAACATAGCAATTCCTAAGGCTTCAATGGGACCCCTTGTTGACCCATGTCCAGATTTTGGATGTCTGGGCAACTTTTGGAATTGGCACTTTGAAAGTCTCTGTTTTGAATAAGACATGCAATGATACAGCATACATAAAAAAAAACACGGCATATACACCTTCATGTTCAAGTCGTGCAGATCAATTATATATTTAAGATCCATTTATAGATGATTTTCCCATTAAAAAGATGGAGATTTCCAATTGCTAGCTATGTACCGTGCATACAGGGTGCAAGGCTTGTGGCAAGTCTCCACGTAACTTTCGTATTTAGGGGGCAAAGGATGAGGAACATTTTAACGAGAAACGAATCATTGTCCAAACATAAGATGGAAATTGCACAGATGTCTTGTGATGCGTCCCGATTAACAGCATTTTTCTGATCTAGCTAAACCACATGTCCATGAACAATTACCCTCTGGTTATTTAACATAGCCATGGAAAATGGCCCATAGAAATAGATGATTTTCCCATTAAAACCTCCATTTATAATTAAGGGATTTTCCATGGCTATGTTAAATAACCAGACGGTATAAAACATTATAAAACTATATATTTGGGACAAACGATCCTACGGAAACCGTGATGTGAGTCGGTCATTTCAGTGTGGAAATCTTCCCGGAAAACTTGGCAGGACCAAGACCAAGGCCATGGCGAAACGTCATGAAAATTGGGTGAGTTCCATGAAGACAACCAATAGGAAGAACACCATAGAATTTTCGGTGAACCTCAAACCGGAAAAATCCCATAGACTAGCGCAGAGAAGCAGAAAGAGATGGGTAGACAGATAGACACACACACAACCAAAACAAACCGATCCTACAGTTCTGTTCTTCACTCAAATGACCTCTCAGAGAGAGGTCCCAGATTAAACATTTCCTTGGCTGAGGTATGCATGCCTGGAACTCGTGGATACCCCAACTGGCAAATCCAAACCACTGTTGCGGTACTGTAACTAAGGACCCAGCCATTCCAGGTTTGGTGGTTCAGTTAATTAAGAGAAACATGTGGCTGGAAATCCTCCAATTCTTGAGAAGAAAGCGCAATGCAATCTCCCCGAATAGATCTAGGTTTGCCTGAGTTATACCCTCAAGTGATCACTTTAGCAGTTTGATCAACTATTGGATTTTGATTCAAACATGACAGTTACAGCAACAATGGTTTTGATCGAACATGGTCACATGGATGGAAAGTTGATACTTCACCCAGGGATTTGTGATATTCCGAGATTTTCAGACAACCACCAAACATATCTCCACTCAGACATTGCCAGAGTTTCCTAGTTGTGGGTAGACCCCAGTGACGATCAACACGAATCGCGACTCCTGCGAATTCGTCGCAGCCCCCAAAAATGGTGGTGCCGCGGGGTTAAGTTGCTTAGTTCAGGTGAACTGTTAGGCTTATGCTAGATGTACAGTATCTTTTTTCATATCTATATATATTCTATGTCTATATCATCTATAATAGTCTATAATTATCTCTATAATCATTAAATATGTCTACATATTAATCTATGTTATATATCCATATTATTCCATATAGATTAATATCAATGTAGTTAATCTAACATCTACCCTAATTCCAGGCTTCGGCACGCCCGGCATCGCCCGAACAGGCATCAGATCCACGGCTCTTCATGGCGCAAGACGTGGTGCCCGGCGCCAACGGTCTGCCGGGACTGGATTCGCAGAACCTGCAGGCGACCCTGGGATGGCCGTTGGTGAAGTCAAATCATGTCATTTTTCCATTCAAAAACCATCATTTCATAAGGAATTCAGTTGGTGGTTTGTATGGTTTTGAATGCTGAATGGTTCCAAAGCTTGGTGAAAGCCAAATCTGTGTTGCTTTAAATCATATTTTAAGGCACATGTTCCAGCAGCCAGAGGTCTTGCAGCAGGCGGCCAAGGATGCGTAGGTCGTTGGTCGAACGGGCACCGGTGCTTTGAACTGGGCACCTTGCTGGGGCTGACTTTGCTGACTTTGGACCATGGTAATAAGCTGAAGTTGGAAGGGCCCCTATAATATCCTATAACATCCTATAACTATGGTTGTAGATTCAATTACATGTGAAACTGCACCCCCAAGTAGCCTTTGCTCATTTATAGCTACTGGTGAGCATGGAAAATCACCCTTTCTTGGTAGGTAAACTATCTATAAATGCACCATTTTTCATAACTATGGTGTATATAGTAAGCCTCAAAAAGATTGAAACATGTCAAATCCGATTCTTGTGAATTTCACAAAAAAAAGTGCTCTGGTGAAACATTGCAAAATCCGATTCTAAAAACTAGTGATAAATCGGACCTGTTCGGCATCTTTCTCAAGGGGCCACTGTAATGACCATGTCTAGTTTCATCGATGTCAGCTTCAAAATCCATTAACATTTATGAGCTTGTCATGGGTTAATGCAGTACCTAAAACGTCATTTTTTCAGGCTACAGTTTGACCATGTGGCGCTGGGTTCGTCGGAAAATGGCGGACCCCCATTTGTAAACACGAAGCCGTAGAGATATGCCATACATATCAGAGATGTGTCAGCTATGCATATCAGAGATATGCGCAGTATGTATACATATATAGAACAGATATATGTACATATTGGCACATATATAATCATATATATATAAAGAGTCACAATCTAAATGTATAATATACATTTACATATTCTAAATGTGGTAGGCGTGTTTCATCAAGCTATCTATTTTTAAACCATATTATATAAAGAGACACAATGTGTATCTAGACATCATGAGTATACATATAAATTCATACATATATATATATATACACACACGTAGACACACTTGAATAAGATACCACAATGAAGCACCCTTCCAAAACGTTGCAAATACCACCAAACATATGTTTTTTTTTCCATCTGAATTTGGTGGTAGGTTTATGTTTTTAATTTTATAACGTGTATTTATATATATCTATATACATCAACAAAGCTAGTTGTTTCCCTGGTGGTATCTATTGAATCAATGTCACCCAGGTTCTTCACGACAACAGTGTGAGTCGGTGCTGAGTCGTCGCCTGTTGCGTTTTGCGCCATGGCCACGCTCCAAAGGAGGTGAACGTTTTTGTTTTGTCCACTGTCTTGGAAGATTTGTGCAGCTTAGAGCCGCAATGGAAACCTAAGATCAATGGCTATTTTAGGAACCTAAATTGGAGGTACCTACCATATATAAGGCCTATGTAAGGCCTATGTAAGGGAATATCCCCACAAAATATGGCCTTATATGGTACAGTACCTCCATTTTAGGATCCTGAAATTCCCATTGACAAGATGGCAATGGAACATGTCCATTTCCAATAAGCAGAGAATCTGCAGCTGGATGAACATAAGGATAAAAAAACACCTCCAGCATGTCAGTTTAGGTCAGCAGACATGTGGATTTCAGTGGTCCTTAAAAAGTCAGAAGCATTTTGGAAACTGCCGTTCTTTGGGACATCGTTCTTTGAACATGACTTTGGTTTAAAACATGCTTGAACTTTCCACAGGTGCTGTCATGGACTCATATCATGTTATTTGGGAATTTGGGACCCTCCTTCCAGATTATGAAAGCTCTCGATGTGCCTTTCAGGAACACCAAGTACTTGTTGAGTGTTTCAAATATCAATGCTATGGATCAATAGCTATGAATGGCTCTGAAAAACAATCTAAAACTGGTGGATTTTCCTATTGGCATGTAGAGCATGTTGGCTTATGTGGCTATGGATCAATTGCCATTACTTTTTTTTAATGGGGGATGAACATCCACTGCTTACCAGCTATTTCGATGTGAGCATCCTGGCTACTGGATCAAAGCTTCCACCATGATCCTTTAGGGCGTCTGTGGCTGTTTTCGAAATCTGACGAAGTCAGAGACTGATTCGCACACCTGGTCTTGTACAGTTCGTCACCATGTGTAGCGGCTAGCTGGTTAGTGTCTCAACACTTTGACTTGCGGCTTGCAAGCGAGGGTCAAGCGGCCCTACGGCTGGTGGCAGGAACAAAACATAGCATTATCCCGAATGAACCCGAAATCACACGAAATTTCGGCTGTTTTGCGGTTGATGTTGTGAATCCCCATGCCATCAAGACATCCATCGATTCGATTTTGCAGTATCACATAAAAAATGATGCTCGCTTCCCGTTGAGAGCCCCGCATATACTGCACAGCATTTTCGACCCCAGACAACAGTCAGTTGAAACAGACAGATATATTATTTGAGGATATGATATGTACTGCAAGTATATATAATTATATATATATAATTATATATATATATACTTGCTATCAATGCAGAAAAATATATCTCTGATGTTTAAATCTTGAATCTACAGAATTGCTGGATAAAGTGTACCTGCTACTGCCAAGATCTTGGAATCGAGGTATGGTTGTTCCAATTCGAGTCGGCTCAGCGGAATGCTGTTTGTCAGGAAATATGATATGCTGCAAGTTTAAACCGATTGGGATAAAATTACATGGTGAAAAATCCACAGATGTGCTACAAAACTTTGTAATGTGGTAAACCCAATAGTAAACCATGCCCAAAAAATAGGTTTGTTGATGGAATTTTGGGATATTTGCTGGGGATGATGCACAATGACCCCGAAATGCTTTGTTGATGGAATGGTTTATTATTATTAAATTATCTGGTTGGTGGTTTTAAACATGAATTTTATTTTCCATTTCATATATGGGATGTCATCCCAACCCCATTGACGAACTCATATTTTTCAAGATGGTGAAATTGCAGCACCAACCAGTTGTGTTTCGCATATGACATAGATTTTGCCAGGTCTACACTAGAGGAGGAACTATGGACTATGAACATGATACCCCCACCGCACCGTGTGGACCCGCTCCGAGATTTCCAGAAATTCGCTGGTTCTGCGGGATCAAAAGGTCTGGTGTTTTTTATTTCATGGCTTGGGAAGGTGCTCCAACCAGGGAGAACTGCATAGAGATCCTGACATGGGTATGATCACCCTCTTTTTCGGTAGATATCCATGTAAGTTTCTGCGGAAAAGTGGGGATGATTATCACCAATCTGGCAATTTGGATTGGGATGTTGTTTGGGTACATGACACAACCCCCAAAAAGATGGACAAAGCATTTATACCTCGTAATTTACAGATAGCTATAATATGCTATAGTCCTTGTAATTACTTAAGATACTATCCCCTCAATTCGCCACTGTTTTAGTGGCAACTCCATGTGGGAGATGTGGGCAGAAAAGCTACAAAGCAGCTAACGAAGTGGTGCCCCAGTTCGTTAGCCAAATGAATTGTATCTTTGTACACATAGTGAATGCTATATATATATAATGTATATAAATATAGACTTAATGACGTGTATTTAATGGTGTATATATATATATACATATTTAAAGTGTTTTATTTGTGATACTCAGAGCTACCCTTGGGTAATGGTTTGCTGTAAAATCCACCATTTAGTTTGTTCCATGACAATGTTCCGTTGAGTTCGAGGATTTCCCATCAGTTGACGGCTATAAACCAACCTATAACTGCGGGGAGGGCACCAGTTGTTCAGTTTTTCCCGTTTTTCCCTGTTCAATAAGTTTATGATGGAGTGATATCAGTACTTCAACACTGCAAACTCCTCAAAGATGGGAATTGGCTTCCCGAAGACCCCGTTGTTGCCGCAACAAACTTATTGGCTCGCAGAGACAAACTCTTGAGCGGCGCCTTCAATCTGGATGTTCTCAGTTCCAGAAGTGGTTTTGAGTGGAAAAATATAGTACACTGACTACCTTTGGATGGTCAGTTCCAGCGATTTTAAGCAGGTTTTTTTCGATGTTTTTCCACTCAAAAACTACCCTCCAGTAATCACACATGGCTGGCCATGGCAAAAATCCACCATTTGTTGTTCGATGATGGCTACCCAGGTAGAAACCTCCATTGAGAAAAGGGATTTCTGGCCATGTCTGATTACCGGATGGTATATTGCAAAATCATCCCAATATATCTCAATATATTCCACAATCATCCCATAATTATCCTTTTCCAGCCAGCCATGTCATGTGAAATATATAAGGATTTAGCTGTCCTGATGGCGACAACCGATGTGGAGTACGCCTTCGAAGAAGGCGATGTATTCTCTTGGATTCTCTTGGGGGTTGGGGAGACATGGGGAGAGACCCCATTTGGGGGTTTCTTAAAATGGGGGATCCGCAGTCGTCACCATTGTTGTTCCAATACTAAGTCATGGTCATCCATCACTTGGATGATTTGCGGATACCCCCATGACTTCGGAAACATCTATTTGAGCCAATACAGATACTGTAGTATGATAGTAAACTGTTGATTGCTTATGGCTTAGGGGGTTATCCTACTGGATGTTTATTTGGGATTAAGACAATCATAGCGATACCTTTTGACCAAACAGTAAAATGAGATGGGATGGGGCTGGGGGCTGTTGAGGCGGTTCCCGCCGATGAAAACTTGGTTTGGTTTCCGGAGTATGTTTCTGGATTTTTTAGGGACGAACTGTGTCCTTTCCCTCTTCAAAAAAATTAAACATCGACGTTTGAAGAGGGTCCACAGCAAAAGATCACGAAAGGAGCTGGATGGAGCTGGTTTCTTTAGATATGGAGGTTTCCATGGGGGATCCCCAAAAATGGCTAGAATGGAAAATCCCAGTCCCAAAAATGGATAACTAGGGGTACCCCCATGACTTAGGACACCCAAAAATGGGGCCCGGTGATTTCCATTTTTTCGGGTGCTCAGGCCATCATGCTCTACAGCTGCGGGTTAAGATGCCCATGACGCAATCCATGGAGGACTGGTGGGATTTTTCAGATGGGGGAAGTCCAAAAATTGCCGGCATCGGCCTTGAGGTCATTCTGAGATATTCTGAGGTGCTCTGGCTGAGTAGCTTTGCAAGTCACTTGCAGACATGGATAGGAACCAAATACAGATTTTTCATGATTTTCCTGCAGGGTATTACTGAGATTCGCCAAACTCATAGCAACCCCAAAAAAGGTGGGAAAAAACCTTGGTGGTGCCACCAAACATGGGAAGTTCCGCGAAGATGTGGCGACAAAACCACCAAAGGAAGGGGTAAACTGACTGGTGAGAGGTAGTTGAGTGGCATGCTTCTTTTTTATTTACCATTTTGATGGAGGTATATATATATATATATATAATGTATATATAATATAATATATATATATTATATATATTATATATAATATATACATAATATATAATATATATATATAGTATATTATATATTATATATATATTATATTATATTATATATTATATATATATTATATTATATTATATATTATATATATATGCTACTCAGCTATCCAGCTGACTGCTATTTTTTTGTAGGATATCTAAGATTAGCTATGCTGGATAGAAACTTCGCACACCTGAACACTACGGTTGGTAAGCATCATCAATCCTGGAAAAATGAAGAAACATGTTGTGGGGACCCCGGATATAATTGCCGTTATTTTTTATTTATCCATCAAAACATATCAAAACAAGGTGCTGGTTCTACCTACCTGGCACCAAGACATGGATTTAGAAAATCAGACTCCGACCTGGCAACATTGGTCTGCAGATTAGTTACCCTCTGGTAATTTGTTACATAGCTATTGAAATTGGCCATTTATAGTGGATTTACCCATTGAAAAATGGTGATTTTCCATAGCTATGTTAGTTTACCAGAGGGTATTTTGAGTACTAGACCACTGAATGATGATTGAGGGCATTGTCAACCAACAGCCATCAGCAGGGGATTGCCAATGGTAGCTGCTCACTTGGTCGAGAAAGCTCTTTCAAGAACCAAACACCCAAACGCGACATGGGCAATGCCCAAAACTTATTGGAGGATTTTGTATAAACGCAAGGCTGCTCGACACGGATTTGGGTATATGATGGTAGATGTCATGTACACATCATACAGAATCATGCGCTTCGTATCAAGAATGGGCTGCAAGCATTGTTTCTTTCAGAAAGCGGAGTCATTGTAATGGGCTCATGACCTTGGTGGCTATCCATCAAAACCTTGGTGCGGCCAGTGAATCCCCAGCCGTCACCTGCAGGTTGTTCCAATACTACGTCACGGTCATGACGACTGGATGATGACAGGGGGTACCCCCATCACTTGGGAAAACCTCCATATCGGGGGTTCCTAAAGTGGGGGTCTCCCAGCCATTATCAGCCCTAGAAATCTTTGGATTTTCCATTGACTATCCATTCTGTGGTGCCCCCATGAACTAGAAAAGCCCGCCAGGAGATTCACTTGGAAGTCGGTCACATGGAGGCCGGTCGGAAGGTGTCTGATGGTGTGAAAACCGGGAGACAAATATTGGGGAGATATTCATGTTACCAATACTTTACATCAACATATAATAACATATGTAGGTTTTGGTGGGAAAATGCTGGGATTTATGGCATGGCAATTTTGGGAACAATGAGGACTAACTGATTGAGCATCACATGTTTGGTCTCGTATTTCAGACAAACCCAGCTATATATTTGCCCATGGTATTCCCAACTGGTAGCGGTCACAAGATCAAACAGGGGAACCTCTAAAGGGAACCTCTCAGTGTAGAAAGATCGTTGGTCGATACCATCTCTCCAATGAACGTAGACCCCAGCAAATACACATTTTAGAAGAACATAGTCTTCCAACACCCTATCTGGCAGGGCCTGTGTTAATTTTTAGGATGGTATTTGTTTGGAGGTGACTATACACAGGATTTTGGTCGGTCTGGAGCTTGTGATCAAACCAGGAACTGGGCGAAAGTTCATTGATTCCGAGTGGATGGATTGCGATACACAAAATGAGGTCTTGAGATTGAGGCAAAAGATAGGTTTACCCACCCTCACATCATTTCGGGCAAGGAAATACACACCGATTTCCTCATTTTATCCAACTTTCACAGTACCATAACTTGGTTTCTATACTACTACGCTATCACCACCATGGTTTTCACAACCCCCATTAACATCCAGTAACAAAAAAGTTATTTGATATTATTTGATGCTATTTGCGTATCATAAACCATAGTCTATAGTTATTGGAGTTATAAACCAGCCATATCACCTGGGATCCAGGTTCGGCTGTTTGTTTCAGATTCTTGGCATTGCCTGGCCTTGTGAGGGGAACCCAGAGCTGGTTAGTAAGTCCCCAGTGGCTTATCCCATCTCTACATGGATTATATAGATGATTATAGATGATTAATGATGATTATAGATGATTATAGATGATTATAGATGATTATAGGGGGTATAGATGGGATTTTGATGATTTCAGTCAAATGAACGAAGCGAAGATCTTGCGAGAGCGAGCCTGGCTTCATGCCTGGCTTCATCCTTTGGTGATCCAAAGCCAGGAGGACCGCAGAAAAAATATGACCATTGCATTTTTTTGGTTGGTGGGTTTGAACATTTTTTATTTTCCATAATATATGGGATAATCCTTCCCATTGACTAATATTTTTTAAGATGGTTAAAACCACCAACCATTTTTGTTGGCAGGCAATCTTTTTGGGGTTTTTGGGTTGCAATTTCCAGGGTTTTTTAAGATCCTGGACATGTTCCACTGTTCCCATCTCCAGATGGTCTGGATACACCCTTAAGTTAGCAGCTGTGTTATTTCCAGCAAAGAATATATTCATTGGATTGGTTTACAGGAAAATTTACAGGAAACCCCATATTTAATGTAAGCTTGTCCAAATGTAGGGGGAAAATGAAGTCCAGGAGCCTGTACCTGGGCTACCGCTTTTGAGCGACCCTAGGGCGACACTAGGCTACATGTTGCCATCAGGTTTGGAGATTCTAAGCATACCGAAACAAGAAATTAAAAAAATGAAAAACAAAAAAGACAATTTGACTTAATGAAAAAACGAAAAATACAATTTGACTTGATGAAAAAGACAGCTTGACTTGATGAAAAAGACAACTTGACTTGATGAAAAAGACAATTTGACTTGATGAAAAAGACAATTTGACTTGATGAAAAAGACAGCTTGACTTGATGAAAAAGACAATTTGACTTGATGAAAAAGACAATTTGACTTGATGAAAAAACAATTCGACTTGATTATAGTGTATTTTTGATTTTTCTAGTGTGTATTTTTTCTTGAGTAGCATTTCAATTTTTACTTTTCGGGTTTTTAGATGTGTGTCTTTTGCATTAGTAACATTCCAATTTTGAAATGTACCATCTATATTTTGAACAGTGAACATCGTTTTTTTCCTTGTTGTGTCGACAACATAGCAAGTGCGCAATGGTTCACCGACACTTTTGAACCTACGTTCCCACCACAAGAATGAACTTTTTTGAACATGCAGAACAATGGTTCTAATCAGGCAAACGGTTGTGAATGAATATGCACAACAACTTGGTGCATTGGCTTGATGGACCATTCATTTGTATCAGACCATTTTCATTTTTCTCAATGTCGGGATGCACATGTTCACCATCGGTTTCTTCAAAAAAAATGTGTTTTGGATTATCAGCCATGGATATGTTGTAACAGACAAACACATTGGTTGCTCATGTCTCTATATTATATGTTGCAGAAACGTCCAATATTGTGGACAAATGATGCAAGATCGGCTTGCAGAAACACCCAATATTGTGGACAAGCGATGCAAGATCGGCTTGCAGAAACACCCAATATTGTGGACAAGCGATGCAAGATCGGCTGAGGAATGTTGCTTTCTGACTGGATCTGAGAATGATATGTGATGCCAGCACGTTTCAAATTTTCTATTATCATATAACCAACTAACCAACACGTGATCAAAATGATCACTGGCCACCAAAGATCAAAGATGACTGCTGACGGATGAGGTATGGCCAATAGGCCAATATCTAAAATCCTTTCTACACCAAAAACAAATTTATACTAATTTATTTCCAAACCACATCAAATCAACCATATGTTAGCGATATTTGTTTTCAATGTGACTTCCTACTTGGCTGTTTGGCCATATAACCCACGGCTTCGAAGTGACCATTGCAAAATGATCTGTCGCTGCGAGTGGGCAGATTACCAAACGTCTTGGCTTCGAGATGGGAAACTGTTTTGCCAGAAGAACCAGTCGCATACTCAGGTAGTTCAAAGTCGGGAAGCCTGGGGGTTTTGAGTGAATGAACATATTTGATCAAATGCGTTTTACTAAGGCAGATTGTCACAGTCACAATGTGCATTATTGACAAGGCGACAGCGAAGCACAACACAACAACTAATCGCTCAATGATACATGGGGCCTGTTCAGGGCACCAATTAGAGCAAGGGCCACGTATCAGCCACCGTTCAACCCATCTGCACAGCGGACTTGGGAGCCATGAGAGTGGATCAGGTGATGTTGACTAGTTGTACATAAGTATACATAGTATAATGTATAAATATATATATATATATATCGAGAAGTCGATTTATTTACTTATCTGTCTATATATATATACCTGTGTATGTATGTATACGTATATATATATATATATGCATTGTCTATATATAAACATTGTACATGTATTTGTACGTACATACTTGCTTGTATTGTGTGTCAAAAAATGTATGTTTGTATGCGCTTATGCATGCATGCATGCATGTACGTATGTACACACACGCAGCTATTATATGCATGTACCCATACAAACGTCTTAATCAATTGTAAATTAAGTCTCAAGAACCTTAAGCTTCCTGACACCAGGTCCCCTCACCCTAGGTCCCCTGGCCCTAGGTCCCTTGACCCTAGGTCCCTGGCCCTAGGTCCCTTGACCCTAGGCCCTGGCCCTAAGTGTCAGGTCCAAGTGGCCCGGGCCAGGGTCGCGGGACCTAGGGTCAGGGACCTAGGGTCAGGGGATCTAGGGTCGCGGCACCTAGGGTCAGGGGACCTAGGGTCAGGGGGGACCTCGGGCCAGCACACCGCACCTGGGACCTACGGCTCCCCTAGGGTCAGGGGACCTAGGGTCGCGGGACCTAGGGTCAGGGGACCTAGGGTCAGGGGACCTAGGGTCAGGGGACCTAGGGTCAGGGGACCTAGGGCCAGCACACCACACCTGGGACCTACGGCTCCCCCTAGGGTCAGGGGACCTAGGGTCGCGGGACCTAGGGTCAGGGGACCTAGGGTCAAGGGGCCCTAGGCAGCGGACCTAGGGCCAGCACACCACACCTGGGACCAACACCACACGTGGGACCTAGGGCCAGGCGACCTAGGTCCAGGCGAGCTAGGGTCACGGGAACGAGGGTTAGGTGGGCGAGGGCTGGCGAGGGGACTGGGGACGGACAACGAGGTGGACGGGACCTAGGGTCAGGGGACTTAGGGCGAAATCCTTGACGTCCCTAGGCCCCGGACCCACAGGGACGCGGACAATAACGCGGACACTGATGCCCAGCCATGCGGGCGCTGGGGCAAACGCTGACGCGGACCGGTGTGGAACCGTCCGGGCCTGACGCCGACACCACCTCTTTTGACATTATGTCCTGAATAGGTGTGTGCTAGGTCTCCTAGTCACTTGACCCTAGGCCCCCCCCGGTTCCTGCTAGGTTCCGGGTCTAGGTCAATGAACTTAGAACAACATTTCCTTTGACAGTGGTCATTTCCAACGCAAATCTTGTTTTAGGTTCCATGGATTTGAGTCATATGTATGATTAGCTGTGTGTGTTGTTTAATCACCGTGATCAAAGTAAATTTTCACGTGCACAGAGACATGAGGGTACACATATTTAATTTACATATGTGCACAAGATTGCACAAGTATGTTTCAAGGAAAACAACACTAGATGTAATTAATCAGATATACATTATATATATATATATGTAAGCATTTTTTGTATTTGCATATACACATATATATATATATATAGAAACAGTCAGAGTCAATGCACATACATATACTTATATATTTGTACATAAGCACTATACAAACTTATGCCTCTAAATAGACATACGTGCACAATACATTGTATAGAAAAAGACGAACAGTAGAAAAAAAACAAATAGATAGGCAAATAGATGTACATATATGTGTATATATATATATAGGTTTGCACACCCAGGTATACACACACATATACATGTATAAACACGCACATACACACATATATATATATACTGGAAAGTAAGTAAATGAATGAACATACTTGTTATATATGTATACTTATGTACAATTAATCAACATCACCTGACCCACTCTCATGGCTCCCAAGTCCGCTGTGCAGAGGGTTGAACGGTGGCTGATACGTGGCCCTTGCTCTAATTGGTGCCCTGAACAAGTCCCATGTATCATTGAACGATTAGTTGTTGTGTTGTGCTTCGCTGTCGCCTTGTCAAAAATGCACACTGTGACTGTGACAATCTGCCTTAGTAAAACGCATTTGATCAAATATGTTCATTCACTCAAAACCCCCAGGCTTCCCGACTGTGAACTACCTGAGTATGCGACTGGTTCTTCTGGCAAAACAGTTTCCCATCTCGAAGCCAAGACGTTTGGCAATCTGCCCACTCGCAGCGACAGATCATTTTGCAATGGTCACTTCGAAGCCGTGGGTTATATGGCCAAACAGCCAAGTGGGAAACCACATCAAAAACACACATTGCTGACATATGATTGGTTTGTTGTGGCTTGGAAGTAAACTCGTATTAAATTTGTATTTGGTGTAGTGTGAAATGACTTTAGATATTGGTTACAGCCCATCCGTCCGCAATCATCTTTGGTCTTTGGTGGTCCAGTGGTCATGTTGATCGTGTGTTGGTTAGTTGGTTTACATGATAACAGAGGTTTTGCTGGCATCACATATCATTATCCAGGCGCAAGGCAACATTCCTAACCTGACGTTGCATCATTTACCCACAATGCTTGTTTCTGATATATATAACATAGCAATATGAACAGCCAGTGCTTTTTGTTACAACATATCCATGGCTAATGATGCAACGCTTGTTTTGGAAGAAACCCATGGCGAACATATGCATTCCGAAATTTAGACAATAAACTTGATTTCATGCAGATCACTAGTCCATCAGGCCAATGCGCCAAGTTGTTGTGGTCAAGACTATTGTTTTGCAGGATCAGCAGATTCATTGCAGTGGTTAAAACTACTGTTGCCCAGGTTCAAAAGGTTCATTCTTGTGGTGAAAAACCTTCTCTTTTGCAGGTTCAAAACAAAAACATTCATTGTGATTTTTGAAAGCCATTTTCTACAGGTTCAAAAGTGTTGATAAACCATTATATTATACAGCTGGTAAATTTTTAACTACAAAAACAAAAAACACGTTCAAGTATATAAAGCACCATGAGCGGTTCATTGCAAAATTGATGCGTCGCTAATGCAAACAACAACATCTTTAAGCCCCCCCAAAAACTGAAATGCTCCCAAACAAACGAAAATACACACACACACAAAAAAAAACGATCATGACCAAACTCTTTTCCATTTTCCGCATTTTTAGAATTACCAGACCTGATCGCAACCTCCTAGTGTCGCTCAAAAGTGGCAGCTTCACGTACAGGCTCCTGATGTTGGGGCCTAGGGTCGGTCCAAACCAGCCTCCCTAGGCATCACCTAGCCACCCCTACTGGACTTCAATTTACAGAGGGATCTGGACAACCTTATATTTAATGGTAAAAACCATGGTTTCCTGTAGATTTCCTTAAACCAATCCAATGAATATAGCTGTATCCATGTTCGGAGAAATCTTGACACATCCGATTTTAGTTTTTAGTTCCTCGTTGAACTGGATCAAGGGAAGACAAAATATTTTTCCTGGAAGCCCCCTGGTTGCTGAGAAAAGCATTGGCTTCCTGATGTGTCCTGTGATGACTGTTTCCTCTACAACATTCTACTCCACCCACTGAAAGATGGCGAGTCACTAGGTCAAACACTATTTTACCATGAACATTTGCAACTACCAGTTATTTTGATGTGAAAACAAGTGTACCAGGGTTTCTTCCCATAATACCGAGGCCTCAACATTTGGTGCAGCGGGTGTCAGGCGCAGTGTTTCGTGAAAGGTTGAAAGCATTGAAATTGTGGAGTGAATCTTATCTTTTTGGGTGGGCCCAAACACTCAAAGATGAAAACATTGAAAAAAAAACAGAAATGGCCAAGTCTGTGAGTCTCTGGAACCATGTCACCATGTCCATGTAATGCATGTAGCTATGGCATGATCCTGGTCAATCTAGTGGTTTTTTCCCATATAGACCCAGCACAGCACGCGCCTCACCAGGTCGGGATGCACATCCAATGAACTGGAATCCGTATCGGTCCATGAGGTTTTCTGAATGATTGCATAGGTCATTTATTTGACATGTATATAATATCAATGTATAATAGTAATTACATATACGTAGTTATATCTCATTGTATTTGATTATATATAATTATTGAATATGATTATTAATGAATTTGTAATGTATGACTATGTATGATTGTATTGTTTTTGTATATGATGATACTCAATACTTGATATTTATTATTACTATATTTGATTCAACGTAATTAAACATAATCATATATAGCGTTGTATTGTTATATATACATATATATATATTCATTATTACATACGATGAAACATAATTATAGAATAATATAGAATCTAATTTTAACTATATATTTTGCACATAATTATGTTTGCATAGTATATACAACTATATATATATATTTATCTATGGCATGTCGTTACATGTCTATGATGAGGCACACACGGTCGCATATAATATATATATATATGTATATGTATATATGTATGTATATGCTAACGTGACGGGATATAGGGTTCTCACTAGTTGCTACGCCAACCTTTGGCTCAAGAACACCGCTGCTAAAATAGCGAGTTGCACATTCTCCGTTCATGGTAGCGGAGCGATACGCTCCAGGGTCTTAGCAATGGACCAACAACAAGCGGCACAGGTCCTCCAGTCGCTCCAGGAACTACAGACCGAGGTCAATCGACTAAGAGGCCGAGAAGCTGAACTGACAGCACAGGTCGCTTCTTTTGGTGCCGGTTCGGCTGCTTCAGCTGGACCTGGCAGTGCACTGGCACAGTTGGTGCAGTCACAAAAGGAGCTTGTGGACGCCCTTAGATCGAAAGAACAAGTCCGGTTGGTCGACAACAAGGGCCTTGGCAAGCCCGACAAGTTTGATGGGACAGCCGAAAGATTCTTGTCATGGAAAATCAAGACGTCCTCCTATCTTGCAAGTGTTCGCAAAGACATTCGTGAGATTCTGGTTTGGGCCGAAGATTGCGATCATGCAATCACTGCAGATGACATCGACAAGGCTTTTGGGAGTCAAGCAGATGCCATTGACCAGGTGTCGAACATCAGTGAATTGAGACGCGAGCTTTGGGACGCGCTGCTAATGCTGACAGAGCGTGAGCCCTTTGACATCGTGCTGAACACCGGGGAATGCGGCATCGAAAGCTGGAGAAAGCTCACGCGGAGGTACGACCCATCCACTGGTGGTCGCAAAAGCGCTCTCCTCAATGCAATCTTGTCACCGGCTCGATCCAAGATGGAAGATTTGCCGTCCAACCTGGAGAAGCTTCTTGACAGCATCAGACTTTATGAACGTCGCAAAGACGCATCTGGCAACCGAACGATGTTGGCAGAAGACATCAAGATCAACGTGATTGAACGATTGGTGCCGGCAGAGCTCGAGCGTCATCTCGTTCTCAATCGAGATCGCTTCAAGACGTTCGAGTCCATGCTGTCCGAGATCCAGTCCTATGTGGAACATGCCACCGGCAACAAGATCAAGGTGGTGAACAGCCAGCCCTACGACGCACATGGCCGTGGGGACGATCCTATGGATGTCGGAAGCTTTGGAAAAGATGCAAAGGGAAAAGGTAAGGGCAAGAAGGGAGCTGGAGGAAAACCTGGAAAGGGAAATGCAACAGCTGAGAAGAGGACATGTCACAACTGCGGACGCCCAGGACATCTGCGGGCAGATTGCTGGGCACCTGGAGGCCCCAAACATAAGGGGACGGGTGGCAAAGGCAACAGCAATCAGAATAAGGACAAGGGCAAGGGCAAAGGCAGCCCCGGAAAGCACAAGCAGAAGCCCAAAGGAGGCAAATCTGTGAACAATGTCGAACAAGGTGAACCAGAAGCAGAAGACTGGGACGCAGCTGATGGCGACGATGGTCAACAAGCAGCAAATGGTTTAATGCTCTATGGCGTTGATGGGCCACCACATGACGAGGATGACGACGAAAGTTTCCAGGTCGATCCCGAGTCCGAGGAGTCGGAAGCCTTGACAAGTCGCAGAAGGTGGTTTTCTTTGCCTCACCCACGTGCGTCATGGCCTGAAGAGTGGGACGACCCCGACTATGATGGACCGAGTGGATCGAGTGGCTCAAGACCCCTTCGGTCGCTTCGACTGGAGGAGGTCACCGAGCACGAGACCACTACATCCAAGTCCGCGTCTTCCAAGGCACCTCGAACGCCACAGGGAAGACCCAAGAGGGGCAGAAGTCCAAAGAGCTCAACACCAAAGAGAGGCAAAGCAAGCAGATCAGGGCCAGTCACTCCGGAGTCAGCACTCCGACGCTTTCGAATGACTTCGATGACACCACCACCAAGGAGAAGGTTGAGGCATGGGCCACAGACTCCAGAAGAACTTCTTCGTAGCTCTACCCCTTTGCCAAAGACACCCCCGACACCTATAGCATGGCCTGCATCACCTCCACAACAGCCGATAGCCTCGCCCAAGACTCCACCAGGACCACCACCAGGATGGCAAAGCCAAGTAGCTTCACCCAAGACTCCGCCATGTCCACCACCGGGATGGCAAAGCTCTCAGGTGAAGCCACACCACCTGTCAAGGCATCATCGGCAGCTTCGACTTCAGGTTCTCGACTTGTCCAGATGCTGAAGGCTGCGCTGAGTTCACAAATCCGCAAAGTCCAAGAAGAAGATCCTGGTTCAGGAGATGGCCAGGCAGATGCGATGTTAGCGGCTTTGAGGACTAGATCTGTCAAGGCACCGCACATCACAAAGCAGAACATCAGCGATCCTTCTTTCCACGACTCGAGATACCATGCCGAGATTGCCAAAGGTGTTGCACACAATGTGGCCTGGAGAAATGAACGTTTGAGAAGACGTGCAATCGTCCACCGACGAGGAGGAGTCAAGGCACGTGCGGCTGAAAGGATTCGACTTGACAAAGAATGGCATGAACGCTTTGACAACCCAGAAAATCCAGAAGGCATAGTGAGAATCGAGGATGAAGACAACTTGGATGCGGGCATCGAGACGGTGGTTGTGGGCAAAGCTGGTCAGAGCACAGTGATAGAGTTTTCAATGGAAGAGCGGAAAACTTTGAGGCAGTTCCCGGACGACGAGGCCAAGTTGCTGCGGAAGGATCCCAAGAAGAAACCCATGACCAAGCGTGTTCGAAGCGTTGGGTACAGGGTGAAGAAGAATCGCAACCGCAATGTGGCGCGCAAGATGGCGAGGAAGAACCGACCAGTCTTGGTTCTGAAGGAAAACACTGAAGTGAACGCAGATGAAGATGATGATGAAATGGAAGAGGTCTACATCGAAGAGCCTGATGAGCCTCGAGACCGACCAGGCAGAGGAGACCCCGATGGTGGAGCTGGATCGGCTCCTGCTGCAGTCTACAGCTTGGGGGCCTCTGACGACTGGCGAAAATGGGAACGAGCAGAGTTGAACATCGACACCGGTGCTGCCATCACTGCAGTACCACTTGACTTCGCCAAGGACTACCCGAGGAGCGAGTCCAATGGAGCAAGCTACAAGGCAGCCAATGCGGAACCCATCGAAGATCAGGGAAGTGTGAAGCTGGTGGGATACGACGAATCTGGCAACAAGATCCCAATCGATTGCCGAGTTGCAGATGTGCATCGGCCACTTCTTTCAGGTTCCGAGATCGCCAAGAACTACCACATCGCCCTTGGACCATCTTCGGGGAGATTGATCCCAAGAAACACTCCTGCGGGACGGGCCTATTCGAAGGCCATGAAAGATCTGATCCGAGATTATGGCGATTCAATGCCCATTGTGCACAATCGCCGAGGCATCTATGTGTTGGACTATTGGGTGTCACCTTTTCAGGGGCATCCTCAAGAGGAGTAAGACCACAAATCAACGCTGTTGGTGAGGATCCAGCTGTTTCAGCCGGAGCCGATGCCATGGAAGATGGAGGCGATGTTTCAGCCGCTTCGGCCGGAGCAGGGTCCTCAGGCGATGTTCCAGCTGCTTCAGCCGGAGCAGATGCCTTTGAAGATGAAGTTGATTTGGAAATCGGTGAAGAACAGAGGAAAGCCATTGTGAAGAAAGAACCACATCAACCATCCCAAGCTGAAGTTGACGAACATGAAAGCACTGGACATGTTGTCCATCGGAGCTGGTGCTTGCACTGCAAAAGGGCACGTGTGACTGCTGATCGCCATGTGCCTAAGGAACTTGATGAGCCAGAAACGCAGTTGCCCACGCTGAGCCTGGACTACTTCTATATGAACCAGGACCAGGTTGCGGATGAGGCGACCGTTCCGAGCATTGTGGCGAAGTGCCACAAGACCAAGAGATTTTGGGCGAGCGTTCTCCCGGGAAAAGGGGCGGATGCGTTCGCAATCGCGTGGCTTGGGGGAGTTTTGGATGATGCTGGTTTTAATAAGGTAATCCTTAAGTCTGACGGTGAACCCTCCTTGGTATCCCTTAAACAGAAGGTTAAGGAGATAAAGACCCACATCGAAGTGCACTTGGTGGAAACCCCAGTAGAAGACCATCAAGCCAATGGGTTTATCGAAGTGGGAGTGCGAGAGATAAAACGACAATGTCGTGCTCTCCTCAGCGACCTGGAGTTCAAGCTGGAAAGGAAGGTAGATCCGGGCCATCCACTTTTGGTTTGGCTCCCGCGGCATGCTGCCTTTCTCTTGACGAGATACCGAGTAGGTACTGATGGAAAGACCGCTTTTGAGCGGACCTATGGACGAAAATGGCGGATTCCGCTTGTGAGGTTCGGTGAAAGCATCCTGTATAGGCCGAGGGCCAATCGTGGGGGCAAGAGAAATGACCTTGCTCCAAGGGTATCCATTGGGATGTACGTTGGAACTGGAAACAGAAATTCAGACGTCTTTGTCATGACGGAACGTGGAATCATGAAGGGGAACTCGATCCATCGACGCCCACCTGACGATCAGTTCAAACATGATCAGTTTGACTCGCTACGTGGCCTTCCTTGGAGGTTGCAAGAACGAGAACATGGTGGACTGAGGATCGCCCTTCCCGATGTTGCAGCGCCTCGTGAAAGGCCTGCAGTGCAAGAAGTGATCCCAAGGAACCTCTATGTCACCAAGAATGACTTGGAAAAGCATGGGCACACACCTTTGTGTCCTGGATGTGAAGCAGCAATACTTGAGATGCCAAGCCGAGCTCACAATGCTGAGTGCAGACAAAGAATCCAGATCGAACTTGACAAGACTCCAGAAGGTCAAGAAAGGATCAAAAGAGCGAGAGAGAGAGAGTTGCACAAGGCAGGCGCCCAAGAGGCGCGGCTGCACCGCCTGAGGGTGGTGGGGCAGAAGGTGGTGAAGCTGCACCACCAGTTGTCCCAGGAGGGGAAGTTGAACAACCAGTCTTGCAAGACCGTGTTCCTTTGGATGCGGAAATGGATGCAAGTGAGGCTGTTGGTGAACCACTGGTCGACACCGATTTTCGTGGAGAACTCAGACAGAGAGAACAAGAAAGAGAAGGAAGCCCAAAGAGGCAGAAACAAGAACAATCCCGAGGAGAGAAAAGGAGTTCACAAGTCGACGTTGAAGATCTTGACGATGAATCTTCAGCTCAGGCTTCAGGGTCAGCCGGACCACCGGCACCGGATGCTTCATCTGGTGTTCCGGAAGGTGCTGCCGCTGCACCAACAAGTCCTGAGACAAACCAGGAGATGCTACATCTGTGTTCCTTGCTCAAAGATGTGATCGCAAAAGGGAAGGTTGCTGAGATCTTCTCTCCACCGCGTGTGGCTGCACAAGCCCAAGTGGTCGGGCTAGCACCTGGCTTCTCGATTGACTTGGAGACAAAGCGTGGTGATGGAACTCACTGGGACTTGAGTAAAGATGAACACATTCGTGATCTGTTTCAACTGCTTGACTATGAGAAACCAGAGTTCCTCGGCGGCTCACCTCCCTGTGGGCCATTCTCGAAGCTGCAAAGCATTGTGGATGCGAAGGGCAATGTTTCACCTGAAGTTCGAGCGCAGAGACTAAAAGATGGTCGCAAACATCTGCGCACGGCAGTTTCAGCGTATGAGCATCAAATGAATGCTGGAAGGTACTTCTACCATGAGCACCCTAAAGGGGCCGCTTCGTGGGAAGAGAGAGCTGTGAAGAGACTGAGGGCAGATGAACGGGTGTATGAGGTCACTGGACCAATGTGCCGTTGGGGAATGAAGGCCGCCGATGGCCAAGGTGAAGGGTCAGTGAAGAAAGAAACTACCTGGCTCACGAACTCTCCAATCCTGGCACAGACCCTACAAGGGTGCTGTTCAAACAAAGAAGGCAAAGTTTGGCACCGCCATGTACATCTTGTTGATGGACGAGCCCGAGCTGCCCAGAAATACCCACCAAAGCTTGTCCACGCAATTCTCAAGGCCATTAGGCGCCAACTGGAATGTGATGGAGAACTACACTCACTTTCACATGGCCCAGTACCCGATGCTGGACCT